>CM053567.1:65281888-65404695 GCA_028646485.1 Cryptoprocta ferox | reverse complement strand
GTGCTCTGTCTCTGTCTCTCAATAATAAATACATGTAAAAATAAATAAATAAAATTGAAAAGTTTAAAAAAAAAAAAAAGAGATGAAGTGGTTTATGAACATAGAAAAAACTGTTGAATTTGGCAGTTAGGAAATAATGAATGATCTTTGATGATGGCTTTCAGTACTAGTAGGGAAGCAACTTGTTTTCATGATGTTAAATAGTGAACTTAGGCTATTTTTTCAACAGAGTTGGCAGTAAAAGCAAATGAAATCTTATAAATAAGTGGAATGGAAAGTAATAGAAATTTTTTTAACTAGCTGTAACTTAAACATATTTGTGAGAAAATAACCCATAAAAGTAATTTATGGCACCCAAACATCCATATTTTAAAAATCATTACCAATAAAATAATGTAATTGTATTTACTTTTTTAAAATGTCAAATGTTTATGGATATCTGCATCTGCAGCAGACTGATTATTTTAATTTCAAATGCGAGTCTCATCAGGGAGTCTTCAATATCTGCTTTCAGTGTTCATTTCCAAAAGAATCTGAGAGATAAGATGAATATTAGACAACAAAAATATCTAACTAAAATTCCTTTCTGTAAATAATCACTAGGCAATGCTTCTATCTGTGCATGATTTTCCCTTTGTTCCCCTTACGGGTATGAATACTCTTAGTCTATTTTGACTATAGCTAATTATAAATCTCTTCCAAACTGAAGATAATCAGAAATAGTTTCTAACACCAAAATTAAAATTATCTCCAACAAACAAGTTCCAATTGCCAAGTCTATGTGTCTCCTATTTCATACATCCATAAAGGGTTATTTCTTTACTTCCACTCCCTCCATTCACTTTATTTATTTTTTAATTCTTTTTTTAATGCTTATTTATTTATTTTAGGAGAGAGCATGAGCAGGGGAGGGTGGCAGAAGGAGAGAGAGAATCTCAAGCAGGCTACATGCCAGCACAGAGCCCAACACAGGGCTTAATTTCATGACCCTGGGATCATGACCTGAGCTGAAATCAAGAGTCAGACACTTAAATGACTGAGTCACCTAGGTGGCCTCCATTCACTTTAATCGATCACTACATTACATTGAAATTTTCTTAAAATATAAATCATGCTGTCCTCCTACTGTAAACTCTTCCATATCTTTCCATTACATTTAAGATACAAATCTCAAATTATAATTGCATCCTACAAAGCCCTGTGGGTCCTCTCAAGCCTTGTCTTAAGCATTATCTTTTGCCAACCTAACCAACCTTCCCCCGGTGTTCTATTCCAGATCTAGAGTTCTCCTTACTGCTCCTATAACAAGCCATGTTCTTCTTTGCCTCAAGGATTTGAAGTATCCTCTCATCTACTACTAAACTGCATTGTAATCCTTAGGTGTCAGCTTAATTGTTACTTCTTCAAAGAAGCGTCTCAATTTAAGTTTCCCTCGAATTCTGTCTCATACACCCCCTAATTTTTCTGCTTAACATGCTTTAATACTTTTCAGATATATATTTATTTCTGTGGTTATTTGATAAACCTTACTCCAGCCACTGTGAAACAACAAGCAACTGTATCATTATATCCTCAATGCAGATCATAGGGCTTGCTATATAGAAAAATAATAAAAAATTGTTTTTTAAATGCTTTTTTAAAATTTACTTTTGAGAGAGAGTGGGAGAGAGAGAGAATGAGAGAGAGAGAGAGAGAGAGAGAGAGAGAGCAAGAGAGTGAGCAGGAGAGGGGCAGAGAGAGAGAGAGAGAGAATACCAAGCAGGCTCTGCACCATCAGTGCAGAACCCAATAAGGGGCTTGAGCTCATGAATCTTGAGGTCACGACCTGAGTCGAAGTCAGGAGTCAGACACTTAACCAACTGAGCCACCCAGGCCAGACAATCTAAAATATTTGTAAAATAAATAAATCTTTAGAACAATCATCTTAAGTGGAATCAGCCTTATTATGTATATCTACATCTTTGTTTGCATGTACACACAACTATCTATTTATCTTGTGATATATATCTTGTGTTGTCACAAGAACTGTATCCAAAGGAAATGAGTCCATGAAAATTTTTAGAAACTGCAATTCTAGCATGAGTCACTGTGGATAAGCTACTATGGGGACGATCACAGTGGTGTTCCAAGAGCAGTGTGAGTTGGGACAGTGACCATATATCTGGACTTACTGAGATGATCTCATCCTGCTGGAGAGGAGAATATTTTTTCAAAAGAAAAATGTTGAGAAAACCAGTCAGATAGAGGGTAGCAGAAAAGGTAAAGTTGTAGTGGTTGAGGGTGAGAATCGTGCCTGATGGGGCTACATTTCTGCTTACATTTTGTTGAATACTGATGCAGAAGCATAGGGCACTTAGCTTTCCACTGTCACAATGGCTCTTCAAAAGAATATGAAATTGACAAAACAAATAAATTGTTGAAATAAGAGGCTGTTGCACAGTATATAAGTACTTCACAGAATAACCAAAATGCCATTTTTACTTCTTAGAAAGAAATACATAATACTAATAAAAATCAGGTAGATGTACCAAAAATGAACTGAACTAAAATTCAAACAAGAAAAGAAATTTAAGTAGTTGGTTTCAATCTTTTCATTACTTAGTCTTCTCACCTGCCTAAAGTGAAAGGAAGACAGTAATTTTAATAAAGATAACAATTACATCTTTAATATTCAATAATGTTGAAAATGATGAGGTATTGTTTCTATTTATAGTCTTTGTTAAGAAAGAATGCAAACAACAATGGTTTTCAAGGTAACAGAGAAATGGAAACACTGTAAAAGAGGGTTTTTAAAACTACAAAGGAAAAATAAGTGTGACACAAGAAACGAATTAAGAATCATCACTCTTGCAAAGTAGGAAAACAAATTCTCATGGTAAAAAAATATGCAAGAAAAAAAGATGAATGTGAATTGATGGCAAAAAGGAAAATGACTTGAAAATTAAGTTGAGAAGAATTATTGAAAACTTACTACATCCTGACAGTGACTTGCTGGATAAGACAAGTATCCTTTCCCTCAAGGAGCTTACTTCTAGGCAGAGTGATGTAAAAGAAAAAAACATTATAATAATAATAAAAAACAAATTTAAATCTGATGCCTGCAAGGACAGCATACTATGTGTGTGTAATATATAGATATGTAACAGTGGAGTGCGATTATTCTCCATACAGGCATTTAAAATTCTTAAGAAAAAATGTGTTGATCTAATCTAAATTACGGACAACAATTTTTCAGGAAATGGTGCACTGAGCAGTAAGTAATGATATAAAAGAATAATTGGATGTGTGAAGGAAAACAGAATTTGTACTTTCACAGTAGTATTTTTCAGATTCAAATATTACACAACTGTCAGTAATTTACTACGGAAAAGAGATACTTGAAACCATTATTTGCATTCAAAGCACCCCACCACATCTTATTTGTTGTTAAATTTCGGCACTGTAAGATTGTGTTTTCTTGTGCATTATGGGTACAATTGTTAACATTACACAGTAAAATGGTAATAATAGTCTGTTTCAAATACATGAAGACTCATTATGTAAATAAAGTGAAACATCTGTTTCCCCAGAAGATCACAAATAAGGAAGTGAAAAGTAATGAGAAATACAGTAGTCCTCCCTTATCTGAGGTTTCACTTTCCTCAGTTTTCATTACCCCCAGTCCACTGCAGTGGGGAAGAAGATGATTTTCCTTCTGACGTATTGTCAGAAGGTCAGTGGTAGCTGCCGGAGTCCAGCTCCAGCAGGTCCAGAGCTCCCTGAAGAATGGAAGTGAGAGAGCCTTGGCTTCTTTCTGATCACCAGGCAGGCGTCTCTGCTCTCCAGTCAGGCATCTCTCCACTGCCTGGAGAGTCAGCCTTTTTTATTGAAAAAAATGTATGGGGTACAAAACAGGAGTGGCAATTGCCTTAGACAATGATTCCTGATGACAAATTCATTGGTATGTAAAAATTTCCCAGAACATAGATTGGTAGAAGACTCATGCATAATCTTTATCAATAGTGATTGATGTAGGTATTGTGATGTAGGTATTGTGTATAGTATGATGTGATAGATGCTTATCACAGGGGGAAGGAAGTTATCTTCAGCATTCAAATACAAGGCAATGTTTTTAGCATAGTTCTTTGTGAGCAGGGGTCAATAACCTGTTTTGTTGAGGGGAAGAAAAAGAGGTTTCTCAAGAAATGTAATATTTGCTCCTATAATCACAAAAGAAGAAACTCCTATAAGTTCCTTCACAAGGTCTGATACCAGTCAGCCAGGCGCCTTGGGGGTCGGTGCTCAGGCAGAAATTGAGTGGGTGTAGACTGTCGGGTTGCCATCTGACAGCAGGAGGTCCCCGCCTTGCAAACCCGCCTCACTTCAGAAATGGTTTCCAGCAGGTAGTCTAACTATGTCACAGTGCCTACCGGGCATTCAGGCATTCACCTTACTTCCTCTCATCACCTAGGCGTTTTATCATCCCACACCATCATGTGAGTACTGTGCAATAAATATATTTTGTGTGTGTGAGAGAGAGATCACAACATTCATATGACTTTTATTACAGTATGTTATAATTGCTGTATTTTATTATTCATTGTTATTATTAATTCCTTACTGTGACTAATTTATAAATCAAACTTTACCATATGTATGTATGTATACGAGAAAACATAGTACATATAGGGTTCAGTACTAGCCGCGGATCCAGGCATCCACTAGTGATCTTGGAACATGTTCCCCCCAGATAAGGAGTTTGGAGGGGAGTTTCTGTATTTAGGTTGATAATATTACATTGGTGCTATATGATAATGGCAGTTATAAGATCTAATCTTCTGAGGATAATTTCAAGGAAAGAGATCAGTTTTCTCTCTGCGCTAAGTCCTAGCTGGTGATAAGGTGAAAGTCCTGACTGCAAATTGTAAACCTGCGTTAGAAAAAAAACAAACCTTGTCTATGCACACTTAGTGTACAATTATAATGACTATTGTTATGACAATTAATTGTCTTTAAGTCAGTTTTTAATATCCTGTACCTTATCAAGATAGTCAAGACTAAGAATCTGTTAGTTTTAATGCAGGCTAACTACATTTCTAATTATCCACGAGATCGTTTCTTCATCAGAATCCTAATTCCCATACTATAATTAGATTTAAATACATAATATTGATTTAGTAGTAATTAAACCTGTATGAATGTTAGACTTCTTGTAATTTGGTATCAGATACAGACAAAAGGGTTTCAGTTCATTGCTTTCTAGAAAGAATTCTAAACAAGATGTTCTAGATAATGCTATAGAACAAGAGTAATTTTTAGAAGAGAAAAATCTTTATATCAGAGAAGATAAAGAAATAATTATATGGCAGTGATCCAAGGAGATAATGAAAGAGAACATTTTTATATAAAATGAGTCCATGGGGTTGAAAAATATTAATAGAAATATTCCTAGTACCAGTAGATTCTTTTTCAAATGTGCTAAGAAAAATAAATCAAAACCCATGCAGGGTTAAGCTTTTGATCACATAGCCTTTTTATTCTATAATGTAATGTGAATGCATGCATTGTTTCAGAATGCTGAGATTATGGTCTATTAAGTATTCATATTAGTCTTTCAGCATTTCTCAAAACCTGAGTGTTTTGAGGTCCCCTTGCTTTAGAAACGCTCAAAGTGTTTGTTTAAAATTCATACTCCTGGATCTCACCCACAACAGAATAGAATATCTGTGAGCCCAGCAAATGTCATTTTAATAAGCACTATAGATGATTTTTATAAATTTAATAATTTCAAATCTCTTGGGTTATTTCAATCAAATCCCTTCAATGTCAATAATTCTTATTTGATTTGTGATAACTCTATCAAGTGTTTGTTTAAAGATATACTCTAATTCCTTGTCAGTGCCAGATAATTTAGTGTTCACTTTGAACTTTGATAGACTGGATTATTTCTGTTACAAAAGACAGCAGAAACCCAGGCCCGTTAATGGTGAGAAGAGATCGTTTAAGAAACTCAGGTACCCTTTACTGTAATAGATACAGAATGTTTCTTCCAAAGAATGTCTATGCTCACCTTTGTGCAGTGCCCTCTCCCTCTTCGAGCTTTAGTCTAACTATATTTCACACTTCCAAATTCATATCAGATTAAAACAATGTTCCATTTCTATGAATTTACCTTGAAAAGTTTTCTGAAAAATCCAGATCCTCCTAAAATCTCTGAATAGCCCCGTGATGCTAAGGAAGTCTCTTTTGTGCTCTGAGGACCAGATCTCCTGGCCTCTTCAGCACATGCCTCATGCTCTTGCCCTGAATCACTATGAGGATATTTTCTCTGCTGCCATTGTGTGTTGATAACAACACTCTAACTGGTGCCAGGTGGTGATGGATTTGCTTGATGACAACCCCCATCACCCAATTCCAAGAACGGGACTTGACATTTTCATAGGAAGTTTTCCATTACTGCCAAACATGTCAGCATTGATGCTGGGTTCATCGTACCTCATTATCTCACAGAAGAGGTGGTGAAGAAAAACAAATGTAATGACCATTGACTCTTTAGTCCTCTAATTTAGAGAACTTGGGCTCGAAAACTGCGAGACACAACTTTACATTGGAAATTACTAGTTCCCTCTCGTGTCATTGAATTAACAACCTATACTATCACTCTCCCTAATGATGTCATTTTTCTCAGAAGTCAAGACACTATATCCCCATGTAATAATAACCAATATTTCATGAAGCTTATATGGGTTTTTTTTTCTAATTTTATCACATTTATAAATGTATAACTTGCAAACAGTAGAATTCATCAATTTTAAGTGCATGGTTTTATTAGTTATGTGATGAGCATAAGTTATAATGTAGAACATTTCCATCTCTTCACAAAGTTCCCTTGTGTGTTTTAGCAGCCAATCTTTATTCCCACCTCTGGTCACTCTCAATAACTTATCAGTTTTCTGTCCTTATAGATTTACCTTTTCTATAACTTCCCATAAATAAAATGATACCGCACAGTGGTTTTTAAATATGTCCAGAAAATTTTTTGCCACTCTTCCCTTCAAAAAAGGATACTTCATTCCTCTCTACTTCAGGGTGGGTTGAATTTACTAACTAGCTTTTAATGAATTGGAATGCTGTAGAATTACACTGATTGCTGAAGTTAGATAATAAAATAGTTTCTACTTGGTTTTCCATCTCTCTTGGATCATCCTCTCTGGGAGAAGACAGCTACCATGTTGTGAAAACACTCAAACAGCCTGTGAAAAGGCCTGCCTGTAGAGAAACCAAGGTCTCACATTAAAATCAGTCCACAACTGTCAGTCATGTGACAACTGGAAGTGGATCTCATCAGAGACTGTGAAGAGTTTGAAACTTTTTCCTTCGTGTTATCCTGTTTTTATACTTCTTGCAATCTAACAATCTAGCCTACCACAGTTTCATGGTTGCTGGCAAAAGACAGAAGACTCCTGCGTTAGAGAAAAAGGACTCTTTTCCTCACTGCTGTATCAGCCTTTGCTGATTCCTCACCAGAATATCAGCCTTTGCTACAGTTCCCTGAGCTCCAGTTGCCATGGGACATTATAGTGGCTGAACACATGGTAGGAATCCCAAGGAACAAATCCCAAGCTTAGGAAATTCTAGTATTCTATAATGGATATTTTTTTCCATCCATTTACTTTTACCCCAACTGCATATATAAAATTAGAATGAGTTTCTTGTAGATAGTATACAGTTAGGTCTTTATAAAATTACCTATGACACTTAAGCATAGAGCAAAAGTTGTCTTCTATTTCGAGGTCCAATCCTCTGTAGCTGTGTAACATCAGGCAATTTATTCAACACATGTGAGCCTCATATTTCCCAATGGATGAACAGAGACAAATAGTCTTATTTTGCACCATAATTGTGAATATTGGAATGAAGTACTAGATTGCAGTGAATTCAAGTATGTATCTTTTCAAAGGATAAAACCATGACTCATTAAAATGAGTAAAATAAAATGAACTCTTGTCAAAAAATTTATTCAACTCACCATAAGAAAGATGTTATGAATGGGCCAGAGAGCATTTGAGAAATAGGTATGTGTACATATCAAAGAAATGTTAGGGGTCCTTGATTAGATCCAAAACTGATTAATGTCTCATAAAGCCATAAATCTAATTTCTGGAATTATCAATTTCAGCAGACTGTAATAATTGGAAATTTGAACAAAAATCTACAAATTAACCTCTGCCCCAATAGATTATGTTAATTGTCCTGTCAATAGAAAGTCAGGCTCAGCGGTGCACTGGAAAATGACCAGTAATCTCTTCTGTCTGTTTTCAATTTCCAGGTGGGTTGAAGAGTAAATGGAAATCAGGGAAGTAAATGCAGTAATAAAATTCATGTTGATTTCAATTTTTAAACGGTGAGGAGGAAAGATGTATATATGGTGTTTTAAAAATTAAATCCTTATTATTTTCAGACAACTAATATAAACCTTATATTTAATTATTGCCATAATTCCTTGAGGTATTTTTAAAGTTTTCACCATTGTTCAGAGAGTAAAACTTTGGCCTAGAATATAATGTATATTAAAAACATTTTTTCCTTCTCATCAGCTTTGAAATATTTTTAAATATAATCATCTCAAAATAAAGTAATAACTTTCTTGTGGCTCTACCTCCTCTTCCATCTACTGCTCTGACTTGTGCCCTGATGTCACACACCGTAATTTTGGCCTTGGAGCCAGAGGACATGAAGATTTGGATTCATGTAATCTGACTCCTGAGCACATATGTTTTGAAGGCATCATTGTGAAAAGAGAGGGAGATAGAAGAGAGAACCTGCTCTTGTGGAAAAAGTCAAAATTTCTATGTTTTTAGGTTTGAGTTGAAGCAGCCATATGTTAATTAAATATTGTTTAAAAATAATTGAAGTATAAGTGACACATAATATTTAAATTAGTTTCAGGTGTACAGCACAGTGATTTGACCATTACATACATTACAAAATGCTCAGCACCCTAAGTGTGGTTACAGTCTGTAACCACACAAAGCTATTACAATATTATCGGCTACATCCCCTATGCTATGCTTTTCACCCCTGTGACTTATTTATTCTATAACTGGAAGTTTGTACCTCTGAATCCCCTTCACCCATTTTGCCTATCCCCCAGCCCCTTTGGCAACCACCAGTTTGTTCTTTTTTATTTATTTATTTATTTATTTATTTATTTATTTATTTATTATGTTTATTTTAGAGAGAGAGAGAGAGGCAGAACATGAGCAGGGAAGGGGCAGAGAGAGAGGGAGATACAGGCTCCAGGCTCTGAGCTGTCAGCACAGAACCCAACACAGAGTTCCAACCCACAAACCATGAGATCAGGACATGAGCCAAAGTTGGATGCTTAACTGACTGAGCTACCCAGGTGCCCCTCTTCTCTGTGTTAATGAGTCTGTTTCAATTTTTGTTGCTATTGTTTGTTTTTTTGTTTGTTTCTCAATGGAGTTTTGTTGGAAGTGTTGTTTTGTGTTGGTTTTGTTGTCTGTTTTCAGCAACTCTCAGCAGTCTAGGAGATATCTTAACCAAGGTAAGCAGTTGGAGTTTTCTTTTCTAACAAGAAAGGAAGGAGAGAAAAATTTGTAAGAACATAGGTAAATTTGTGTGCTTAAATGCTGAGAGTCTGATGGTTTCAATTATTACTGTTGTTGTTATTTTTGTTATGATTATTATTTTGGAAAATGGATTATCTGTTAAATAAGATGGAGATTTAAGACAAAACTAAATTCATCTTAATCTGAACCTAATATCCTCCTGCCTCTCTGGAATCTCTCTGTTTATGTGAATATATTCAACCAAAAACGTAGAACCAAGGGAAGAACTCAGAGGAACCTTTCTTTTCAGGGGAGTTCAAGGAAAGAGAAGCCTAAGCAGAAATGAAGGACTTGGTCCAAAACACTGAAGTAGAACCAGGCAAATCAAAACAGAAAAGTTTTGAGGCACCTGGGTGGCTCAATTCGTTAAATGTCCCACTTCAGCTCAGGTCATGATCTCATGGTTTGTGGGTTCAAGCCCCGTGTCCAGGCTCTGTGCTGACAGTTCGGAATCTGGAGTCTGTTTGGATTCTGTGTCTCCCTCTCTCTGTCCCCCCCGCCCCCACTCATGCTCTGTCTGTCTCTGTCTCTGTCTCAAAAGTAAATTAAAAAACATTAAATAAAAAAGAAAAGTTTTAAGGTGTAAGCCAAGGGTAACACCACCTGTTGCAAGTGGTGAATGTAGGAGTGACATGTATTTTGACCATAAGGATGTCCTTAGCAAGAGCAGTTTTTCTAACAGTGGGAGAAAAAAATAGATTTTTAAAATTTGAGAAGAAAAGAACACAAATAAAAATTTCCAGCACTCTTAAATTGTTCTTTCCAAAATATTGACAATAAGCATTTACAGCAGAAATAAAAAAGTTTATTTTAATGCTTAAAGAGCTTTTTACTTATCAACAAAAACTATGTGAACACATCATTAAAAATGGGCAAAGTCCTTGAATGGGAAATACAAATGGCTAATAATTACTTAAAAATATTAAAATACTACAGTAGTAACATTAATGGAATAGAAACAACAATATTATTATTTGCTCTATAAAATTTTAAAGATATAAAAGAAGTAACAGTTTTATATACTAATTGTTGGATGTAAATATCATATACTTCTAGGGAGCTATGAAAGACAATTTGCAATGGATAACAAAATTCTACATGATTTCGGTTAATATTTAGATTTTAGGCTAAGAATATTATCAGAGATAAACTGCTCAAAGTTGTTATTTACATACTATGGGGATGTTTGTCATCATAGAATCAAGCATAATGATGAAGACCTGGGAATGACCCAAATATCTAAATACACATGATTGGCAAATTATGCCATGTCTATATAATGGAATATTAAATATCCATTGTAATTATGTCTTCAAAACACTATTTACTAAAATGGAAAATTACAAAATTAGTTTATTTTCCAAAGAGCCTCAAAACAATTGTCACCTCATACCACTCTGGCTAAAAAATGAACATGTATATGCTCTCTGAAAACACTAATATGAAAACATATTAGCTAGAGATATTTCAAGCAACGACTTATGCTTTATCTTTGATTTGTTCTGTGGTTTCTAGTTTTCAACTCAATCTATTAATTTTGTAGTTATAAGACAATTTCCAGTGAAGGAAAAGAATGAAGTTAGCATGATGGATTAATGAAGATTTATAGAAGTTAAATTTATTTTTAAAATAGTGTTCATCTGGGTATATTTATAGGCAAATGGGAAGTCATGAACACAGAATGACAAGTTGAAGACACGGGAATGTTTATATCTCATTTGCTTAAAGGGAACCAGAATTTTATGTTTTCACTGATCACTGATTTTTTCTCAAATGTATACACTGAAAAATACATTAAAAGATACTCCTAGGGGACATGGGTGGCTCAGTCGATTAAGCGACTGACTCTTGACTGGATCAGGTCAAGATCTTATGGTTTGTGAGAGCCAGCCCTGAGTGGAGCCTGATAGCATGGAACTTGGTTTGGATTCTTTCTCCTTCTTTCTCTACCCCTCTCCACCTCTCTTTCAAAATATATAAATAACATTACAAAAAAATGATACTCCTTTCATTATTTCTCCGAAGAATGATCCTTCTGCCATTTCTGCTTCTCTGCTCAATGTCTTCTACAATCCTTTCTCAACAATCAAACAAAAAGTCTCCCTAATTCAGGGTCAAATTAGGATTAGACTAAGGCAAAAACAAACTTCTCTAATAATGGACACATTATCTCAGGACTGAAACCTAATCTTATGCTTACGACATCTTGCTATCATCGGATCAGCTGTTTAAGTAGTTACACAAAGTGATCTTAAGGATTAAGTTCAATATTTGATTTGGTGTTGGTACCAGAATGATGCAATATTACCCAAAATGCAAAAACAATTCAGATATAAAATGGTTTTATTTTTTACATTTAATTATATTATTGCTTTAATTATGCCATGGGTCAGACTGTATAACTGGGTACCTACTATGTGCTACACTTTATGTTCTGCAACGTTTTAGTTAACTCTATACCTGGTTGACTCTCCTTGATTTTAATATTCTCCTTTGATAAAAAGGGAGTTAGGTCAGAGGAAACTTAATGTTTATCAGAATCACAAGGAGGCTTCTTAAAATAGTAGTTTCTGGGCCCCACCCCTAGAATGTTTGGTTCAGTGTACCTGTGTTGAGGCCTGAAGATGTGCATTTAAGACAGTTTCCCAGGTGATGCTATTTGGCTGCTGTTTTAGGGACCATCCTTTGAAAACCACTGAGTTAGTTATCTTTTAGAATTTGCAAGCTCAACAAACTCAAAAAATTCACATACTTAATGTAGAGCACAAATATACTATAGCAAATTGGAACATTTTAGTCTCATTTATACAGATGGACCAATCTTACTAAACTTATTTCCACAGTTAAATAAGAAAAATTCAACCAAGTAATTTTAAAGATCTAATTAGTTTTACTAATTGATTCATGATTTGTGCAGCATTCAATTTAACAAGCAGAGGGGAGCTCCAAAGGGCTACAGAATAGGAAAGATTTTTACAAATAGAGAATGGAAAAAAAGGAAATTATTAGTAAAGAATCCACTGTTTTGGGCAAGGTCACCCTCCTAAGGGGAACAGAAGGGGTCTATCAGTAAATTTCTGGTGTTGACCCAAAAGATTCCCATGTTGACTGGTGAAAGGTTATATTTCTTGGGGACTGAAACTGCAGTTAGGTTAGATATTTAGTCTCGATTTACTGATTTGGGACCATAACCTATGTAACACCATTTGGGGGCCTGTGGTTTTCTTTTTAACACTCCTTATATGGGGTTTGTAGCATTTCTGTTATTATTTCTTCCAGCAGGATAAAGAAATTATTTCACATAGGGAGAGAAATAAATATCTTCAGTGACAATTTACTGTGGACAATTTACTAAATAACTCTGTACCTAAACAAACCATAGAGTTTTAGCTAACCTTACACATATTTCCATCTTGGCAGTGCTTAGCACCACGTTACATATAGTAGGGACTCCACACAGTTTTTTGTGGTATTACATATACAAGAGGGCTTCAGCTACCTCCATTTTGACTTCAAACTCTCTAGCTGGGTTCTTCTTTCCAGCTTGTCTCCTGGCTCAGGTGGAAGACCCTGAGGGCAAAGCATAGGAACAGAAACTACCCCCACAAGCATAAGGACTTCCCTGAGCCAGCAAGACATCACCCACGATTGACCCCAAGACAGTGGTCCATTTGACCTGCACTACCTACCTACCCACATTTTCCTTATATAAACCTGGAAGTACTTTGTGTACTTTGGAGACAGTCTTCTAGACATTCGTCTGCTGTCTTCCCAGGGTGGGAATCACTGAAATAAATTCCCTCCTTGTTTCACCACCATTCATTTCTCTGTCTTTGGATGTTGTCAGCAGCGGTGAGTGCCCAAACCTGGTGTGTTTGCGACCCCTGGAGCCCGGTGTCCTTACATCCCTGCACCCAGCTACAGAGAGATTTGGTATGTTTTATTTTAGTTAGAGATTTTTTTGCATTAGTTTTTTTGTCACTTTAATAATAGGATAGTAAACGTTGCTTCTGCTATTTTTTGCCCAAATTACAAATATCCATCTATCTACCTACCTATTTATCTATCTATCATCTATCAATCTATATCAACATAGGTATACATTAAGATATAGGCTTGTCAATACAGCCTTTTAAATGACTTAAACTATTTTCACAAAAAAATGTCTTGCCTTCCTTTTCTTCTAATTGTAGTTAGTGCATTTATTTGTATATTGAAAAATTCTGAAAAAAATTCTACAAACAACAGAATAAACATATAGAGTGTGGAGAAAAAAAAAACAAAATGAAAGACACTGGAAGTCTTTTACATACTTATATCCATTAAAATAAAAATCAAAGACAATCCAAGAGTTTAAATGGCCAAAAAAACAAGAATAATTATAAGAATACTTGTAAGACCTTTGCCCGAGGGAGGAGGCAAAAATAAACAGAAGGTGACAAATCATTTAAGTAGTTAAATGGTTGTTCTTGGCCTCAAAAGTGGTTTTCTTTTTAGCTACAGGGATGAAAGGTCATTTTAATATATCCTTACTATAAAACAAATCACAATTCCACCAGGTGGGTAAGAAAGACAAAGTACCAACAGCAATGCATTGCAGGGAACCATTTTAGAAAATGCTCAGTAAATAATACCCTTAGCTCCCCCAGGGCACTTCTAAACCAAGAGGGATTTGAAACACCACACCTCCAGGGTGTATTTATCATCTAGCTTTCCCACTCAAATGTCAGTGCATAATAGAATATCCTGGTCCCATCCTGGCAGAAAAAAAGAAAATCCAGCTTTCTCTTTACACGATTTTCAAAGAATCGTGTGGGATCAAAACTGTGACTCCATTAGAAGAAACAAGAGTCATGCCGCTTAAGCAAAGAGTGCTGTTAGGAAATGAAGAGGCTGGTGTTTATCACTCAACACTTGGATTTGTGCAGACTTCAAATCTACAGCGCAAGTAGGAAAAATACACAATACCGAGAATAAAGAAAAGGAAAAATCATGCAGTGTTCTCCTTTTCATATACCAGTCTAACGTGAAAATCAGCGATTTGACAAGAACTGCCTAAGCATTTTCTGTAGTGCAATTGCCCCTAATTTGCAGTTGACATTACATTTTATTGGCAGTGTTTGTTGGCAAAAAGGACTCTATTTAAAATTTTAGAAAAATAACCAACTCAACAGTTGACATTTCCTTTAATTGTTCTCCACTTCATTTTTTAAATTAATGTCTTACACTTTCTGTTCATAAGCTGCAATGCAGAAGAGGTTAAAATGACTTAGATCAACTATTATTGGCTCTAGAATATTTCTGTCCAAATTCATATAAATACAATGCTTATACATAAAGGCTACTAGTTACACATTTTATATTCTTAAACTACCAGTTTTACCTTCGTGAACATTGAGTTCAGACATATTTAGTGGGATCAAAAGGACTTCTATTTTGAAAAGAATGGTTCATGAACCAGTAATGTCAACATCACCTGGGAGCTAGTTAGGAAAAGCTCTGTGTTTTAACAAGCTCCTGGGTGATCATATGCACATTAAAGTTTGAGAAACATTGATTTATATAACTGGCTTACAAATACAAATTAGGAAAAGATGGCATGAGGGTTGAGAATATTTTTGGATGGGGGTTGTAACTTATTGTGTAATTTATTTATGATTTTGTATAAATTCCCTGATATGTTGTATGTATGTGTAACCTGAAGCATTGCAACTCCATAGTACACTTACAGGGTTTAAATATCAAGTTTTAAGTGTTTATTTTTGAGAAAGAGAGAGAGAGAAGGAGAAAGAGAGAGTGCATGTGCACGCAAGCACTGTACGCTAGCTCATGTAAGTGGTGGAGGGGCAGAGAAAGAAGAGGACAAAGGATCCAAAGGGGACTCTGGCAGCAAGCCAGATGCCGGGCTCCAACTCATGAACCTTGAATTCATGATCTCTGCCAAAGTCCGATGCTCAACTGACTGAGCCACCCAGGTGCCTCCTTAAGTTTTAAATGGTTATAAACATTTTCATCTTTCAAACAAAGCATAAGAAATATTACTATAAGGTAATACAACTAATCTATATTTTGAGAAAATGATTAAGTTGTTAAAAATGATCACTTCTTTGTTTATTCAACTCCAATACAGTATTCTTTCTAAAAATACAAGCTATATATTTTCTTATAAATCAAAGATCAGTGTCTATTATTGAAGTATAAACACAGTGGGATGCTCAATGCGTTATTATTTCTTTTTCTACATTGGTATTTGATCTGCAACAAATGTTAATATTGTAATATTGTCTCAATACTGAAAATTGGATATTTTTTGGTTTCTCCTAGATTCATTCTAAGCTTCTTTATTTTATGAAGATATCACCAAACTCTTGTACAGTTTAAACAACTAGAGGGTCATCTCTGTTTCCAAAAACCATTATGCCACACAAAATAAAACTAATAATAAGAGGCAAATGCTGATATCTGCTATAGAGCCATCTCTTTGGATCCGAAATGTTGTAGGACTGCTACTGTCTCTGGTATATATACTGACTCAAAGGATTTTTTTCATTATTTTGTTTGTATTGATAATGAAATGAATCATTATTATTTTGGTAAAGACATAGAACAATTAGCATGTTTTAATTCTATGCTGCTTATGAGGCATAATACCAATCTTACTATGAAGCATAAGAATTCCATTTGAATTAATAAATTGTAATAACAATAATTTTTAATTATTTTATTTTATTTATTTTAATTTTATTTAAATGCAAGTTAGTTAACATAGAATGTAGTATTGGTTTCAGGAGTAGAATTTAGTGATTCATCACTTACATATAACACCCATTGTTCATCCCAACAAGTGTCCTCCTTAATGTGCATCAGCCATTTAGTCCATCCCCCCACCAACCTCCCTTCCTGCAACCCTCAGTTTGTTCTGTACTTAAGAGTCTTTTATGGTTTGCCTCCCCTTCTGTTTTTATCTTATTTTTCCTTCCCTTCCCCTATGTTCATTAGTTGTGTTTCCTAGATTCCACATATGAGTGAAATCATATATTTATCTTTCTCTGACTAATTTACAATAATTTAAAGAAAAAATGTTAGCCCTGTTAAGCCAGATCCTGAATATTTCCCATGTAGTGTAACTTTTTCCGGTAATATTATCAGTATTGCAACAACAATAAAAATCACACTTTATTTTTTTTATACTGAAGGCATAAATGATAATTTTAATACTTTGAGAAAGAGTCTTGAAAGCTGTTTGCTTGAAGGCGAGTTTGTTTCTCTCTCATCTAATTCCAGTCCTACCACCACACCTGCCCCATCTCTGATTAGTTGAGTAGTTTCTGGGACAGCCAATCAGAGCTGGAAGATTTGAGAAAAGCCTCTGGACAGGATCCTGACAGAGGAAAAGGCACTGACTGGTCTTACTCCCTTTTTGGGAGCTTGGTGATGAGCAGCAAAAATGAAATTTGCATAGAGTCTGTAGAGAGCTTGGTATTCTGATTTTCATGGACCTCCCCCAGAGGAAACAGCCTGTGTCAGTGTTCCTGGGAGGACCTGTGGTCTCTGGACACACAGTGGCTGCCGAGAATTTGACCTTGTGTCTGGATCTTCCATATTCCTGAGGCTGATAAGAAAGTTTTATCTGCACCTGGGGAGAATGGGAAGGTCCATTGTCACATTACTGAGTAAACTCAGACCTGTTATTATTTTGGATAAAGCCAAACATAAATATGAATTTGACATCTTAAATAGGTAAGGCAAAAATAATTCAAGAAGAAATATACTCAGCAACTAGACAGAAGACTGACAAGCAAAACATTCAGTTCCTAGTGATTTCAAATTGCTGGAGAAGGCTGGCTAGAACTTAGTAACTAAGTGAATAAACTATTTAAATAAATTTGGTTACAGCAACCAAAACTAGTGGAAAACTAAGTATTCTATGACTTTTGATATTTCAAAGATTATTTAAACGACTAGTTTCACAGCTGAGACCTGGAAAAAGTAATCTAGAAGATAAAATGAAAGAGTATCAGGGTGCTTGAGTGGCTCACTCGGTTAAGCCTCCAGCTCTTGATTTTGGCTCAGGTCAGAATCTCAATGCTTGTGAGATAGAGTCCTGCATGGGGCTGTATGCTGATAGCACAGAGACTGCTTAGGATTCTCTCTCTCTCTGTCTCTCTCTCTCTGTCTCTCTCTCTTTCTGCCCCTACCCTATGTGTGTGCATGCTCTCCCTGCCTCCCAAAAAAATAAACTTAAAAAAAGAAGAAAAGGAAAAGAGTTATCTAAACAGAAAACAATGCAAAGAAATTAATTTCTGAGGGAAAAGATATGGACTTGTAAAATGGATCCATAATAATTCAAAAGAAAAAAATAGGAAGACTGAAGAAGAAAAGTTAAAAATTGGAAAAGAGAAAAATTTCATCTTAAGCAGGACTGATGCTTTTCCTGATAAAATTCATGAAGTCTGTGAGGCAAAGGAAGCTAGGTAAAAAGGAAACAAGGAATTCGTTTGGCATCAGGCTTCTCTTTGGGAACCTGGGAGCTCAGAGAATGCTGTGGGAGAGAATTAGAGGTACTGATAGACAAAGGCTACCACCCCAAATCCTATTTTCTGCCAAGATATCATTTATCAGTCAAGCGAAGGAGATCTAGATTCACTTATACAGGGACTTACAGACTATCTCACTTCCAGAAGGAAATATCCAAATAATGATGACAATAAACTAAACAAGACTCTTCAAGATGATCCGGATAAAACAGGAAATACTGGTAAGCAGTGATTATGGATCGTCATAGTGACTGGAATGGTGTAACAATATGTGACATAAAGATGCTTCATGTACATGGAACATAACGCAAAGTAAAATAGTAATTGAAAGTAGAAGCATAAAGTCACCTCAGCAAAAGCATAATCTGGTGGGTGGCAAAAAGGGCAAAATAAAAACATTCCAGAAGGGAATGGAGAGAATAGAGCTTTTGGGTGAGGCAAAAGAGTTGGCATTTTGCTGTTATTTAATAACAGTGATATATTAATCAATTCAATTTGTGTTTATGATTGTCTACCATGTGCTAACTGCTTGGATTATATTGTTTACAGAAAGAAAAAGATGCTTGTGTTTGGTACATATGCATTTGGTGATGATGCATAGGAAAACAAGGTTACTACTAATGGAATTGCAAAGGATGGGAGAAATCTCACAGGAAAAAGCAAGCACAAACAGTAATTTGACTATCAAAATTAAGAGAACAGGAAAAAAGAGATCTTTACCATGTTAAACAGGAAAAATAAAATTTGCATTATAAATCATACTACATATGAAGATGATGAATTCTTATATTAAAAATACTGGTTCAGGGGCACCTGGGTGGCTCAGTCGGTTAAGCGTCCCACTTCAGCTCAGGTCATGATCTCATTGTTCATGGGTTTGAGCCCTGCTTCAGGCTCTGTGCTGACAGTTCAGAGCCTGGAGCCTGCTTCAGATTCTGTGTATCCCTCTCTCTCTGCCCCTCCCCTGCTCACACTCTATCTCTGTATCTCTCAAAAATAAATAAATATTTTTAAAAAATACTGGTTCATGGCGCACCTGGGTGGCTCATTGGGTTAAGCATCCGACTCTTGATTTCAGTTCAGGTCCGGATCTCATGGTTCCCTTTGTGAGATCTATCCCAACGCTTCACTGACACCCATGAGCCTGCTTGGCATTCTCTCTCTCTCTCTCTCTCTCTCTCTCTCTTTCTGCCCCTTCCCCACTAGCTCTCAGTCTCTCTTTCCCCTTCTCCCACTAGCCCTGTCTCTCTCTTTCTCTCTCTCTCAAAATTAATAAATAAACTTTAAAAAATAAAAATAAAAAATGAATAAAAATACTGTTTCCTATTCAATCTTTTCTTTAGTTGTGGTTATATGAATGTACTTACTTTATGATAATTCATGAGAAGTATATTTATAACATGCAACCTTTGTATATTATACATCTATAAAAATTAATTTATAATCATATGGATACAAATTATAAAATGTTTTGCGGGTTCGGCTTATCATGTTGGGGTCATGAATTATGGGATCATGTTGGAGTCACTGATTGTGGGTGACCAATTGTCCAGCAAAGCCAAGGGTGGCAGAGAGGATTACTCAAGACTTCGTGCAAGTCAAGAGAGGTGAAAGGGAAGCTAAGGGAAGTCTCCCTGGGCTGGTCTGAAGCTCAGGTATTTATTAGACATACATTATAGGGAAAACAGGAGCATTATGCCAGTGACTACATGTCAGTAAGAACATACAGAAAGTTGTGCAAAAAAAAAAAAAAAAGGTGTTCCCAAGACTGCAAAAGAGCAGATGCTGAAAGCAGGGTGGAGAACAAGATAAAATATTCTGTAGATAACATGGTCTAAGGAATTCATGAGCACAGACAGGACCCAACCTTTAAATACACATTAAATAGACACTGGTCAGCTGTTTTCAGCAGCTGAATTCATTCGAGCAGTGTAATTCATTCCCTATAATCTCTTTAACCAAGGCATAGCTATTTGATTTCCCACATGATTGAAGAATTTTCTATTTTACTTTTTCATTCTCTTATTTATTGTGAGGTGCTTAGGTTATTTTGTGTGTGTGTGCATCCATGCACACATACATACCTGGAACATCTGTATCAGAAGTATTTGAGCAAATCTTTGATCATTTTCTAAAGCACAAATTGATTTAATTTAACTCTGTTTACTTGAGTAGATCAAATAAAAACAAGAGTTCTGTTGAATATATCACCGACTATTCCATGAGAATTCCCTTTTTAAAATGTTTTAGTTTATTTATTTATTTTGAAAATGAGAGAGAGAGAGAGAGAGAGAGAGAGAGAGCAGGGGGTGGGCGAGGGAGAGAGAGAACCCTAAGCAGGCTCTGTGCCATCAGCACAAAGTCTAATGCAGGGCCCAAACTCATGAACTAGGAGATTATGACCCCAGCCAAAACCAAGAGTTAGACACTTAACTGACTGAGTCACCCAGGAGCCTCTCCAAGGGAATTTTCTGAGACTAACTTTCATAAGAAATGGCTCTGATTTCTCTTCTCTTGTGTTTTGTTTTTTTGTTTTTGTTTTTGTTTTCCCTAATAAAGACCCTTTTCTAGAAGAGTTTGAGGCCCAGGGTGAGGTGGCATCAAGATGGTGCACATCTTTCTCCTGGATTTTTTTAGAAGTGTTTGAGCTTCTGAAAGGCAACAAACACGTCTATTTTCACACAGTGCGATGAGAAAAGTAATGAGGACGACAAAGTCTTGAAAGAGCTGTTTATTGTTGTACATGCAAGAAAAACAATCATCCACACACAGAAACCCTCTGAGCAGAGAAGACCTGATGGGAATAACAAAGTAGATTTTCACTAGGGAGAACCTGCTGAAATCTACATAAAAACCCTGACTTCCAACAGGAGCATTATGTGAAATGAATGTGTTGCATCTAAACATTCTCTTTTTGGCTACCTCTTGAAGACTCAAATCAAATTATTTTACCATGAATGAACATCCCATACAAAGAAAATTGTGATTGCATGTTGACAGAAATATTCCTTTAAAACATTACAAGTATTTCCCCATTTCTGATTGAATAGAAAATAGAACGTGGTGAAAATGATAATGATTTCACTCAAGAAGAATGGATTTTTTTTTTTTTGGTGCCAGGACCAAAATAATCATACAGTTGCAAAAATCATTCCCTTAAATGCTCAATAATTATGACTTGTATTGCACTATCAATTTTTTGCAATTTTATGTAGTCCCTTTCAAAGCTCTTTGATTGTTGCTATTTCAAAACAAACCTAAAGGGAAAATATATTTTGAGAGCAGACTATTTCAAAACCTATTCATCAATTGAGTGATTTCACAC
This sequence comes from Cryptoprocta ferox, assembly GCA_028646485.1. NCBI lineage: Eukaryota > Metazoa > Chordata > Mammalia > Carnivora > Eupleridae > Cryptoprocta > Cryptoprocta ferox. The sequence goes on along the minus strand of CM053567.1, from coordinate 65,383,222 downwards.
TCTAGACTAGGGCGCAGAATTGCCAATAAACTTTTACAAAGTGTTACATAAAAAGAGGGAAGGGCTCAGTTACTACAGGAGCTTTTCTAGCATTTGGACAGATAGGGTTCCTTCCAAGTCTCTCCCCTGAGCTTCAGGTAAGAGGATCAGATCTCATCCTGGACTTCTCCAGTTACCCTAAAATAAGCCAGCATTTCTAAACCTTGCCACTGTTGGTATTTCAATAATTTTTTGATGATGGGGGTTGTCCTACACGTTGTAGGATGTTTAGCAGATCTGTCCTGTACATACCAGATGCCAGTAGAACAACCTCTCAGTTGTTACAACCAAAACTGTTTCCAGACATTGTCACGTGTCTCTGGAGAGGGGAAAATGTCACCCTCAGTTGAGAATTAACGAATTAATGCCCCAAACTAATTCTACCATTTTTTTCTAAACATGATTTCCCTCTCCCCCTTGCATTCCCTATATTCATGCTGATATCCAAATCAGAAACATTCATTTATACTTCATGAATTTTTTCCACCTAAACCCGCTTTTTATGTGTGTGTTTGTGTTTACAGGAACTTCTTTATTTATAGAAGAAAATACTCAAGTAAAAATTAGAATAAAAAAGTCAGAACATACTTTAAGATTGGACAGATGAAGCCGAGAGGAAATACTGATGAACAATAAATATAAATGGATCATGATAAGTGGCTTAAGGGTTTTATAAAATGTTCCATGAGGATACTTGGATGGAATATAATACAAAGGAACACATGGCATTGAAGTTAAAGTATGTTACCTCAGCAAAATATCATGTGGTTCATGGCATAAATGGGTAAGTAAAAGTACTCAGAAAGAGAATCAGGGTTGGGGTAAGGCAGTTTTTTTTTTTAATTTTGCCCTTATATGAATAAACTATCATACTATTTTATTAAGCCCCATTACATAACATGATATAATGCTAATCATGTTTTTCAAACACAGCGTTAGCTATCTGTTCTCACTGAACAGATCAATATCTATCTCCTGGATTGGATCACTGTGTTGCCCAGTTCTAAGGTGGCCAAGCACATTCAATTCCAAGATAATGCACTCTCTCCCCCACCCCCTACGAGGGCAGATGCGTATGCATGGCTTATGCGGGTTAAGCACACAGGCTCACAGCCTGATAGTCTCTCTGGATCAGGTAAAACCCTTCCAAATTATGTGTGCCCTCCCAGGATGCATTAGACACATCCATATTACAATGTATAGATAGAATGATAGTTCCTTTTTTTCTGCTCAGATATTTCATATATATATTAGACAGCAAAAAACATGTATGTACAGAATAATAATTATGAAGAAAACACCATCAACAGCATTACCCATGTCAAGAAATAGATCATTGACATTTCCTCATGTAATGTGTGATGCTTCTTACTCATCATTCAATTTCTTTTCTTCTCAAGATCATGTTATCCTAACTTTTGTGATAATAATGTCCCTGCCAGACATGTTTATTGCTCCAAGCCTTATGTCTTCGTTGCTAAGCAATATGAATACATCTTCAATATGTATCTGCATTCTAAATGACATTGTTTTGCTTGTTTTTGTACTTTTTCTCATATTACCTATAGTAGTGACATGAAGTCATTCATAGGATTTTAAATGTAGTGACATGAAATTATTCATAGGATTCCTTTATTTTTTTTAAATATCAATGTCACTGCCTTCTTTTACATTCTTGATATATTTGTGATTTCATGCTTTTTATGATTCATTCTAGCCAGATATTTTTTCAGTTTACGTGTTGTTTCTTGAAGCTACATTTTTAATGTGATCTCTATTTTATGTTTAGTTACTATTTCATTCATTTTTAAATCAACTGGTTAGACTAGTTTTAGATGTACAGAATTATTGTGAAGATAGTACACTGAACTAAGATACAATTCTTTTATACCCACACCCAGATTTATACCTGTGAGTATTGTATATTTGTCATTAATTAGTAGATATTGAAACATTATTAATTAAAGTTCATACTTTATTCAGACTTCCTTAGTTTTTCCTAAAGTCCTATTCTGTTCCAGGATCTCATTAAGGACACCACATGCATTTACTTGTCATATGTCCTTAGGCCACCTTTGATTGCTACTATTTCTCATGTTCCTTGATTAGATGACCTTAATGATTTTGAAGATTACAGATCAAATATTTTGTAGAATGTCATTCAAATGAAATTCTCTCTCCTTTTTACTCATGATTAGACTGGGATAATGTGCTTTTGGGAAGAAAGTCATACAGAGAGGTGAAGTGCCTTCTCATTAAAACATGTCAAGAGTCTATGCTGTTAATAGGATATTACTCTTTTTTTTAATGTTTACTTATTTTTGAAGGAGAGAGACAGAATGTGAGTGGGGTAGGGGTGGAGATAGAGGGAGACACAGAATCTGAAGTAGGCTCCAGGCTTTGAGCTGTCAGCACAGAGCGCGATGCAGGGCTTGAACCCATGAACTGTGAGATCATGACCTGAGCGAAGTCAGACGCTGAACCGACTGAGTCACCCAGGCGCCCCAATAGGATATTACTCTTAACGTTCACTCTGATCATCTGGCGTAAGGTCATGATTGTCAGTCTTGTCTTCTGTGAAGCTACTTTCTTTTCCCTTCCTTTTCCATACTGCATTCCTTGGAAGAAAATTACTATGTGCAGTCTCTACTCAGGAAGTGTTACATTGTACAGGGGGTTACATTGTACTCAGGGGGTTACATTGTACCTCTCAATGGCAGACTATTTACTTAACTTATTTGGAATTCTTTCACACACAATTCTCTCCATTTATTATTATTGGAATTTTCTCCATTTATTTTATTCATCTAGTACATCAATAGGGGCTCATGGATATTTATTTTATACTCTGAGTTTTAATCAAATCTTACTTTATTATTATTATTATTTTTTTTTGCTCAAATTGGCCCACCTTTAACTATTGGGAGTTTTAAGTTGGCTCCCATGTTCCTTTGATATGCTCCTATCATTGTGTTTGTGTGTGTACAGGCCTGTGTGTGTGTGTGTGTGTGTGTGTATGTGTGTTTTAGTAGTTTATTACTTTATGGAACACGTTATGCTCCAGGCTTAACTTGTGCCCCAGTCCCAGAATCAATCATTTCTCTGAAGAGCCTTGATTCCTTAAATTGGAGAGTAATATTAAAAACCAAAGGGTGGCTGGGTGGCTCAGTCAGTTACTGACTAATCTTGATCTTGGCTCAGGTCATGATCTCATGGTTTGTGAGATCTAGTCCCGCATTGGACTCTGCACTGAGAACATGGAGCCAGCTTCAAATTCTCTCTTTCTCTCTGCCCCTTCTCCCCCTTTCAAAATAAATAATAAATACACTTAAAAAAACAAACAAACAAGATCTGGGTGCTAGGTGTGTTCTTGTTGTTACTGGGGTGTTTTTTCTTATAGTCTCATTTAACTAACAAAGGTTGGATGTATATGTGTGTATACTAAGCTGTATATACATTATACTTATAATTATTTACATATATCCTTGTATATATGAATTTATATATGCTTATGTATAATATATGTAATTTATATATTATGTATGTGTATATATGTATACGTTAAACATGACTTCCTACTGATGTCTCTAATCTATTACCACGTAGAATATTCAAGCTTACTCCCCTTCCTTATATGTAACCTTCTGCTCCAAAAGTGAGAATCCTGACTCTCACCATCTGTCTCAGTTTACAGTTAATGTCAGTATGCATGTGTATTGGTTTTAGGATTGCTCATTTGCAGCCTCACATGAAACAGCTTTTTCAATAGAGTACAGTGCTATGTACAGTTTTTTGCTTGTTTGTTTTTGTCTTTATGGTGACAGACTATACTCACTTCCAGATGTTAGGCCAGCACTTTATTCTCCCACTTGCTTTAGTGAGGTTGTTTCAGATATTTGTAACACATTCAAATTCTTTTGGCCACCTTTTATATTCCATCCTAAGATCCCCAAATCTCCTAAATGATTTTATTAAAAATTTGCATATGCATCAAACTAAAACCTGCACAGCAAAGGAAATCATCAACAGATGAAGAAGCAACCCATGGAATGGGAAGAAATATTTGCAAACCTTAATACATTAAGATTTACTCTTTGTGCTTTAAGTTCAATGGCTTTTGATAAATATTTAATGTCTTTTATTCACCACTATAGTATCACAAAGAATAGTTTTATTATTCTTAAAATTCTATATATTTCACTCATTTAACTCTATCTCTTTTGTGAGAACATTTAAGTTCTACTCTCTTAGCAAATTTAAAGTATACAATAGAATGTGATCAACTAAAGTACCATGTTTGACATTGGATCCTCCAGATTTTACTCATAACTGAAAATTTGTACCCTTTCAACAACATTTTCCTATGTCCTGGCAACCATTTTTCTCCTGTTTCCGATCTCAACTTTATTTTAGATGCCACATACAAGTGTTACCATAAGGTATTTGTTTTTCTGTTTGGCTTATTTCAGTGAGCATAATGGCTTCCAGATTTATCCACGTTGTCACAAATGACAGAATTTCCTTTTTTTTAAAAGGCTGAATATATATTCATAATATATTCCATTGTATATATGTGTATGTATTTTCTTGATCCATTCATCCATTGACAGACACTTAGGCTATCATGAATAATGCCACAATAAACACGGTAGCACAGATATCTCTTCAATATATCTGCTGTACTTGCTGTTACTTCTGGGAGGTTTTTTGTTTTTCTTTTTGTTAACTCTTTAGGATTTTCTACACAGACAGTCAAAAACTGTTTTCACTTGGTTGTTCTGAGATAAAGGTACAGAAACAAAATCAGTAAGAATGAAAATAACTTTCACTGTGAAAAGTAAGTTTCCTTCCCTCTTTATTTCCAACTTTCCTTCCTTCCTTCCTTCCTTCCTTCCTTCCTTCCTTCCTTCCTTTACCACTTCCTACTCACTCATTTTTTATTTCTTTTCTTTATTCCTTTCTTATATAGATATTTATAATGACCTATATAATGTACCATATTTCTCCATGAAGATTTCAGAATATTTTTCCTACACAAGTAGTTTTAGAACTCATTCCAAATCATTGGCAATACTTTTTAAGAATTAGAGCAAATGTAAATGTTGAAGAACATTTCCCCTCTAGCTTGAACTGAAATACATCACTATGCATCTGAATTTCCTCTCTCCTTCCTATTTTTCTGTTCTATCTTTTCTACTAGCTCTGTTATAGACTCATAGACTCATTAATATAAATCAGTGTCATGTGTCCTTATTCTACAGGAATGAGAATAGATTGTGAAATTCTAGCAATGTGACACAGATGGGAACAAGTCCAAGTAAAAGACAAAAATGGAAAAGGTCTAATGGATTTAATTTTTTTTTAACATTTATTTATTTTTGAGAGACAGAGAGACAGTGTGAGCAGGGGAGGGGTTAGAGAGAGAGGGAGACAGAATGTGAAGCAGGCTTCAGGCTCTGAGCTGTCAGCCCAGAGACCAACACAGGGCTCAAACTCACAAACCACAAGATCATGACCTGAGCCAAAGTCGGCCGCTTAACTGACTGAGCCACCTAGGCTCCCCAAATTGATTTTAATTCAAATCTTAAATAATAAGATGGTTCTGTGTAACAGAAAGCAGCCATGCAATAAATCTGAAAGCCTACTTCCTAATCATATTCTTCTATGGTGAAATGTTCTCTCTCTTTCTCTCTCCTCTCTCTCTTCCCTGAAGATGTGTAGTATATATTTTTTTGCGTCTAGTATTTTGTTAGTGTATGACAGTATGCCCTAATAAATGTATGTGTTTTTTGTTGTTGTTGTTTTTTTTTCATGAGAGAGAGTAGGTGTTCATGCACATGTAGAGGAGGAATGAAGGGGGAGAGAGAGAAAATACTAAGCAGACTCCATGCCCAGCACAGAGCCAAATGTGGGGCTTGATCTGAGTTCATGACCTGAGACAAAATCAAGAGTTGGAGGCATAACCAACTGAGCCACCCAGGTGCCGCAATAAATGTATGTTTTTTATCTATTGTGCTAGACAATCAGTGGAGTTTTTTCAATATGGATATTCTTGTCTTCCAAATTTTATTTTTTTCTTAACTTATTGGGTTAATAATTTTTAGTTTCTACAAAATTCTTATTCTGACTTTGTTCTTCCACTAACTCATCTTCTAATTGCATTTTTCCTACTTTCCAACCAAAAATTAATTTGTTAGGGCTTCATTTTCTGGAGAATTTTTCAAGTTTATCTTCTTCCTCATTCATTTGAATTTGTTATTTCTGTTTTTATATTTTTAATTGCCAAGAGCACTTTCTGTTTTACAAATAGCCTTTTTTATTGTATTCTATTCTTGTTTCATATATGGAAGAACACTTTCTCTCTCTCTGTCTCTTCCTCTCTCTGTTAATTGGGAATCGTTTTTTTTTTAAGTTTACCTCAAACTCCATAATCTATTTCCTCAAGCTGCTTTTTTATATTTGTGTATTTCACTCTTTTTCATAAAAGAGGTTTTCTCAAATGTCTGGTGATCATAGGTGTTCTGTTCATATTTGTGAATAAGGCATTAAGAAGTCTATTAGAATTCTGAGCACATAAGTACCACTGGTCAACCATAGGCTTCACTATGGTCAGAAGCTTTAGGGTAAAGATTAAAAGCTAAAATTAAAAAGTGATTGACCCCCTTCCAGGAACTGACTGGGTTAACATGGTGTATGTAAACTCTCACTTAGTTCCCCCAATTTTAGTGATATTTCGTAAATGTTTGATGTCTTGCATTACAGAGACAGTGTGCTTTCCTTTCTCTCTAGTTTAATGACGGATAAGAAGAGACATTTCACTCAATCACCTGGCCTCTTAGGAGACTTTCCACAAATACTGTTTTAACCAAAACTTCATAGTCAGTTGCAGAATTCCACATAATTTTGAGGCTTCACAGGGTAACACAGTGCTCTATACTTTTTTCTTTCTGTTAAAAATTTTATTTTCTTCAAAAGAATCTGGAGCCCTAAGTCATAGGTGCTGGGGTGTTTTATATCATGTAACTCCCATAGCCACAGGGAACTTATTTATCATTAGTTGGAAAATAATCAAATGTTCACAATCAAATTTATTGTTAATTAACAAAAATCAAGGTAAGAAATCCTTTGTTTTGTTTTCTTTTGTACACACATACACAATAACTCAAGTATATCCTGATATACCACTTGTCTGATATAGATCATCTATTGATGTCTACATGATTACAATGTATTTAGACTTAAAAATACTTTCAGAATTGATTTAGTAGACATAAATTATAAGTTAATTAAAAGATCTTATCTAGTTAAGTGTGTTAGAATGACCCAAAGTAATATACACCTTCAATAACCATTTCTGTAATGCCATTAATCATCACACATTCAAATTAAATATTCAAATAAATTACTTAGGATCAAATCGTTCAGTCTAATCACAGTGTCATATAGTAGGAAATTGCATGTCCAATAAATTGCTATGCATATTGTCAGCCATGCAATTCCAACTTTGCCCTCATTTTCTTCCTCTCCTAAATAACACAATAATTTTAACATTTACTTAATGTTACTCTTCTCCATACAATTCCACACTTTTTAAATAACATTAAATACAACTGCAAAGTGAGAGGGTAAAAATTAAACAAAAACCAAATAATATTTCCTTTTGCAAATACAAGTATAGGGGAGCATTTTCTTATTCAGAATCAATGAAATTTTCATATAAGATTGCCTTAAATATTACTATGTTTTTCCTATTTTATGTTAATTTACACTCCTGTCATATTTAGTTTTGTGTAGTTTGTTAGTACTTTCATTCTTCATCCATATCATTTAATATTCATGTTAGGAAATATTCTGAAATTATATATATATATGTTTTATAAAATGCAGATAAAACTGAAATAAAAATAAATTCATATAATTAGATCTTTATGCAGTTTAAAGAGCAGAGGGCTTGGTTTGGTTCAGATAGATTCAGCATTACATAGATCTGGAGTCAACAAAAAACTAGTCTGTAAGGATTTTCATTTTTACATTCTACACAATGTTCTTCATGGAGAAAACAAAAAAATCTTGTAAAATTACCAACCGTCATAATTAGATGGTTTAAATCAAACAGGAAAAAGTAATTACATTGATTATATAAATGGAGATGTCAATTTCCTTTATAGGAATGTCATTACCACCTATTAAATTCTCATATCCAAGTTTTACCTGGATAAAATACATGAAATATATCTTTAATATATATGCAAATATAATAAATACTGTTCTTAGATTTTAGACAAGATGTAGGGCTTAATATTTGGAAATATGGAAAAAAGTGATGCCCTTGTTTTTTTATCTCAGAATAATTTCTAGGCTGCAGTACATGGATGTGAGCCCAAACAAAGAACATAGTCTCTGAACAGAGAAGATAGAAATTGGAGATTGATATTACAGAAGTGACTGGAGTTTATGAGCAGTAAATGGGAGTAAAGGGAGTTGCACATAGGAAGAAATATGTATAGGAGACTCAGAACAATTATGTCTTTTCTTGACACAAAATTCTGGTGAAGCGTATTTTGTCATCATTAAATTCAGATTAAAAATAATAACATACATTTTACTTTCTTAATTTAGTCAATGGTAGTAAATTAATAAAAAAAAAACACACTGGACTAAAAATCAAAATTACTGGGGTGCCTATGTGGCTCAGTCGGTTAAGTGTCTGACTTCGGCTCAGGTCAGATCTCCTGGGTTGTGAGTTCAACCCCCACATCTGCCTCTGTGCTGACCGCTCAGAGCCTGGAGTCTACTTTAGATTCTGTGTCTCCCTTTCTCTCTACCTCTCCCCCTCTCCCTCTCATGCTTTGTCTCTGTCTCTCTCAAAAATAAATAAACATTAAAAAAATTTTTAATCAAAATTACTGATCAGAATTCACAAAATAACTATGTGTCTGCCTTTTCCTATATTACTTTATACTTTCAGATTACAGCTGATGAGTAATGCTGAAATATCACACATTATAATACGTTTCTACTTACTGCCAGCAAGAAGTATGCGGCTCTTGTCATGTGTGACTCATCTGCAAATTGTATAATGCCTGAACTGGTCCATAACCTAGAATTCATTGAGTGAGATGAGTATGCTAATCACTTGCCATGTGGCTATGAACGTTTCCAAATGCTTACTTGTGATTTATGTACTCATCTTGTGGTCGCTCAGAACCAGTCGATGTAGAGCACCAGGACCATTTTCTAGATTTCAGTAGATAAGACATGTAGACACCATATATAGGAATAACAAAAACAAAATCTTATCTTTGAAAAACATAACACTTCTTTCCGTATGTGTACAATTTGAACATGATGGTTCAGAGTAAGGATTTCTTTTTTAAGCTTTATTTCCTAAAAACACAACTAAATGATGTGCAGCTATGAAGGATTATGTTGACCAAAAAAGTGGTTTTTGAATTTAAATTATGTGTTGGAGTCTGTTTGGATGGTATTGTTGCAAAGGTATGAAAACATTCTGGGTAGTTACCCAGATGAGGGAGCTGTACTTCCTTCATCAGGGAAGTATTGCTATAAAAAACAAAAGTCAGCTAAACTTTGAATTTGGCAACAGAATAAAAACTCTGATTGATGTACATGCTCATGCAATATGTTTAAAGGATATTCTCTATGTCATTTAATAATATTGAAACTGATCAAAAGAAAGCATCATAGCACAGTGAGGTGCAATGGTTGTTAAAGGAAGCATTCTATGAAGATCTACTTTTTGTATTTCTACAAAACCAGATATTAATTTGGTTCTATTTTTTTAGGAATGTGAATTGCACACTGACTTGCTTAGTTGTCTTTTGTCTTAGGTATTTTTAATAATATTTTTACTGCCATGTGAGAAAAAATTTCAGTGTTTTTCAATAGTAATTAGAATAGTAAGGCAAAAATAAAAGTAGAAAGCTTGGAAGAATGATTTCTATCAGTTGTTATGTCACGTTTCATAAAGTAATAATTTTTACTGAAGTAGGTGAAATTCGTGATATTGCACATCTGAGAAAAGTTAAGATTTTGCAAATCTGATAGAAATACTTAAAATTTGTATCAAGATAGATTCAGGTAATAAGAGGTCTATGGATCTGGAATTCATTTATTTTATTAAAAAATTAAATTTATTTAAAATTTTATAGAATAAATAATTGGAAGTGGCTACTGATTAAAAATTAAAGATAAATTTTGAAAATAGGAAATCACTTCAGTTTGAAATAAAGATTTTAAATGATTGTTGCAAAATTTAAGATATCTTCTTTAATTTAGTTTCTCTGTCTTTCAACTTATTTTTGAAAAAATGAAATAGGTTAAGTATACATTGTCCCCATAAAAAAGAGCCGTTAATCCAACTTAAGTTAGATAAATTAACAAGTTAGTAAATATAAAGTAAGCAAGTGAACATATTTTGTATTAAATAATTTAAATCCAATATGCACAGTATTTGATTAAAATATGAAAATATAGAATATGAGTGTATCATCAGCTATTGCTACAACTATAATATATAACAGAACTTTCTAATAGTGCCTTAAAACAAATTTGTTTTTGCTCATCAATCTGAGTTTAACTTCTTAGTATTAAAAATAAGCTGTATGCCAGATGATGTCCCATGAGGTCCTGGTTCAGCTAAACCAATTATTTTAAAGAACAATCCTAAAACATAAGGAGGCTCAAAGAAGTCATAGAAACTAGGGCACATAATAGGACAGAATTAGAACACTTCCAAAAATACCCTGTCAAGAGCCAGGACTGTCACAGACTCAATGGCTCTAAATCTATATCAGAAAGCAATAGACATAGTTTCTCTAGCAGCACCAGAAGCCAAGCCACATTATTTGATCAAGGATTAAGGTCAATATCTGTGAATGAGGAAGTGCCAAATTCCTTTTAATAGGCTATTTGAAGTTTAGCCAATTTCTCGTGTAACCAGCAGGACCGAAACCTTAGAAAAAGTATACCAGAAACGATCAGATTGGTAACTAAATTAAGAATGATTAAATGAATATATGAACAAAGCCTAAACAGATAGGCAGAGCCTTTATTATATGTGGACAGCAGTAAGCATAAATTAAGAAAATACTAATAAAATACACATAACTAACAGAAGGGAAAAATATTCTAGATGGCATAACAGCTGCTAATGGCATTGAAGGCTTAACGTGTGCCTGGGAATGATGCCATAGAATAATAACTGTGTTTTTAAAGCTAAGCTTGAGGATCAAAAGAAAATAAACAGAATAAGTATATTGAGCTTGGCATTATTTATAATAAGTTGCATCGAAAGATTACATAGAAGGCACACTTAGGGAAAGACATCCCCAAAGAAGCAGTGATGGAAAGTCCACAAACAATATGTTTAAAATATTAAGAAATGATAGGAATATGATTAAATGGCATGTAAAATAACAGGCTCGGGGTGTGAGATGGCCTATAAGACAATATAAAGCAATAGTTACTCCAACAACTGAATGCATAATAGCAATGAGTATTATTAGGGTTGCTTTTCAGAATACATGGGAGAAAAATAAAATCTAATAAGTGTATGAAGTTAGGATAAGCAGATGGGAACCTATATCTCTCTCCAATCCAGCTCAAAATCCAAATATCCTCCAATACAAAGTAACAAAATACTTAAGGACGTAGTAAAAATAACATGGGATGTTTTAGAGAAAGACAAAATTAAAGTCACCATTTCATAATATAATTTAAAATTGTAGCTTATTAATAAAAAGCTTCTACGAATTGGAGATTTGTTATAGCCTTTAAAAATGTAAAAAAAAAAGATAACGAAATTGGCAGGATCTATGTGAGGTTTAGGAAAACTAATTTGTGAAATTTCTATTGCCATGAGGAAATAAATGTCTGCAATTTATTTGTGTCATGCTCTTTGCAATTTCATAGGTGAAGACCACCAAAAACAATTCACCTTACATGGAAAAGGTCCAATATACTTTCATTAGGCAGCTCTAAGAGTTATTCCCATAGATCAAAGATAGTAAATAATCTATGTAAAAACAATTAAATATAGTAGATATTTATAGATATATAATAATAGAAGAAAATAAAGAAAATGTATTAAAAGGCTAATGAAATAAGAGAACTTTTACAAATAGAGGATAATCATTAGTACAAGAAAAAGTACAACTTAAATGAACCCCAGTTAAATTAGAATTTGGTCTTACAAGGAAGAAAAAGACCCTAATAAAACAAAAAAAATAATGGAAATGGCAATCTCTGAAGATAAGGAAACGCAAAGATTATGTAATAATTTTGTTTTTCTTAACTTTAGAGAAAACATTCTTTCCTTTCTATGGAAAATCATTAGCATTATAATAATAACCAAATAATAACTCCCCAAAACAAATTTGGGGACTGCAAAAACTAGTTTTAAGCAGGGCGTCTTGAATTAACTCCTGTGTGGAGCACTTTTACTCACTTTCCTATGTAAGATCTAGGACTCTCCTGCCAAATTCTAGACCCCAAAGTCAAAAATCTCACAGAGCTTCAGGACAGACCCACATTTTACGTCTGTGTTCTGATTCTGGTCCGAAGAAATTTTCAACTTGTATTTGAACCCAGCTATGTTATTTTGTTTTTATCTATATACATTTCATCCATTGATGCATATGAAATGGAGGGGCTTATAAAGGGATGAAATTACTATACCATCATGAATGAATATTTATATAATTTCTTTAAAACGTGGTTTGTGTAAAAGTAATAAATGTGATTAATAAAAACAAAAACCCAAAAAATAAAAACATGAAATCACCACCAAAATACTTGTACCCTATCATACTATGGACTTCTTAAAGAAAGTAAGAATAAGTCATTTTTTTATGAATTTATTTTTAGGTAATCTCTGCACCCAAAGTGGAACTGAAATTCACAACCCTGAGATCAAGAGTTGGATGCTCCCCTGCCTAAGCCACCCAGGTGCTCCCCCCAAAAAAGTCATAGTTTTGGTAGCCAGATTACTATGTCTGGCATTGATTAAAAAAACTAAGCCACACTAAAATGAACTTTAAAGAAGTTACCTTTCAATAGCCTGCCGAGGGCTGCAACAATGAAGGAGATCAATTATATCTGTACATAGCAACTAAAGTTAAGGAAAGAGAGAGCATCAATTAAGAAAATTGAAGTCATTAAAAACCAATAAAGGTAAAAATCATACATAACATCAGTCAGATTATAATTTAAGCTACAGGTAACATGTTCCATTCCATCCCCAGAGTGAGGAATTGTCCTATTCTGATAATGGAAGTTTAATAAACCCCTCTTCTTTTTTTTAAAATTTTTAATGTTTATTTTTGAGAGAGACAGAGACAGAGCGCAAGCTGGGGAGGGGCAAAGAGAGAGGGAGACACAGAATCCAAAGCAGACTCCAGACTCTGAGCTGTCAGCACAGAGCCTGACATGGGGCTTGAACCCACGAACTGTGAGATCATGACTTCAGCTGATGTCAGACGCTTAACCAGCTGAGCCACCCAGGTGCCCCAGTCTATCCCTCTTCTAAGGCCTGCTCCCCTTTCTGTGTTCTGTCCTGGCATAATTCTTAAGAGAGTCATTGAGAGCTGTGCATTCTGGTTTGGTGTTGCCATCAAATGTTGACTATAACAACAGAGAAAATAGTTGGCTTTAATGATGAAAATGTTATATCTAGAAGAAGTATTAGTTTCTGCAGTGGACACAGATGCCAGGAGAGATGTTCTCTAAACAAACAAATCTTCAGGTATTCACTGTCCCACTCTGCTGCATATATTTAGTGTAGGGGATTTAGTTAGAACTCCCAGATTCTTTTAGATAAAGTTCTCTAAATTCCTCTTTGATTCAGAGATAGAGAGGAATGATGGAATCAGACCTAGAGGGTGTGATAAGTCTCTTCATCTGAAACATCTGGCCTCAAAGAGGTGAGCTCCTCCTCAAAGAGGAGAAGTGTCATATTGCCTTTGACAGTGGAATCCAAAACTTTACTTCAGAGGCAAATCAACTTACCTGATGGCAACCAGAAAGATTCTAGAGGAATCTTTTAAGTAGCATTTCCCTGGGAAAGAAAAGTTTCCAGTACCACAATAAATTACAAGACTTTAATTTTAGTGGCCTGCAGCCCAAGGTACTCCAGCTTGAGGAGTCCTCTCTTTTATCAGTTTGTTCATAGACATTCTCCCCAGAGTACTGGGACACTCCTCAGGTTGTTGTAATATGTCTGATTCATACATTGGTCATTTTCAGATTGTTTTCCCTTTCCCCTCTGAAGAGCCACCCCTTTTCCGTTGTGCCTTATCCATATGAGGTTTCTGATAAATAATTACATGTTTCTTTTCTTTGAGATATGGGAAATTAGAATGGTTCTGTAGAGATAAGAGTGATTCTGTCTCTTTATCCACACCTGACATGGATTTCTATATCATTGTTATGGTCAATGTAGATGAGTACAGGAAGAAGTTAAACAGAATATCTTATATCATTGGTATAGCTGACTAATTTAAGTGCCTCTTTGGCCTTTAGCAAGGATAATTATCTTGCCTCAATGTTCTATGGGCCTAAAAAATACTCATCTTCTAATTAGTGTGTTATTGAGAAATTGTTCAAGTAATAATGACATGCATGTACCAAAGAAAAATCGCACTGGATAAGTTAAAAAGGCAAGTAGGATTTTGTTCAGGACTACTACAATAGGAGAGAGATTGAATTCAATTCTGCTAGAACAAAAGACAAGAGAGGCGCCTGGGTGTCTCAGTTGGTTAAGTTTTCAAATTCTGCTCAGGTCAAGATTGAATGGTTTGTGACCTCGAGCCCCACCTTGGGCTCTCTGCTGTCAATGCAGAGCCTGTTCCAGATCCTCTGTTCCCCTCTCTGTCTCTGCCCCTCCTCTCTCTCTCTCAAAAATAAATAAACATTAAAAGAACAAACAAACAAGTGAGGGTTAAGTGCTAGAATGAGTTACTGGAAAAGTATTGGATGACTTTAGGGAAGAGGTTGACCAAAGTAATTAGGCAATTTGTATTTGCTAATTGGTGCTAATCAAAGTTAAGCCCTATCTTCCCACAGAAACTAGGAGATAAGTGTACTTTCTTTTATTTATTTTAATTTTTAAAAATTAAATATTTATTTATGTTTATAATGGTTTTTTTTTTTTTGAGAGAGAGAGAGAGAGAGAGAGAGAGAGACAGAGTGTGAGTGGGGGAGGGTCAGACAGAGAGGGAGACACAGAATTGGAAGCAGGCTCCAGGATCTGAGCTGTCAGCACTGAGCCTGATGCGGTCTCCAACCCACAAATGTTGAGATCATGACCTGAGCTGAAGTCAGACATTTAACCAACTGAACCACCCAGGCACCCCATAAGGGTACTTTCTTGATGATTACATTACCAAGGGATAGTTTCCAGCCCTTGAGAATGACATTACTGGGTTGTAATATTGACATGAGGCTGGGAGAAGATTTATATTTCAAAGGAGCAGAGAAGGAATTTACAATTGCATGTTTTTTAAAGTAAATACTCTAAGGAAAAGAAAAGTCAAGAAGCAACCTGTCTGAAGTTTAATTAAAATGAGGAGAATATTCAGACAGTTTTGGCCACATGTTTCCTTAAGCTAAAATAACCAGATTTTATGCTTTAAGCATTCATTTTACTTCAATACATTTTTCTATATTCAGGCAACCCAATTTTAAGTTACTGAACTTTATTAACAAGCACCTCTCAAAAAGGGACCTTACTTCCTTATAAATGTTCTCTTATCAGATGCTAATACACAAGCATATTGTTTTTGTAGGATATTTGAAGATTAATTGATCCAGGACAGCTGTCATAGCAAGAACAAAATTTGACTATAATGCTACGAGAAATTTTTATTTTTTATCCTCTGAATTGATCTGAAGAGAACAATTGGCAAATTGTGTTTGCATATCTTGAGTACTTCCTTCAAGGAAGCACCAGCCATAGTGATAAATCCCAAGACAATGTTAAAATTAAAGCTAAAGAGACACCTAACACTAAGAAGAAATCCAGGGCAGCTTGCAGAACACAGATGATGTTTTTCCTACAACAAAGCTCTTAAAAATCAAATGGTCATATTCTCCATCAATCAGCATTTATCTATGATCTCTTAGGCAATACAAAAATTAGGAAATTGGAAAATTAAAGTTGCAAGGTACGGACTCTTTTGTTGTGCCAGGACTTAAGAAAGGATAACTACTATACGCACTGTATATTAGAAAGCTCTTTGGAGATGACATCGACCAGTACATGACCTGAGGGCGACAAGAAGCTCTCCACCCTCTCCCCTGTCCTTGGAATGTGCATTCTGCTTCCCTTCCCTGTTCCCAGAGGCTGATCCTTCCATAGCTTTGAGATGGTGATGCTGGGTTAAAACCATCTGGATAATATATATGACTGAACCCAGTTAAGGCATCTATAAAACATTTAAGATTTGGCAAGCCAGTGCAGAGATCTACTCATCTCGCAGCTGCTCAGGAAAAGCCTCATATGTAAGTTTTCTTGCCTGTTATACCTACCATCACCAATGTGGAAGGGCCCCCTCTTTCTTCAGTCTCTCCCTGCCCTCTCTGTGTATGGGGGACACTTACAAATTTTACCTGGTAGGCTCCTGAGGATCTTGAGAACCAACAAGCCCTTAGGGTGACAGCTAAGTATTAACATATCATGTTGTTTATAGAAAACTTTAAACAATACAAATCCAATCTGCACAAAATATAAGAAGGAAAAGCACTGAGAGAAAGACACTTGGGTCTACAGGATATAATTCAATATAAGATTTTTTTAAATGAAAGAACTCTAAATATATGTATTATTATTTTTGTTTGTTTCCTTGAAGAACATTTATTTAGGAACCAGCTAAATGGCTTCTATAAATTTGTAAATAATGAAATTACACTAGATTTAACTCTTTGGAAGTAATATCCATTGAGACTTCCTAAGCTCAACCAATAGAGAGAGTAGACATAGAAAAAGGATACTCCAAAGAAGCACTCTGGAAGGATAGATAGTATTTATCTCTTGACATGACTGATTGCTCGAACCTAGTCTTGACTATGATAACAATCCTTTCAAAAACATTCCTTCTGTTTATTTGGCAATAAAATGAGGATTGCCATTATGATAGCTCTGGTCTAAAATAATATAGAATATTTCAATGAAATGGAATGTCATAAGAGAACCTGAACTCTCCTCTCAAATTTGATTCATCTTTTTTTTTTTTTTAATTTGAAATTAGTATTAGATTAGACCAATTTTATGCCAAGGATACATTGTTGCCAAGAGCCAGAGGGAAATGATAAGTTGATTTGGGGCCAACTAAAAATTCTTCTTGAAAAATCTAATCAAAGTTCTGATTTTTGCAACAGGTTATTTTAGTAGAATGTGTCATTTTTATATTCTAAAACAAACACAGCACCGATGCCGCTGACAAAATGTCTTTCCATTTCAACAAATTCGTGAATTTGAGATGATGGACGCAGATGAAAACCTACTGTTTGAGAGGAATGTACTTCTGTGCTACCTAATGAAAATATTTGTAATTCTGTGATGCTTCTCAAGCTCCAGAAGATTGTACAGGACAATCTAGAATTAATACATCTTCTTACTGTGATATTTATAAATGTTGATTGAGTTCTTTTTCTGGGCAGTATGCTAAGCACTAGGAGTCCATGATGATTAAAATGTAACCCCAAAGTAAATTTGTGGTTATAAAATAAAAGTATTATTTGAAAACATCTGGATATAAGTATGGAATTATAGAGACAAAAATATGTAAATACAGAAATATCATATGTAATTATCAACAGCATATGAGAAATGTAGACCATGATTAAGGTCTTTTAACTCAAATCATATTAATTATTTAAGCTTTAATGGTTGAATTTCTATTATTTTCAAGGCCCACTTGGATATAGGTCAGCTTTTTGCACATGGAGGTCTGGTCAATTGTTTTGTGTGCACCTCCTAATGTGTATACTAAGATTGTCCATAAAGAGGATCAGTAAGATTCCTTCTAGTACAAATAATCTGCATATTAATAATAAGGACACAAGCAATAGATGAGTTGTGTACTTGTCAAGCTGTACTAATTAGGTAGAATATAGGCTTACCTATCAGGGTACAGATGAGATCACATCAATTGTTACTCCTTCTCACAAATTGATTATTTCAACCTGTTCAGATGATGGGGCAACTCCAACCATGTACAAATCTCCCTGCAAAATTACTGCTGCTTGGGTCAACATGAACTTCAGAAACTGGTGAAATTCACTGTTTCAGATCCAAATTGGTGTACATTCAAAGTGCTTTATAGAAGTAGATACACATTACTTCCTCATGTCTTAGCCATTATTACTGTGTTAACTTGATTCTTGTTTCCTTTTCTCCTTTGCTTGAATAGCACAAACAGGACCTAAGATATTCTGCAAAAGCTAGTTCAAAACTTAGTATTTTCTTTTATGCTTATTTTCTCCTGTTTACTTTCTTTCCACTCCAAAATGACATTTGTAAACTTCTTGTTTCAGAATCAGAATCCATTTCATTAGTACTTTACTAATATGAGTCTCTGTATCCTTAACATAAATATATATATATATATATATATATTTATATGCATATATACGTGATTAAACCTAGTAAGCTCAAAATAGCAACTACCCTAAACTTATTTATAAGATATTTGCATATCAGAAGGTAGTACATAAATCTGACTAGAATTCAGGGGCTTTTTACATCAGTGAAATTTTTAAGACTCCAGTGTTGTTGGATATATCACGATATCCCTTGTAAGATGAAGGATAAGTTGTTGCATCTGATCCCTCCTACAACCAAAACAGAGTTACAACAACTCATGGGTCTCTTTAGATTTTGGAAGCAAGATATTCCTCATTTGGATGTATTACTCTTGCTCACTTACTGAACAATCTTAAAGGCTGATAGTTCTGAGTGGGGTCAGAGCACCACAAGAAGGCTCTGCAGCAGGTCTAGGCTGCTGTGCAAGGTACTCTACCACTTTGGTTATACTATCTAGCATATCCAAAGGTGCTGAAGGTTCAGTGGCAGGTAGGGTTGATATTTAGAACCTTTGGCAAGCCCCTATAGGTAAACTGCAGTACAAGCCTTTCAGATTTTGGAGTAAGCTCCTGCCATCATCTTGTAGAGAAATATTCTCCTTTTGAGAAACAACTCTTGGCCTGCTACTGAGCCTTGGAGAGATTGAACACTTGACCATGGTCCACCAAGTTACCATGTGACCTGGGCTGCCCATTGTGAATTGATGTTATATGATTCCTTGAGTCATAAATTTGAGTGAACACTCTGTCGTCAGATGAAAGTAGTATATACATGTGATTTGGCCAAGCAGGCCCTCAAGGCACAAATAAGTTACATGAAGAAGAGGTCCAAACACCCATGGTTCCCATGGGCTACATTGTCTTGTTACTTTGCTTCTGTTTGTTGGTCTGCATCTATCACTTCGGAGAGAGTTTTCTATAATCAATTGACAAAGGAGCTCTTCTGATGAAAGAACTCACTTCACAGCAAAAGAAGTACAAATACAACATGGAGACACCATCTGAAAATGGATATTACAGCATGACAGACCTTTTCTGGAACATCCCTGAAAGATGGTGGTGAAGGGAAACCCTCCTGATGGGTGGAACTTTGGGCAGTGTATCTGGTTGATACACTTTGCTTGGAAGGAGAAATAGCCAGACATACTCATTTGTGGGCTGTAGCCAAAGGTTTGGTTGGATGATCAAGGAATTGTAAGGAACATGATTGAAATACTTATAACAAAATAATTTGAGGGCAAAAGACATGAAGATATTTGTGCCCCAGAGAAGACACAAATATCTCAGCAGAAAAAGATTTTAATAATCACATAGATAAGATGACCCATTATGTAGATACCAGTCAGCTTCATTCCCCAGCCATCCTTGTCATTGCCCAATGGGCTCGTGAAAAAGTGACTATGATCACAGGGATGGAGGTTCTACCTGGGTTCAGCAACATGTACTTAAACTCACCAAGGCTTGCTGGGCGATAGCCATTGCTAAGTGCCCAGTCTGCCAGTAACAGAAACTGACACTGGGGCCCTGATATGACAACTAGTTCCCAGAGTGATCAACCAGCTACCTGGTGATAGGTTGAATACTTTAGACTACTTCCATTATGGAAGAGGCAGTGTTTTGTCCTTATTGGAGTAGACACTTCAGATATAAATTGACCCTTTCTGCATGCAATGCTTCTGTCAAAATTACAATCCCTAGACTTGCAGAATACTTTATCCACCACCATGATATTCCCCACAACCTTGCTGTGATCAAAGAAATTGCTTCACAACAAAAGAAATACAGCAATGGGTCCATGCTCATGGAATTCACTGATCTTACCATGCTGCCCACCATCCTGAAGCAGTTGGCTTGATACAGCAGTTGAAAGGCCCTTTGAAGACTTGAGTATAGCACCAGGTAGATGGAAATACCTTTCAGAGTTGTGGCAAGGTCCTCCAGAAGGCAGTATATTCTATTAATCAGTATTCAGTATATGGTATTCTTTCTTGGATGGTCAGGATTCATAGGTCCAGAAATCCTGGACCTATTTCTCCTAGTGACCCACTAGCAAAATTCTTGCTTCCTGTTCCCATGACTTTATGTTCTGCTTCCCTATTAGTTCAAAGCAAAGAATGCTTTAACCAGGACTCATAACAATGATTTCATTTAATTGGAAATTAAGATTGCCACTCAGCCATTTTGGGCTCCTCATGCCTTGGAATCAACAAACACACTAAAAAAGGAATTATGGTATTGGCTGGGGTGACTGACCCTGACTATTGAAGGGAAATTGAACTACTCCTTCACAGGTAGGTAAGGAAGAGTATGTCTGTAATATAGGATGTCTTATTATTACCATGTCTTGTAATCAAGGTCAATGGAAAACTGCAACTGAATCCAAGTAGGATTAGTAATGACCCAGACCCCTAAGGAAAAGTTTGGGTCATCCCATCAGGTAAAGAACCATGACCAGCTGGGGGTATTTTCCGAAGCCATAGTGAATACTGAATAGGTAGTTAAAGAAGGTAGTTATAAATATCAGCTATGACCATGTGAGAAATTACAAGAGCAAGAACTGTAATTATCACTAGTATTTTCTCTTTATTTTGTTATGAATATGTTGGTGTGCATGATATACATATATCAAGCAGATATCTTTGTTTCCTTTCATTTCTTCTTCCCTTACTGTGTAATGTAAGATGCACTGACTTCATATCAGTGTTGAAGTATTATTAATTTTAAATCATATTATTTAAGTTATGTGGTATCAGGAAAAGAGTAAAATCACTCAAGAACTTTACCTCCTCTTCTGGGGATAGAATTAGTACACTTGTGCTGTACAGAGGATAATTGTATCATGTTAGATGGAATTATGACTTTGTCGTTTTTTAAATTTAGAGATTAAGTATGGTTTAAAGAGATGTGTATGAGTACTAAATTGGAAAGAAGTAGACTTGTAATGGTTAATTTTATGTGTCAACTTGAGTGAGTTAAGTGATGCCCAGATAGCTGGTAAAACATTATTTCTTAGTGAGTTTGTGAGGGTGTTTCTGGAAGGGAAACTAAATATATAAGCGGAGTAAAGAAGCTCCCCTCATCAGTGTGGGTGGGCATCATCCAATTCATTAAGGCCTGAGTAGAACAAAGAGGAGGAAGAAGGGCAAATTTGCTCCTTTTGCTTAGGCTGGGACATTCATCTTCTCATTCCTTTGGACATTGATGTTCCTGGTTCTTGGGCCTTCAGACTCAGACCAGGACTTATGCCATCAGCTTTATGACTCCTAGGTCTTTGGACTTGGACTGAGACATACACCATTGGCTCCCCTAGTTCTCAGGCCATTAGACTTCAACTGAATGACACCACTCACTTTCCTGGTTCACCAGCTTGTGGCAGATGGTGGCGCTTCTAAGCCTCTGTAACCACATGAGCCAATTCTTATAGGATATCACATTTTGGCTCTGTTTATCTGGAGAACCCTAATATACTTCATAAAGGAATATAGGATATTCACAAAGATAAATCACATTAGAGGCAGAGAGGTTGTCTAATGGAAAAGATTAATGTGAACATTGGATTAAAAATCATAGCACCATAGTTCTTGACCTTACCCTGCTAGTACTTAAAAAAACTAAACAGAAATTATCCTAAGCTCTCCAGTTCTCTACTTCTTCATGAATAAATTGAGGGAATTAAATATAATAGTCTCTTGGGTGTTTTCCACTATGACACTTTATGTTTCTATAATAAAGTAATGGCAAGTATACAACTATTGTTAGTATTGAGCTGATAATTTTGGATGGATTCAGATTACAAAAAGGAAGTTAGTGTTACTAATACCATTTTCAAATGGCAAAAGAAGACAAAATAAGCATGAAAGGAAAATATGGCTTTTTTTTGGGCCTCTGCAATATTTGCTGGTATTATTCTATCCTATTCAAATCAAACTTTTTTGAAAAATTTATGAAGCCTATTATAGATATATGAAATGGTAATTAGCATTCTGTCTTATGTTATGGTCCATCATTCACATTTTATAGGCAACAGAATGAAGCATCTAAAGAGACTGGAAAAAAAAGTGTAAATTATTAATTAAGTGAATTACAATATGTTATGACTATTGATCTAAAAGAGAAAATTTAGTTACCAAAAATCATGTCCACACTTGATTGTGGAGACCATAAGAGGGTAACTGTGCACCAGTGGGTTGAAGTTTAGTGAGGAACAAAGATTCTTTAAATGTGAGTCATGGTAAAATCAAGAAGTAATTTATTATACTAAGACAGGGATATTAGAAGTCCAAAAAAGTGACAAGTAGAGGTAACTATAAATAAGTGTTTCATTAGAATAACTGAGCAAGACGTGAAAATATCAAGGAGCTAACTGAAAAAGTCTAAAAATGTAACTTATGCTAAGAAAGTTAAATACCCAGATAAGTATTTCACTATTTATAAGGACTTACTACACATACAAACTGAATTCATTGCTACAGGTCACAATAAGTTTAACCATGACAATGGCATTATATTCAATAGGTGAAAAATACCAAAATATTGGTGTTTTTTTTATTTCCTTTGTGCCAGTGATAAACTTTTGTATGAGTTCATTGCACAGCTGAGAAAAGACTACAAATAGCTTCCATTAGTTCTAATGTCACTTTCATCCTGCCTGTTGGAAGCAAAACTGTTGATGTATCACTTATTTCCACCATTGTGCTAAAGTTCCTGTTAAAGAATCATGGACTAGCTAACATGTAATAAATAATAAAAAAAGATATTTTTAAAAATACTATAGATAATCTCTGACAGGTTGTTGTAGGTAAGAGGAGAAAGATAATCTGTCACTTTTCTCATCATTTCAGGTCAGGGGAATGATTTTATGTTCTTTACTATTTTGGAGAACTTATGTAGATGCAACTTCCCTCTATTAGTAGAGTCCATGAGTCCATGCCTTACCAATTAGGCAGAAAGTTATACTTGGTAGAGATTATGCTGAGTGAAAAACATAGAGTGGGTTAATTCTTTAACATATTTATAAAATAAAATCCACATATTTGAGGGAAAAGGATAAATAAACACAGAATATCAGCTTAAAAATTAAAGATCTTTATGAAATAGCTAGTCTGTATAGTCTTTAAGAAAGTCTTTGAGGTAAATTAACTGTAATATATTAAAGATAAGCGTAACATCCCAGGCTACAAATGAAGGACTAAAAATTTCAAGGACCGAGCATTTTGCCCCAGTATAATCAGGTGGTTAGTAGTGGTAAGTCATAGACTGCAGGTCTAGCTCAGAATTCTTTTGGTTGCACAAATGCTATTGAACCAATGTGGAAAATTCTAAATATAATCATGGTGTCCAGAAAATTAGCACATTCACTGATTTATTTAGTCATTGAGTGAGTCAGTAATAATTTTACTTAATAAAATAATAAGGATAATACATTTAATGATACTATAATAATCAGTCACTATTAGGATTTGTCAATACAAAACTTAATGACACACAACCTTGACCTCAAAAAGTTTCAGTTATACAAAATTTATTCACTTTTTTCCAACCAGTGATTTTTTCCTAAACTGTATTCTATTAGATTTAATAATCTGTTCGCTCTTTCTTCACTTAATCCTGAGTTCATCTTTCTGAGTAAATTAGAAAAGAATATTTTGCTTATAATTCATTACTAAAAATTCAGGGTGAAATTTGCTTTCTTAGCTTTATAAAATAAAGCCACTATAAATTTAACATTTCAATAAACTTGAACCATAATAAATTAAGTATTAATTATCATGGTGAGTAATGAATTTTATTTATATATTTGCTTAGTGAAACAACCACAATGCATGTCAACAAGAATAAGGAAAAGTTATTGAGCTAAGTATTTAGAGCAACTGAAAGTTAAAAATATATGTAAATTCAGGGGCTCCTGGGTGGTCTAAGTCAGTTAAGTGTCCAACTCTTGATTTCTGCTCAGTTAATGATCTCACAGTCTGTACCCATCTCAGACTCTGTGCTGACAAGCATGGAGCCTGCTTGGGATTCTCTTTCTCCCTCTCTCTTTGCCTTTCCCCAAATGGTGCTCTCTGTCCCCTCAAAATAAATAAATAAACAAAATATTATATATGTATAATACTTTAATATTATATATTATATATTATATACATACATATATATATAAATTCAAGGGCACATCCCTTAAGCTTATGAAAAAGTAGAAGTAAAGCATATATGTTAAGAACCTTTTCATTAAAAATATTTCTAGGGGTGCCTGGGTGGCTCAGTCTGGTAAGCGTCCGACTCTTGGTTTTGGCTCAAGTCATGATCTCATGGTTTCTTGAGTTTAGGCCCCATGTCAGGTTCTGTACTAACAGAATGGAGCCTGCTTGGGATTCTCTGTCTCTCTCTCTCTTTGCCCCTACCCAACTTTCATGGTCTCCGTCTCTCTCAAAATAAATAAATAACCTTAAAAATATATTTCTAGAAAGCACTGATGAAATGAGAAAATAAAGTGAATTAAAATTTGATTATTTTTCTTGATGTTATTGAATAGTCATAAAGAAAATACAGAACTTAGTCTCATATAAGTGAAAGATATTCATATCAAGATTTCTACCACTAAAAAGCTACCTTTTAGTAACCTTTAGTTACTAAAAGTAAATTGAGGGGTGCCTGGGTGGCTCAGTCGGTTAAGCATCTGACTTTAACTCAGGTCATGATCTCACGGTTCATGAGCTGACAGTTCAGGGCCTGGAGCCTGCTTTGGATTCTATGTCTCCCTTTTCTCTCTGCACCTCCCCTGCTCATGCTCTGGATCTCTCTGTCTCTCAAAAAAATGAATAAATATTAAAAAAAAAGGTAAATTTGTGATATTTGGGATCAAATGAGACATTCATTAACTGATACAGATCTTGAGTTCCAAGTTCTCTTTAGGACTCCAGGAAATTGACTGAATTCTGGCTTTTTAGTCTTAAACTTGTCTTTCAGACTCTTGTCATTAGTCTCTTCCAGTCAGTTTAATAGAACATACGTTCAAGATAAGAACTTCACTGAGTAAGTTAGTTGGTAATAATACCCTATTGTGTTTTTCAAAGCCATTGCTTTTTTTTCACCCCAGCTAACTTAAATATTACCTTGGAGATTAATTTTTGTCATATAACAAATTAAATCAACAACATAGAATGATGTAGAAAGAATCTCCCAAAATGTATTTTAAAGGACAGGGGAACTTTTATATGGCTAAAGTGGGGTAAATGTCATATTCTTATGATTAAATCACAGCAAGGATTGTTTAAAGTGGAATGAGAATTCATTTAAAAATAAAACACGCAAGTAAAATGGAATGGGTGGGGCCTACTGTTCCCCATTTTGGGAAAATATTCTGGTTCTAAGTTGGTTTATAATTATTTTTAAAGAAATTAAACTAGAAAGAACAGTGCACTAGTATCACTGATCTTTGATACAGCATCTAAAATACACTGAGCTTTAACATTTGTTCTTTTCATTAATCAATATCATTGAGCAAATACACTGAAAATAGTTCGTAATATGTGTCTAATGATATGTACACTGCAGGTGGCTAAAGATGAAAAGAAATAGTTGCCACAGCATCTCTTAAAGCCCTTTCCCAATATTGTCCAGTTGTTATTGCTTCTGACAGCCTCTTATTCTTAGTAAGGTTGGGGAACAAAGGTGTCTTATAGTGTCATCAAAGAGGCAGTTTTTATTTTGATTTCTCATTACCATAGTTCTGATTGGTTTAAAAGATAAAAACACACAGAGAGAAATTTACTCTGCAATCTCAGACTGAAGGTTAACTAAGATTGTGATTGTGATACCTAACTTTTTATGGATTTAGATCCAGGATTATAATTCTAAAAATTTTTAAAAAGCAACATTCATTGCTTGGTTGCTACAGAAAATGTTAAATCCCATTATTTGCATGTTTTGAATACATTATTTTAAGCATTATTCAAGGTAAAACAAAGCCAGTATCTCCATTTGGAAGTGTTTCCTAAATTTCAGTTAAAAAATAATTATTAAAGTTAAAATGACATCTTGAAGGAAATAGTAATTTTATGCTGCCTAGAGACCATTAAATAAATACATTTTTATTATATATTCACTTAAAATAATTTTTCAGACAAATTTCAATAGGAAATATCCAGAAGAGGCAAAAACGGCTCAAATTGTTCAGTTACCCAAACATCACTCATGAGATTGGCCTCAACTGAATTACATTTCAAAGTATTTAATGAACCAGAATATCCTAAATCTGAAGTTGTTTGGAAGAAGATAAATGGAGCTATTTCCCTCACTC
The DNA here is from genome assembly GCA_028646485.1 of Cryptoprocta ferox. Taxonomy (NCBI): domain Eukaryota; kingdom Metazoa; phylum Chordata; class Mammalia; order Carnivora; family Eupleridae; genus Cryptoprocta; species Cryptoprocta ferox. The sequence continues at coordinate 65,356,284 of CM053567.1, read as the reverse complement.
AAGGATGTGCTCAAAACAGCTAGATTTCCTATGGCAGCAGAGTAGATAACTGGCACATTTTTCCCCCTCACTTCCCCCCCCCCTTTTTTTAAAGACACGCTTATGTCTGGCATAACTGGAAACTAAAATTTGAGATACGCATACTGTCTGTAAAGTGTTCCAAGTCTTTAAAAGATTAAAAACTTCATGGAGTTCAGTTGTAAAATCTGATTAATGTCTGTGAGAGATATTTTTCTGATAAATAACCAAATTGTCACATCCTTATAAAATATGTATTTCCATACATAATTCAATGAAGATGATATGTCATAGGTGCCCTGCTATGCTAATAATACATTTAGCTTTAGCAGCAATCATTTGTTCTAACTGCTTCTTTCCATCCCTCTTCTCCAACCAAGAAATATTTCACACAGTAAAATGTAGTTATGTTTCCTCATGGAGCCAAGAATGCAGAACATACAAAAAGTAAAAAAAGAATTTTTAGCTCCTGCTTATAATATGAAAGTTTGGAAAGAGCATCTTTCTTATCCCAACAGTAAGGACAAGTCCACAAAGTCACAACATTCCTTGGAAACATCAAAAAGCTGAGGTCACAAGGCAACCAATTACTGTAATATCTTTAAAAATAAGTTGTTAAAGGGGGGTTGATGGTCATGGTGGAGGTCACTTGTGGGGAAGACCAACCTGACAATAAACTATAAAAAAAATAAAAAAAATACTCAATAAAAAATAGATTTCATAAAAAAAAATAAGTTGTGATTCTAAAGCAAAATGGCCATGTAAACACTGACTTACCTGGGGACAAGCAAGAAAGGAAGGGAGAGCTGCCCATTGAGTTAAATTTTGAAAAGTTTAATGTTTGGCTACCATCAAAGTATAGGGCCCTTGAAAGCTGGATACACAAAGAATGCAGGAGAGATTTAAAGCCAGCACTACTCTGAAGTTAAACATAGCAACAATAGAACAACATAGTCAGATATGCTCCTGACTATAATGTTGTCAGCCCCTATAGTAAATGGCCTGGCCAAATAAGAGGAGTGCCTATTTCTAGGCATACGTTTCTCAGTCTGTATTTCCCTACACATGATATCTGGCTTTCCAACGAAATTTAAGTGACCATAGAAAATCAAATCAAGAGACACACTGTAAAGGGGCAAACCAATCTAAATAGTCATATTTATATATAACAATTTAAACAATCAGACAGAGAATTTAAAACAATTATGATTAATTGATAAAGGCTTTCATAGAAAAGTTTCACGATGTGAATAGATAGGTAATTTCACTATATTAATGGAAACTATAAGAAAGAGTCAAGTTGAAACACTAAATATGAAAAATACAGTGACAAAGATGAAAAATGCCTTTAATAGAGTCATCTGTAGATTTAAAACAATCAAATAAAGGGTGCCTGGGTGGCTCAGTCAGTTAAGCGTCTGACTTCAGCTCAGGTCATGATATTATGGTTCATGAGTTTGAGCTCCACATCGGGCTCTGTGCTGACAGCTCAGAGCCTGGAGCCTGCTTTGGATTCTGTGTCTCTCTCCCTCTCTCTGCCCATCCCCTGCTTGCATTCTCTCTCTCAAAAATAAACATTAAAAAAATAAATAAAATTATAAAACACACACACACACACACACACACAACAATCAAATAAAGAATCAGTAAACTTGAAGAGAAGCCAAAAGAAATGACCTAGATTAAAATATAAAAAGTAATTAAGAAGAAACAAAATAAAGAAGAGAGCACTTTTTACTTTAGGACATCAGATAGTTGAACATGAATATAATTAAGATCTCACAGGAGAAGAGAGAGGAAACAGAACCAAAAATTAAAAAAAAAAATTGAAGAGACAATGTCTGTGCATTCTCTTGAAGTACTGGAAAACACTAAACTGAACATCTAAAAAATTCAAAGAACATAAAGCTGGAAAATATATTCTTCCCCACAAAATTCATGCCTAGAGACATCATTCAAAGGGATAAAAAGTAAAGATATAGAGGAAATATAGAAGGCAATCAGATAAAAAAGAAACATAATTTACAAAGGTCCAAATGGATTCTTTTGCAAAATCTACCAATTATTTGAAGAATAAATAATACTAATATTACATACACAAACTCTTTAATGAAATAGAAGTCATTTTAAGAAATAAAATAGGTGTCTTAGACAAGTGTTATATTGGTACTCAAATAGAAAACAAACAACCAGATGAAAAAATGGGCAGAGTCCTTAAGACATTGCACCAAAGAAGATACAAGGATGGTAAAGAAGCATATGAAAAGATGCTCCATCTCATACATCATCAGGGGAAGCAAATTAAAACACTAATGAGATATCACTATTGCCTACAAGAGTGGACAAAATCTGGAAAACTGACAACACCAGATTCCGGCAAGGATGTGGAGCTAGTGAGAATGCAAAATGGTACAGCCACTTTGGAAGATGGTTTGTCAGTTTCTAACAAAATTAAATGTAATCTTATCATACAATCTAGCAATCACTCTCTTTGATATTTACCAAAAGAGTTGAAAGCTGTCTTCAAAAAAACCTGTACAATGATGTTTATAGAAGGTTTATTCAAAATTGCCAAAACTTAGAAGAAGCCAAAAATGTCCTTAAGTATATAAATGGATAAATAAACTGTGGTATATCCAGATGTTGAAATATTATTTAGCAGTGAAAAAAAATGAGCTATCGTGTCATAAAAAGACATGGATGAAGCTTAAATGCATATTACTAAGTCAAAGATGCACATCTGAGAAGGCTACATCCTGTGTGATTCCAACTATATGACATTACAACAAGGCAAAACTATTAAGAGAGTTAAAGATCAGTGGTTTCTGTGGCCTGGGCAGTGGGTGGGGTGGGGATGAACAGGCAGATCACAGAGGATTTTTAGGGCAGTCAAAATACTCTGTATGATGCCATAATGATGGATACATGCCATTATACGTATGTCTAAACCAACAGAATGTACATGACTACAAGTGAATTGTAATGTAAAGAATTGACTTGAGGGGCCCCTGAGTGGCTCAGTTGGTTAAGCGTCTGACTTCAGCTCAGATCATGATCTCCGGGTTTGTGGGTTTGAGCCCTGCACTGGGCTCTGTGCTGACAGCTCGGAGCCTGGAGCCTGTCTTCAGATTCTGTGTCTGCCTCTCTCTCTTTGCCCTTCTCTTGCTCATGCTCTCTCTCTCAAAAATAAACATTAAAAAAATAAAAATAAATAAATAAATAATGGACTTGAGTGATTATGATGTATTAATGTAGACTAATCATTTGTAACAAATATACTACACTGGTGGGAGATAGTGATAATATGGAAGGCTATATGAGTATTGGAGCAGGAAATGTATGGGAAATCTCTGTGCTTCTTTAATTTTGCCGTGGACCTAAAACAACTGTGCGTGTGTGTGTGTGTGTGTGTGTGTGTGTAAGTGTGTGTGTACAAAGCAACATTTTGCCAAAATGAATTATATGAAAAAGACTACTAGGAACTACTTAGTAATGTAAAGGTATGGGAGGTGAAGTTCAGTCTCATTGCTGGAAATCATAAAATAGAAAATGGTAGGACATCAAAATTTAAATGTTCTAATAATAATCATTGATCTCACATCATTAAAAATAAAAACTCTGTATAGGATTTTATTAGTTAGCAATATTTTATATCACCACTGGTATGTTGGTAAACCATAAAAAGTCCCCTAATTTAGAGTCCTTGCAGATTTCCATTGTATAAATGCTCTCATCATGGCTGATTTCAAGCAATCTACATAATGCCGTTGAACAAGAACTTGGAAGAGATGTGTACAACCAGCTTCTGCCATTCTGCCAGCCTCTAGGTGCCAACTCTAGCATGCCACTCCAACAAATCAGCACTCTCAATATATACTTAAAATTACCAGACTTGAATATTTTTAATGTCCTGTCAATTTTTTAAATCTCATTATTAAAATATTTTCAAACATGTATTTGTTAATAAGAATCATAATATCTAACTATGCTAAAAGCTTCATTGTTATAATAGTTTCTGGAATAAAACAAACAGTCTGGACTAGAATGTAATTATACTGAAGTATTTAAACTATAATTTTTCCAACAGTAACTTAGAATGCAGTTTCAGTGCAGTTGGGATCTGTTACAAATGAATAACAAGTGTTATTATTGAATTAAAAAAATACTTTGCACCCGAGAGTGGCTAGGATAGCAATAAAGGTAATTAACCCTTTGTCATTTCTGTTACAGATATGTCACCTTATATACTTGGCTTTATATATAAGTGGAATGCCAGCCTACATCTACTTATCTTGTCTTTCAGCTTCCTAAAATAATGATTTCTAAAGCAATTTTAGAGATTTTGAGGATATTTTCATTTGCTGAGTTTTCATGAAAATTTTATCTGATTTCTCTGATCTTTTCAAAACTCAAGGTTTAAACCATTTTTAAGATTAGAAAGAATTTTTAGTGCACTTGATTAATTGAAGTGGTTAATTAATTGAATTTAGCTACTCGGATCCTAGTGATTTCATAAGTATGAGCATTGTCTTTTTAGCCATGTCCATAAACCAAATTGACTTGTGTTTCTTTCTCACCATCAATTCCAACTAGCATTACCCCTATTCTCTGAGAATATTCTTAATTATCAAACCATAAAGCAGAGCTTTAGACATATGTAGTACAAAACCAAAGCAATGCATTTCCTGAGGATTCAGGACATGGCAATATCCTTCCACGATTTTATTTCACCTTAATTCATACATTTAATATGCTGCACAACTCTCCATTTCGTTTGCTTTTTATTGTTTTTGAGATTATAATGGAATGAAAATGTTTATTTATTTTATTACTAGCAAATTTTTTGAGGAAAAGATATAAACACGTAGTTTGCCAAAATTAAAAGAAAGGTAAAAATAAATGATTTTGTTATTTAGGTCCTACAGAGTCAGGTATTGAGAAAATTATGCTATTCCTCACTTTTTTTGACTTTCTGTAATCATCTGCAGTACTTCTTGATTTTCAAACTTCTGTAGTAGAAGAAAGATTTATCTATATAAAATAACATGGAGTTTATTCAGAACATCATACACTGAAAAGTGCTAAATATAAAGATTCAGTTTATTAAATGTTTAATGATTAATATATTTTTGTGTGTATGAAGTACCCAGCAGTTAACAGAATTATTTTAGCATTACAAGCCTACAAGCCTTATGGAAGTACATCAGACTTTTGTAGTTTTCCTTATGTAGGTCTTGTGCACATTTCATTAGATTGATACCTAAGTATTTCATTTTGGGTACTAATTTTTGGGGGTACTAATGTAAATGCCTTTGCATTTTTTTATTTCAAATTCTGCTCCTACTCCTTTTCAAGATCCTTGTCAGCTGTGCATAGTCTCATGCCATACCCCAAGACAGAATGCTGGTGTCATTGTCAAGAGAGTGGTATTGGTGTACTCCTCAAACAAGCTGCCATTTTGATGTTCAATTAAGTTGGGCTTTGCTCAGAGGTAGGAGAGAAGAGCAACCTCTGTGGCACATTTTGTGCATACACACACACACACACACACACACATACACACACACAGAGAGAGAGAGAGAGAGAGAGAGAGAGAGAGAGAATAACTCCAGACTTTCACAAATATCTCTGTCTCTACTATTCAATGGGGTTCAAAATCAGTTCAAAGGATCAAGCAAAGGACCAAACCCTTCCCATATAATTTATCCTCTTCTTTCTTCCTTCTTCCTGGCCACCTTAATTACTTAACCATAACTTGACATTGCCAAACCCTAACATTACTTCATTATGTAAAATACAAAATTGCAAAATGCATTTTTCCATGCATAGTAGGAGAGAAACCCTCTGCTAGAACACGACGTTGCTGCAATATATGTATGTATGCAAGGACACATATGTGATGAGGGGAGTGTTAATTTGGCCATTTTTCTATCTAATCAGTACCAAATAGATAAAACTGTGTGTCATACTGTATGTAGGTCGATGTTATAAGTCAATGAGAGGAGACACAACTGTTAACGTTCTAGATTACCAAAGAAAAATCTGAGATAGTCTGGCTGTTCACTCAGAAGAATACATTTGCCATGTTATATTAGAAGTTATATTTGGGACTGGGAACTAAAGCAGCATATAGAAAATAATTCATAGGAACCATCTGAATTCCAATATTATCAAAATCCAAATATCTATTTACCTAATCAAGAGACAAGAAAGAATGATCAAAGATGGACATTGAAATTGATTTAAAATTCTTTCATTGAATTAACGAACCGGAGGAATTTTCTAAGAACTCATAGCTTATGATAGTTAACACTGGTGCTTTCCATTTATGATATATCCATTTATGATATTATCTTAAGATTAAGATAAAACACAATTTATTTTTTCTATCTTATTGGACTTAGACATAGCTGATAAGAAAATCTAGACATGCTTCTGAGATTTAGCATATAACATTCTATCTTAAAAATCCTTACTTGTTCAAAGCTATTTTTTTTTTTTTCCTCTTCAGTTTCTATAGAAGCCCAATGCAAACACCGGTGCTTTCTCTTTTTACTCCTTGGAGAAAGGTAAATAACATTGACTAAATCTTTGCCTATTTACACTTACTTTCCTACAGCATTTTGGTTATTGCTTTATAGGTGACCCTGATCAAAAGATTAGTAAGTCCTTGTGAATACCTGTACAATGAACAACTGTAACCTCTCCCTTTTCAAAAAAGAGTCCTTCAAGACAAGCATGATTTACTTTCTGTTTATGGCAATAGCTGCCTGGATGCCTTGTACTGGTATTAGTGGACATTAAGGCATAAATCACAGACACACATGGACTGAGAGAGAAAGAAGATTGCTATTTTAGGCAAAACAGGGAGATTTGTATGCTGGTTGTGAAACCCTGCCCTGTCAAGTTTAGTGTAACTAATTCTGTCAAGCCTCAGTGAAGTTTGACATGACTGCATCTGTAATAAAGCTACAAAGGTCATAATTCACTGTATACTTTTGGGGAGCTCACCGAAACCAATTTGGGTTGATTCTGTCAAAAGAACAGCTAAGTAACCTAGAAGAACAGGTCTTTGTAAAGAAGTTTATGAGGTTTGGGAGTGGGAAGCCAGAGAAGGCTATGTGTCAAACTATTACTCTCCATGAATCAAAATTGAGCTTGGCTACCTTTGAAGAATACAGCTCTGCTATTCACAAGAAAAGAAGGCTAGATAGAGCCATTAACCCAAAGATCTATTTAAACAAACAAACAAACAAACAAACAAAACATCAGGACGTTTAGACTACTTTTCACCAAATTCACAATGTCAAAACTTTCAGTTTTCTTCTTGCACCTGAGGGAATCCGTGTTCTACGGGAGGAAAGAGAACACATTTCTTGGCACACTGTTTTTGAAGTCATTATTATTTGTGGCGGAGAGGTAACCACATAGTCTCTGATGGCTGCAGTCAGAGCAGCCCACACCAGAAACGAAGTAAAATTCTTAGAAGCACATAAGCCATGATTCGTAGTCAAAAGTACAGATAATTTCAACAACTGATCATGATATTGGTAATACTTCTACCTGAGTGCAACATATACATAAATAAGCTTTTCTTGCCCGTGTTAAGTTTTCCAATCAGATAAACTAGTTTTGCTAAGTTATTGCAACTACTAATGACTATAACTGCTGCTGAAAATTTTATTGAGGAGCAAACCTCCTTGATGCTAGAATACCATGCATAATTAATAGGGCATGACTAACCCCAGGCTCTCTCCCACCACTGTGAACAACACTAGGTATTTTTCCCCTTCTCCCTTTTTTTCATTTTTGCAATTGAAACCGATGCTGATTTTATACTTGCTAACTTTTCAATAACTCTGATATTGAAGAAAATGGCAGAAACTTACAAATGTCTTATTCGGAATAGTATTATCTACATCGACTTTAGAAAAAATAAGTTTGAATAATGAAACATTGATTTTGCCTAACTAGAAAATAATTACCACTCGATTTGAGAATAAGCATCCTATTCAATTTAAAATTCATACTGAATTACTCAGAATTCTTAATTATTTGTCTGTAACACCAAGTTTAGTCAATACTAGTGTCCTTCCAATGATGCTGTGTTAAAGAATTTTATGTACCAAATATTGTCCAAGATGTTGTTTATTCTCCTTTTGGTTCTACATGCCTATGGATAAGAACTGATTTTCTGTATCCTTCTGCTCCTCTTTGTCTTTGGCCCATGTAGCACCCTGTCTTGTTTTTTCTTCATTAAGTTTTTGGTATATTGACACGTTCATGGTCTTTCCCATGCCCAAGCTACTACTTATTCTTGAATGACTTCTTGTCAGTTTTTGGAGTCTTGTGAGTTTCAACCACCTTAGAATACAAAATACAATCCCTCTCAGTCTGTACTGTATTTGATACTAATGGATGAGAAAATAGCAGGGGGTTGTACTTCAGTAGCTGGACAGCGCTAACTATATAATTGTAACTATATATATATAATCTTTTCAAGAAAAATATATAGTTTCCAGACATACAGGTCAAAATAAACTGAGTTCAAATGATGCTATAGAGATTTTTTATTATTATTTTAGAGAGAAAGAAGAGCAGGTGTAGGGGAGAGGGACAGAGAAAGAGAGAGAGAGAGAAAGAGAGAGAGAATCTCAAGTAGGTTTCACTCAACACAGAGCCCAATGCAGGGCTCCGTTCCACAACCCTGGGATCATGACCTGAGCTGAAATTGAGAATCAGACTTTCAACCAACTGAGCCACCCATGTGCCCATAAAAATTTTTCTTAAATTTCTGAATTTTCTATTGCTAAATCACTCCATTGATCAGCATGATAAGACCACATCAGTTCATACACATTTTAAACCTTATATGACAAAATTGCAGTACTTTACTTAGAATCTTAACAGAAGGAATCTCTCAGTGCAGTTCATTGGTCTTTGGAAAATAATAGTTCTCATGATAAAAGGAAAAGAATAACTTGGATGATTAAACAAAAAGAGATATGCTGAATGATAATTTGAGAGATACAAAAATTATAACCTGATAGAAATTTTTAAAAAAGACAGTGATAAAACTTTTTGCAATTATATTAAAGTTATAATTGTTGCTATATTTGCTGTGTTTAACTGGTCAAAATTATCAACTTGCTTTATGGATTTCATTGGGTACATTTCTCATCCTCACAAAGTTTCACTTTCTCCTCTGTAAAATAAGATTAATGGTAATATCCACCTCAAAAAGTCATTGACTTCTTGTTTGGAATAAATGATATGATCCACACAAAATAGACACAACTGAAAAAAACATCAAGAACTCACCAGAAGCTGCCTATAGATAAGAAGTCACTCATTTTCTCTCAAAAGAATGGACAGATAGATGAATATAACTACTCAAATAAACCTGTGAATAATGTCTTTCATCAACGCTTCTCTACTTTAAATTTCCTGGAGGAAGTTTATACAAATAACCATTCCTAGGCAACATCTTGAAATATTCTGACTTATTTGGTAAGGAAATGGAGCAACAGGAGCTCTATTTCATTGGTGCTGGAAATGCAAAATGGTATATAGCCCTTTTGGAAGACAGATTGGCAGTTTCTTAAACACTAAGCATACTCTTGTTATAATATCCAGCAACTTCCTTGGTATTTATGCAAAAAGATTACAAATGTAAATCCACATAAAACCCTACACACAAATATTTATAGCAGCCCTTTCATAATTGACAAAACTGAGAAGCAACCAAATGTTTTTCAGACAAATGGATAAATAAACTGTGATACATCCAGATAATTGAATATTATTCAACTCTTAAAATAAATGAACTATCAAGTGATAAAAAGACATAGAGGAAACTTAAATACATATTACTAAGTGAAGAAGTAAATCTGAAAAGCTTATATATGGTATGATTCCAACCATATATATGGTATGATTCCAACTATTTATATAAATTTATGAAAAAGGCAAAGCAATGGAGACAGTAAAAAAAATCATTGATGGTCAGAGGTTTGGGAGAGGGATGAATCTGTGTAGCACATAAGATTTTTATGACAGTGAAATTATTCTATATGACACTATAATGCTAGGTACATGTCATTATACACTTGTCTGAACCCACAAAATATACCCTACCATGAGGAAACACAATATAAACTAGGGTTTGGGGTGACTATGATGTGTTAATGTAGTTTTATTTTTGGTAAGTAAAAAAAGTACCATACTGGTGAGTGATGCTGATAATGGGGGAGTCTAATCATGTGAGGGGTCAGGGATTATATGAGAAATCTCTGTACCTTCCTTTCAATTTTATCATAAACCTAAAACTTCTCTAAAGTAATGAAGTCTTTAATAAAAAAAATATTTGTAAGGCCCCTGGGTACTCAGTTGAGCCTCTGACTTTGGCTCAGGTCATTATCTCACAGTTCATGAGTTTGAACCCCGTGTCCTGCTCTGCACTGGCAGGGTGGAGCCTGCTTAGGAAATTCTCTGCCTCCCTCTCTTTCTGCCCCTCTGCCTCTCATACTCTCTAACTCAAAATTAAATATATATATATATATATATATATATATATATATTTGTACTAAAGATTTATAACCTAGTCCTATTATATAAGAGTACATAATAATCTTTAAAAGTGTATAACCTACTAAGTGAACCAAACCAATGTGTCAAAGTCTGCATCTTGGATCCGTTTGATTGAAACTGACAGAAAATTCAATCTTCATTTGCTCCCTTTGAAACCTCATTGAAACAAAAATGCATGCATGTTTTTTGCCATTTTTATTTGTGTGTGTGTGTTCATTTTAATACATAAATCCACGAAGTTAGTTGAAATAGGTGACAGCCATGCCTGTTCTTTGTTTACTTTCAAATTGCTGATGCTGAGGCAGGTGAAGAACTTGTTCCAAGAATTCAAACAAAAAAATCAACTAGACTCAACATATATAGAAGATTCCTCTGAACAACAACAGAATACACACTTTTCTTAAATGGACATGAAACAGCTTCTAGGATATATTATATGTTAGGTCAGAAAAAAGTCTTGGAAAATTTTACAAGTTTGAGATCATAAAAAGTAACGTCTCCAACCACAATGGAATGGAGCTAGAAATGCATAACAGAAGAGAAAGTGGAAAATTCACAAATATATAGAAATTAAACAACATGTTTTAAACAACCAAGGGTCAAAAAAGAAGTCACAAGGAAATGGAAAATATTTAGAAGTGAAAGAAAACAAAAACACCATACAGCAAAACTTATGTATGGGAGGAAGCAAAGGGAGTGCTCAGTTGGATATTTATATCTATAAATGCCTCCATTAAAAAATAATTTTGGGGCTCCTGGGTGGCTCAGTCAGTTAAGCATCTGACTTTGGCTCAGGTCATGATCTCACAGTTTGTGGGTTCAAGCCCCACATTGGCTCTGTGCTGACAGCTCAGAGCCTGGAGCCTGCTTCGCATTGTGTGTCTCCTTCACTCTCTTTCCTTCTCCCACTCATATTCTGTCTCTTTCTCTCTCTCTCAAAAACAAATAAACATTTAAAAAATTTTAAAAATTTTCAAATTAATGACTTAACTTTACACCTTGATGAACAAGAAAAAAAGAGCAAACTAAACTTAAAGCAAGAAAATTCTAAAGATTAAAACAGACAATAAAATAAGAGAATAGAAATAAAAATAGAGATTTAATAAAACCAAAAGTTGGTTCTTTGAAAAAAAATCAACATGTTAACAAAGAAAAAGAGAACAGATTGAAATTATGAAAATAAATACTGGAAAGTGGGGACTGTTATTCCTGACATTACAGAAATACAAAAGAATATACAAGAATACTACAAACAATTGTTTGCCAAAATTAGGTAACATTGGTAAAATAGGCGATTTTTCAAAAACACAAAAACTACCAAAACTGATTTGAGAAGAAATAGAAAATCGCAACAGACCTGTAAGTAAAAAGATAGACTCAGTGATCAAAAAATTCCTAACAAAGAAAAGCCCAGAAGCAAATGACTTCACTGGTGAACTACTTAATTTCTACTGGACATTTCAGTAATTAAACCAATTCTTCTCAAATGGTTCTAAAAGCAGAAGACTTGAGAGGACTTCCTAATGCATTACTAACTCATTCTATGAATCCCATTATCCTGATGCCAAAGTCAATGACATCTTAAAAAAAAACAACTGAAGACCAATATTGCTTAAGAATATGGATACAAAGACCCTCAAAAAACAAAGTACGTACTAGCAAACTGACTCCAGTAGCATATTAAAAATATCATATACCATTATGAAGTGAGATTTTTTTCTAGGAATGCAAGGATGGTTCAAACATACAAAAATCAGCAAATATAATACACTACATAATATTTCTTGATTTCTTTTATTTATTTTGTTAATATAAGAAGCAGGAATAAAATACAGTAACATTACTATGAAGATGCAACAAACATGTTTTAAAAAAATTGGGGGTCCTATTTTTTTCAAAGGGAATAGTTGATCAAATGTTTATGATTATTTAAACCATGCTCTTCATAACTTACTATAAAAATTCTAAATAAATCTCATTATTATGGAGAAGGGAACCAAGGACAGACCTGGCAAGCATAATATTCAGCACTGTCATACAGTGCTTACTGTCAAAGTGCTCTTTCCTTTTTAACATTAATTTATTTTTGAGAGACAGAGAGAGACAGAGCATGAGCAGGGGAGGAACAGAGAGAGAGGGAGACACAGAATCCAAAGCAGGCTCCAGGCTTTGAGCTGTCAGCACAGACCCCAATGTGGGACTCGAACCCACGAACTGTGAGATCATAACCTGAGCCAAAGTTAGTTGCTTAACCGACTGAGCCACTCAGGTGCCCTTCAAAGTGCTCTTTGAATCAACTATAGTATCTTCACACCAGAAGGAAACTGAGGCCTTCTTCCAGGAAAGGAGATATGAATCAGTAGTAGTGTTGACAAAGACCAAGAAACTCAGAGGTGATTTGCTCTCATAGAATAATAAACGTGTTATTTAAAGCCTGTTACAGGGCACCTGAGTGGCTCAGGCTTAGGTTAAGTGTCTGACTCTTGATTTTGGCTCAGGTCATGATCTCATGATGTGTGAGTTCAAGCCCTGGGTTGGGCTCTGTGCTGACAGTGAGGAGCATGCTTGTGATTCACTTTTTCCCTCTCTCTCATGCCCCTTATTTGCATGCTCTCTCTTTCAAAATAATGCATGTTTCAATAAGGTAATATAGTGTCTAAGCTTCTCTAATCTGTATGATTAGAGAATCTTAAATTGTGGTTTGGCAACCTAGAGTATTTCTTTTTGAGGATCTGCAGATAAACTGATACAAAAGACATTCTTCAGTGCCAGATTTGTGACTCTAGCATAGGTTAGTTTTAAAACCACTAACCTTCATTTTAGATTTCTTGGTATCCTTCAGTTAGTTGAAGGAATTTAAAAATTTCAGGTAGATTTTTTTCTTAAATTTTGCTTCTAGATAGCATGTTTTCTTTAATACTTTTCAAAAATTCATATTAATTTTCAAAAGTAATACCAACACCAGGTTTCCTTCTGCTTCTGTCTTGCTATCCTCACTAAACAAAATTAAAATATGCAACTAAGAATATCCCAGTATTCACTACTTCTTAGTTCTCAATAGGAGGTATTTATGGCTCTAAGGGTAATTGGATGTGAAGAAATAAGCAACTTTTGGTCTTTTATTTATAAGGGAATCTTTGGAGCCTCAAGAAAAAGAGAGGCTGGCACAAAATCAGGATGTTAAAACAAGTCAATATTATATTTAATGAGTTTGGGGAAGAGAATGCTTGGATGGATGTAAAAGAGTATTTGGATATGTATATTTGGATTCGTGTATGTACTTGAACATATATAGTATTTGAATATATATATAAAAATACAGGGTAAAAAGCAAATTCTTATCCAAGGTCAGAATTTTTATTAAGCACATTTCTATTGGTTGGAGCAGTATCATATAATGTGAAGAATCTTCATGACAGTGATTTTTTTCACTTCTTAGAATACCTTTTTTCCCCCCAAATTTCATATTAATTTTCCTTGTATAGTTGTACCACACCATGATTCTCTGTATTCTCTGGTACATATAACATTCAAAATGTAAACTTTTGCCATTTTTACTCAAATATTTCAATTGCTCATGTGTAAACTTCAAATTATTTCATCCTAATAAAGTTTTTAAAAAGTATACATATATGGGGGCTCCTGGTGGCTCAGTCATTTAAGCTACTGACTTCAGATCACGTCATGATATCAAGGTTCATAGAGTCAAGCCCTGTATCAGACTCTGTGCTGGCAGCTCAGAGCCTGGAGCCTGCTTCAGATTCTGTGTGTGTGTGTGTCTCTCTCTGTCCCTCCCTCACTTGCACTCTCTCAAAAATAAATAAACATTTTTTTAAAAATTAAAAAAATATACATATATATTCCCCAATTCAGAGTAATGTGATAGAAATATAACCAAATCTTTATATACAGTGTAACAAAATCTTCATATAAAATATTAATTCAGTCACTGGATGCCTGGGTAGCTAGTTTGGTTAAGCATCTGACTCTTGATTTCAGTTCAGTTTGTGGTCTCACGGTCCTGAGATTGAGTCCCAAGTCAGGCTCTGTGCTAAACAGTTCAGAGCCTGCTTGGAATCCTTCTCTCCCTCTCTCTCTGTCCCTTCCCTGTTCTATCTCTCAAAATCTTTAAAAAATAAAATAAAATAAAATAAAATAAAATAAAATAAAATAAAATATTAATTCAGTCTCCTTTTAACAAGTCTAAAGAATAGATATATTTCTTCCATATAAGTTTTATATATATTTCATTTTTATCCTTTTAAAGGTTATTTATTTATTTTAAGGTGGGGGAAAAGGGCAGCGAGAGAGGGAGAGAGAGAATCCCAAGCAGGCTCTGCACTGTCAGCAAAGAGCCTGGCGTGGGGCTTGATCTCACAAACTGTGAGACCATGACTCAAGCTGAAATCAAGAGTCAGATGCTTAACTGACCAAGTCACTTGGGTTCCCCAATAATTTTCATTTTCAAATCTTATTAAGAAAAATGCTGTGTCCCAAACCAGAATTATAAAAAAAATGTCTGTGAAGGAAATGACATGCATTTCTGGTCTTGGCACAGACAGCATGAAGGGGTGCAGGTAAGATAATGGGAGAGTAACAACATTCAGCTGTGGTATATCAGTAGATCAAAGGCCACCCTTCAATTTCCACAATAGTATTTATATGTTGGGGTCTAACTCTTTAAACATCTCTACACTAAACCCAGAGGGAATCAATGAAAAATGTCTACTTTCTTTATTGAAATATTAGATGATGCATTTCAATATCACACCAAACTCTGAACACACCACATAATGGAATAAAGAAAACAAATATTATTGTTGCAACTGAAGCAGAAAAATAATTGACATCTTTTCATAAACAAACACACACACACAAGAAGACTACTCAAACTAAAAACATGAGGACACTTCCTCAACCTGATAAAGGGCATTTATTTTAAAAACTGGGTAACATCATACTCAAACATAAGACATTAAAAAATTTTCCCTAAGACAGGATGAAGACAAGTATGCCATTCTTAGTATACTCATCAAATATCAATTATTTTTTTTGGAATTTCTATCCAGAGCAATTAGTTAATAAAAGTAAATAAAATCAAAATTGGAATGGAAAAGTGAAACTATCTCTGTTCAAATGCATGGCATGATATTATATATAGAAGATTTTAAATAATTTAGACATAAAAACTACTAGAGCAAAAAAAGAAATGCATTCAAGAAAGTTACAGGATATAAGATCAACAGAAAACAATTAGAGACATTTTATACACTAACAATGAACTACCAAAGTGAAATTACCAAAATAACACTGTCGTAAGAATAGACCAAGATATCAATGAAATAAAATCCCTAGTCCAGAAATTAACCCATATACTATGGTCATTTGATTTTTGACAAGGGGCCAAGATATTCAATGGATTCAATAATGATCTTTTTAATGGTCCTGGGACAAGTGGATATTCAAATGAAAATCAAACCAATAAAAAAATCACTTCGTAATGCATGAAAGAACTAAATAAAAGAACTAAAATAACAAACTCTTAAAAGAAAAGATAAGAAATCTTCATGATCATGGATTTCATAGTGGTTTCTTGGATATGATACCAAAAGTGCAAACAACAAAAGGGAAAAATAGATAAATTTATTAAATCTTAAAACTTTTTGGTATTAAGGGAAGCTATCAAGAGAGTGGAAAGACAACCCACAGAAAGGCGAGGTAATCATGTTTAATAAGGATCTACTCTCTAGAATACATAAATATTTATAGATCAAGATCAAAAATCAAAAATGGCTTCTCAAAAATCAAAAAGATCTTAACAGCAATGTAGGAAGCTAGAAAATAATTGATCAATGCCTTTAAAATACTGAAGCTTATACTCAAGTTTATAATCCCATGTGCAATGAAAATATTGGTCAAATAAGAGAGCAGAATAAGTATATTTTCAGACATATGAAGACTGAAAAATTGTATCTTCCTCATACCTTTTTTCAGAAAGCTACTGGATAACCGATATAGAAAAGAGAAGACCAGAGTTCCCAGAAAATGAGGCAGACAACTAAGAAAGTGAAGGGAATCCCCTGGATGATGGCAAAAGGAAGGTCTGAGGACAACAGTTGTGCACCAGTATCAAGGGGTTTGGGGACTGCTCTTTATCTTAAAGATCTCCAGACTAATAGACTCTTTAAATGATGTCCATTTATTAATTCAATTAAAAAGAAAATTTAGGGATAACATGATAAGCAAATATGCAAGGCTTAGACATTGTCATTGGTGGGGGGGAAGCTAGAATGGGGACAAAAAAGGTACATGAAATCAAGCCAAAAAGACAATTGAATGATGACATTCTTTAGAGGAGAAGCAAGCATCAAGGATCATGAACCTCACAGTTCATCTCTCAGAGAAAATAATTGATTGTAAATTTCAATGGCACATTCTTTTCAAAACATATAGCTATTTTATTCAGAACTAAATGAAAATAAGTGTGGCATGAGAAAGAAACATGAAATGGAATAAAATCCAAGAAAATGTCCGCTAGCTTTTAAGGAGACAGGTTGGATTCTACTTATGCTTAGCACTTTCTGTTTTTGAGGCAAATATTTAAAGTTTATGAGATTATTAGAGAAAAACGTGCTATATTATAAATAGTTTCACTTTTATAATTCAATAAATTAATCACATTAATTCATTAAAATATTAAATAAATATTTGTATTTTAATTAAAATGAAATAAATTAAAATGTTAAAAGATATTTGTATTAGTGCCAGAAAACAAGTGTGTGGGAAGATGGGTGAAAGAGATAAAGGGGGAAAAGTACACTACCATGATGAGCACTGAGTAATGTATAGAATTGTTGAATCATCATATTGTACACCTGAAACTTATATAACACCATATGTCAACTCTACTTCATATAAATATGTTAAATAATATTGTTAATATTTGTGTATATTTTTGAAGAAATAATTTTGAAGAAAGGCACCACTTCCACTACTACTGCCTTGAAAAAAGCCATCATCCACTCTTAGCAGATACGTTTCAAAAATCTTTTGAGTATTGTCCCCACTGTAGATCTCACCCATTTCAGTTTAATGTCAATAGGAATAGACAAAGGCAAGTCCCCCATGGAAAGGCCTCATTAAAATATAACTTCCAGCTCCCCCACTGATGACCTCATACATGATTGCTACCCCTCTCTACTCATTGGACTCCTTTGGCCTTTCCCTAATTTATTTTTTTTCCACAGCACATTCATCGCTGTACATATATGAACATAAAACGAATGACTGCCTAGGGTATATTTGTTATATAAAATTAACTTTGTAAATGATGCCAGTGATTTTGTGATTTTCTGTTGTTTTGGCTTTTAGAATAAATTATTTTGTGATTCGGAACACTTAATTTTTCCATAGGATTCTTCCTCAACATAAATCAGTCACTAAAGTATCATTTTAGTTGATGTTCTGTGCCTGTTACAATACATTGGAAATTAGATGTAGACATTTGTATAAATTATTTTATGTTTTATATATAATATATAATTATATAACATTATTAAAATTAAAACATAAGGGGAGCCTGGGTTGCTCAGTCGGTTAAGCGTCCGACTTCAGCTCAGGTTATCATCTCACAGTTCATGGGTTTGAGCCCTAAGTTGGGCTCTGTGCTGACAGCTCAGAGCCTGCAGCCTACTTTGGATTCTGTGTCTCCCTCTCTCTGCCCCTCCACCCTTGCAGTCTGCCTCTCTCTCTCTCTAAAATAAACATTAAAAAATTAAAAAAAAAAAAAACATGAGACCAAATGTGGAAGCATTGCTAAGGCACTTTATTACCATTTTCGAAAAATCCAGTGGTTACAACAGCGTAAGGTAATTTTTTAAATCACTCTGAAAATGGTCACAGGCACTCATCCTATATCTAAAAATAATACATTAGCTTGTTCAAAAGGAACAGATGAGATTTCACTAATATCCCATGAGATCTTTTGCTTTAGTTTTTCATCTCTAAAGTGTAGGCACTGGAAGTCATTTTTATTTTTCCTTGTAACTTGGTCTGCTTTAAATGTTAATATTTTATACTCCAATAAATCAACTGCACTTCATTTGATGATATTACTGAAATTTCTTCAAGTGCCATTCTCCTCTTTGTCTATATTCCAGCCACACTAGACTTCTTTTCTATCATTACACATCCTTCCATCTCTTTTTCCACAGTGTCTGGGAAAGACACACTTTTCCTTTCCTCTCTGCTTTTAGGAACACTTCCAGGCCCATTCCAGGACACCCTCCCCAACTGCCCACTTAACTAGCAGTAAAATTTACATTCTTTTACCTCTTCTTCACTAGCGTGTAAACCTTATGAATTCAAAGAAAATGGTTGCCTTGACCTTCATTTAATTCTTAAATCCTGCACAGAGTATGGCTCAAAAGTTCTTGAATATTACATAACATGAAAGAAGACTTTCTAAAGAAAGTATATTTTATTTGTGTATCACATCAATATATAAAAGATTTTACCCATTTTTTCCCTCTGCAAGGAGAAGGAGCTGAATGAGAGGCATGAAGATGAGACCTTACAGACTATATATAGTTGTCTAAGCTAAACACAACAGTTTATAATGTGCCTTGGGTCATTTCACTAATAAAGACAGTACAGATGTCTGAAAACCCAGCTGGGGAACTCATATTCAAGCAACTCCTTTCTTTTTCGGCACTAGCCACTGTCCCTCTGTACCAGCACCTCCCCTGGCTTCTTCCTTGCCTTCCTAAAGGTGGACACACCCAGCGACTGAAAAAGAGAGAATTGAATGATAACAAAGTTCCTTTGGGTCCCTGTAGAGACTGAAAAATTCCATGTGGTCCTAAGTTAGAACTACGGTACTCAGGATTAATGCTAACCGTGGAATTGCAGAGGGCCCTTTTGTTCCTATACACACCAATAACCTGTTCCTGTGCTGAAAACTGAACGTCACGTTCTTACTCAAAACATTTTGGTTTTCTTTTCCCAAATTGTTTTCAAAATGGCACTATCCCTCAAACCTTTTAAAATACATTCTTTTTAAAATTTCTTCAAAGTAGTTTTTTTTTTTTTTTTTTTTTTGGATACTGCCTTCCCTGCTCTGAATCAGCTAAAAGAAACTTTTAGTTCCTTCACATCTTTTGGCTTAAACAGACTAGAATTAACAGTGAAAATTTAAATGCTTTAATATATTTTATAAATATTTATATAAGCAAAGAAACATCCGATTTTGTTTTTTATAAGAAAGTGGAAATAATGGTTGCTCAGCTGAATTGAGACATTTTTATGCCTGAATTATCCATCTAATGACTCAACTCTTTAGTTTCCCCTTCAATTAGAAGGTAGAGATGCAGACTTATGTATCGTTTCATAATAAAAGTATAACAAAAATGTAATGTTACAATCAATTTCACTGAGATTGTAGTCATTTTCATGTTAGAATGCAATTATTAACCTGAACATCTTAAGGAAAGTAAAAGTAGTAGTTCTTCCTTTCATTTCAATGTACATTTTGTTTCTGCCAGCTATTTTGAAAGGTCAGATATTGCTTTCAGGATTTATCTATCCTTCCATGCACAGAAATACACCTTTGATAACAATTCTTTTTCAAAGGTATTTGATCTTCTCTACACTGATGGATATTTGATCACAAAGTCTTAAAAAATATCACTACCATCTTCCGACTTTCCATCATATATTCTTATTTTTGCATTTGTAAAAATGGAGTTGCTAATGTGGCTAACACTTGGAAAAAACAATTATTATTGTAATTCATTTTTACAATTGATGATGCAACGTGTTCTAAACTCAAAGGTGCAAACTTGAATAACATACTTTACAAGTAAGTAATGCTATGTGAATTTCAGATCTACTTTTTCTTCAATTGTGTGAATATTTCAAAATGAATTTTGGATTGAGTTATCTAGATGATTGCATTACTATTCCTTGTTGCTTCTATTTGTAAAAGTGGGAAATTTATATAAAATTTCAAACACATAAGATATCAAATCCAAGCAAAGAGATGGCAAACTGGTTCTAAATATAAACAGTATGTGAAGAACAGATATGGATCAAACTAGTTATGGGAACTCACTATTTGATTAAAATGTCATTTTTAAGTAAATGCAGAATAGCTTAATTGATAAAAGTTATTAAACAATTGGATAGCAATATGTAATAAAATAGCATAGCAAAATCTTAACTTATTAATATATATACAAAATACTGGAAAACAATAAGAAAAAGTTGAACAAACAATGGAAATGTCCACAAAATGCATAATCAGGCTATTTACACAGTATGAATATCAATAGTCAGTAAACATTAAAGTATATTCAATGCTTCTAGTTAGAATAAGTAAAATTTAAAATGTTATATTTTTGCCTAGCAGGTTCTTAGATTAGATGTGATAAACCCCATGCAGAAGTGGATGAACAGATGTTCTGATGTAATGTTGATATGCTATTTACATTTTCCTGAAGGTCACAAGCAATATACATCCAAATGTACATCTTCTATGGTAGAGTAATCATACTTAGAGAAACTTACCCTAAAGAAGAATGTTAACCATTGATCAATGCTGAGGATAGGGGCACTGACTCTCCCCATGCAGTCAAAAATCTGCATATAACTTTTGATTCCCCCAAAACTTAACTACTAATAGCTTACTATTTACCATAAATCTTACCTGTAACAGTTGATTAATGAATATTTTTTATGTTATATGTATAATATACTGTATTTTTACAATAATACCTAACTTTTTTTTTTTTTTTGGTATTTCCAGGCTATCTGATTCACCTTTGAGTGGTTTCCTTATTGTTACAACTCTCCAAAAAATGTCCAATATATTTATTGAACATAATTTGCATATGAGTGAACCCTCCTTACAGTTTAAACCCATGACCCATTCAAGGATCAACTATAATTATGAATGCTTGAAAACACGCACTCACACACACACACACACACACACATTTCCTCACAGTTTAGGTATACAGAGTGTTCAGTATTTGCTAACATATCTAATTCTTAAGATTTTTTCAAGTCTTTTTAAGTCAAGAAAACATTTTGAAATGCAGTACATATATTGTTAGAATAGTCACAAGGCTGAATAATATAGGACATATTCAGGTCCATAGAATGAACTATTTTAGAAATTATTAAAACTTGGCTATTATGCTTTGGCTTTAGCTAAATTTTAAAATCTATTACACAGGGGTTCTGATGTTTGAATGGAAATCAATTGCTTGAAATGCATAGCATTTTAAATACTCAATCCCTTTCTCTCCTTATATTGTTCCATTCTTAATTTAAATACTGCTTTCTTTTCATGTAGTTTTATACGAAAATACATAAAAGATTTCTAGTGTTCTAATTATTATGTTTTTAAAAACAAAAAGAAAGTGGAAAATTAAAATATTGGAATAGTTACTTATTTCTGAGAGGAGACAGGCTGATGGGACGTGGAGCCCAGAAGTATTCAGCAAAGCTCGTAATATCTAATTCTTAAGCTTATTGGTTCATGTGTGTTCATTTTATTAATTTGCTTTATATCATATATATATTCTATATATATACTATTATATTTTCATAATGTATTTTTATATATCTAACATAAATAAAATTAAAAAGAAATAAGATAATTCTATAAGAAGTATACTTCTCCATTTAGGAAAAGACCAATATGTAATTTTTTGCAATATTAATTTGCCGGAGTCCAGCTCCAGCAGGTCCAGGGCTCCCTGAAGGATGGACAGCGTCAGTGAAAGGGAGCAAGAGAGCCTAGGCTTCTTTCTGATCACTAGGCAGGCATCTCTGCACTGACCTGAGAGTCAGCTTTATTGATGGAAAAAATGTATGAGGTACAAAACAGAAGTGGCAATTGCCTTAGACAATGATTTCTGATGACAAATTCTTTGATATGTAAAAATTTCCCAGAACATAGATTGGCAGAAGACTCATGTATAATCTTTATCAATAGTGATTGATGTAGGTGACTAGATAGATGCTTATCACATGGGGAAGAAAGGTATCTTTAGCATTCAAACACAAGGCAATGTTTTTAGCATAGCAAAGGCAAGAGTTAGTTCTTTGTGAGCAGGGGCCAATAGCCTGTTTTCTTGGGGAAGAAAAACAGGTTTCTTGAGAAATGTAATATTTGCTCCTATAATCACAAACGAAGAAACTCCTATAAGTTCCTTCACAAGGTCTGATACCAGTCAGCCAGGCACCTTGGGGGTCAGTGCTCAAGCAAAAATAATTGAGTGGGGGGTAGACATTGGTTGCCATCTGACAGCTGGAGGCCCCTGCCTTGCAAACCCTCCTTGCTTCAGAAATGGCTTCCAGCATCAATTTATAATGGTAAATTAAAATTTTACAATGGTAGATTAGTGATAATCAGAATGAAATTAAATAAATCCAGAGTTTAAATGTGTACAAACTTGCTTAAAAAAAAGTTCTATGTTTTCCTAAATGGATTAATAGTGGCCCTATATAATAGAAGTCAAAAAGGTAATTAAAAATTATAGGATATTGCATGATTAGTGCACAAATGATACCTTTAAATTCTTGAAGTGGAAAGAATTTAGCATCATTGAGCACTAGTTAGAATAATGGGTCATTGGAACATGTTGTTTGTATTACAGCTAATTAGCACCAATATTCATTTTAGCTGAGATCTTTGTTCCCAGAATAACGGGGAAGGATGAATCCAGGGATATGAAAGAACTTTAAAATTTTAAATTTTGAAAGTGCTTTAAAAGTGATATATTCTAGCTCACTGTCAAGTATCTCACTCTCCCCACCCCCAAACCTCTGATTTCTCTGATAAATTTGAAGTCAACTAAGACTTCTTTGGTGTAACATCTGTAAATATTTCTCCACTTTTGCAACCTTCATAAGACATACATTGCACTTCCCTCAGATTGTAAAGAAAAATGAATCAGAGACCATACAGTCACATTATGAACTATTAGTTAATTACTAGTGGTTCAGAGTTCATATCTGGTGTAGATATGAAAAACTGCACCTTCTTTTCCTTCCACTTGATCTTCTTGTCCGATCTTCTTAGTGCCTTAAAAGGCAGTGTTACTTGGTAGACCTTTATTTGTTGGTTCACTTTTCTAATTCTAAGGGGAATGTTTTCTCTCCAAATTCTCTTTAACCTCAAAGTTATGATTTTTAACATCTCTGTAAGTTTGGGGAGAGAATTGTATATAACACAGACTTTACAACACATAAAACAAGAGAAGTAGGCTCATCTGACCTCCAGATTTGAATCTTAATGACTAAACTACAGTATTTCATTGGTTATAGTTATGAGAAATGGCCAACGATTAAGCTATGGTTCTACGTCAAAGCGTATGGTCTGGAAACCATAAGCAGTTTATAGAGATAGATAGATAAAGATAGAGATAGATAGAGATAGATAGAGATATACTCCTAGAAATTCTAAAATCAATTTGATTAAATATTTCCCTAGGTCATTTTTATTACGAGAAAGCGTGAGAGCCTATTTGAAATTAACAAGCTTCTTCAGTAAGAACCTAAAGAATTAGGCATTATTGAAAGGGAGCAAGTCAACTGAGAGATAATGAAGAGGAAATGTAGGTTGTGGAATTCATCCTTGGGCTGACGATATTTCTACCCCTGGTAGCAAAGTATAGAAAATGAACAGATCCTATTCTTTAATAGTAGCATTGCTGACATTCTCTCTTTACCTAATTCTGTACATGATTACATAATGGAATTTAGAATCATGAGAACTGTAAGTGCTATGATTGAAATTCTCTCAGGCATCTTCTAAGCCACAGCCTTTACCTGAAACACAAGACATCTGGGACCCAGAGAAAAGTAGGTGTTTGCCAAAGACAGTATCATAGCCTCTGGGCTCCCGGGCATTTGTTCTTTACACCAACAACTCACTTTTAATCCTTTTATTTTTAGAGTGCCCACAAGCTCACAAGAAACTTTCCAATTTATCTTCTTAACGGTTTATACATAGTAGCTATTCTAAGAATATATTATTATTACACTTGGGCACCGTGTTTACTTATTTGTGGAAATTGTGAAAGATGGTCCTTATAGCTTGTAACACATTTTGTCAAGGTAAAACAAGATCCCTGCCCCTACCACTTTGTAATCAAGCTGCTTGAAAGTGGTGATATGACTTTAGAAGTAAGTGAATCAGTCTTTATGTAATCATATCTGTTTCATAAATTGGAAAATTGTTTTGAAGTATAGAACTCCCTTTTGAGTAGTGATGATGCCTAGGCTAGTGAAGATTAAATTGCAGCATTAAAAATTGTAAGTGGTTTCAAGTCCTTGGAGGACGAGCTATGTGCTGATGGGTATAGCGATCTTTACTATACCCTGAAGACATTAATGGAAATGTAATGATTTGAAGAATATTAAAGTACTTTTGTTATATTTTAAAACAAAACCATCTAGGTCACTTTCTTAACCTGTTTCCATCCTAACCTTCTTTCTTTCTGTAAGAATTGTACAGACTAGGTGGAAATAGACAAATGTGACATATTTATCCAGGATATAGTACAATATTTTTAAAGTGCTCAGTCTTTTCTATTTCTTCAATATAAATGCCATCAAAAGTACCCTTTTAAAGATAGTGAACACATTTTATGAAAGGATATATTGTTCCATTTTTCTAGACAGTTTCTATATTGAGCAAGGCATTATCTGTAAGTGCTGTGGTTAGCTCAGTAGATACATTCTATGCCATCAATCTCTGTGCTGTTCTGAAGAATGTTGCAGTAATGGGAGCACCCCTTCACTGGTAAGCTTCTGCTCAGTGTGGGATACTATAGGGAAAAGATTTACACGTGGTTTCTTGAAACTCTTTTCCTACGTAGGTTAACTTTGAAATGACCCAGGTATTATAGTAATGGTTATATATTTTATTTTCCTGTAGATACTTCAACAAAGCCAGCATTTTGTGCCTTGCTTAGACACAAGGAGAATGGATTGGTAGGATGTTGTTTTTATTAGACATCAGATACCTTTTGTTGTCATTAACAATCCTTAAACTCAATAGCATGCCACACTGAATGATATCTTTAATGTTATAGGTTTCACCCCTTTTCACACCATCTGACCCTGAACTAAGAGGCTGGTATGATTCCAGAGAGAAACCCGGAAACAAAGCAACCTAGAGCTGTCCTGGCTATCCTGTGATATAGTGCTTTGTTTTCAGTAAAATTAGTTGAAATATGTTGGGGTGTTTTCTTTTAAAATTTCCATTTTATCTCATTGCTTGTACTTAGGAAAATATTGTTTACTAGTCCTTTGTAAATTAGAGGAAAAGAAGCATATTGAAATGGAAAAAGATAAAATTCACCCTTATTACTATTCTCCGTGTTCCACTCACCTTCAAGTACTGTTTCTATGTAGATAATACCCATTAATAACCCCAGTTCTGACTTTTCCCTCAAGTGTTGGGAGCTGTCTGAACTCACCGGTTGAGTGAAAATTCCTGGTGAGGGTACGGGAAGTTTGCACGGTCTCTTGCCCCCAGACAGCGACCAAAATCTACCCTCTTGTAACTTTCATTTCTGCTTGTGCACCAGACCTCAAAGTGCTTTGCTGATTAGTGTCAGGAGTGGCCTGTCCCCCTGCCCTGTCCCTGAGGTGTGATTGCTCCTGGTCAGGGAAAAGATGAGTAAACTAGATTCACCCTAATGCGACTAAGGCAAGCAACATATAATTTTCCTTCTAGCTGAGCAATTAACTGATACCTCACTACTTTCTAGGCCTGGACGTAGTTGCAAAAGTCACTACTGCAATAAAATGTATCAATCGTCTTCAGGGCGGTGAGAGCAGGCATTATGTGTCCTGGGGATCCTGTTTTGCTGGGAACTTTCTCATAGAGTTATAAACAGCCTAATGACCCTTACTCATAAAAAACTGACCTTTACTAAACACTGCTGTTTGCCTCTTGGTTAAAGGTCGCTTCCTTAAGGCTATACCTGAGGTTTTGTAAAAAATACCTGCTCTTACTGCTCTTTCTGCTCCTTGTACCTTTGACCATAAATAAAGCTAGAGAATCAGACAGAGCAGAGATGCCTGCCTGGTGATCAGAAAGAAACTCGAGGCTCTCTCACTCTCTCTCGCCGACACCGCCCATCCTTCAGGGAGCCCTGGACCTACGGGAGCTGGACTCCGGTACTCAAGTGTTTACTGAGCTATCTACTTAGATATTACAAAATCTTCACTCCACTGTCCCAAACCTACTTCTCTCTACCAAACCAGATGTTTTCATTTAAATCCCTGATTCTGTCAAGGGATTTACCATTCCCTAGGTTATCCAAAATTAAAGTTTGGAGTTTTATTTTACTTTTCCCCTCTTTGTCTAGCAACCTTTCCCCACCCTGACATCTAAATAATTTCCAAGATCTATGCAAGCTTCCTTTATAACTCATATCTATTCCCTATTTTGCATTCCCACCAAGGCACAATCTCTGTAACCCTTTCAAATGATTATATATAGCATTTTCTTACCAGCTAAATCTTTCAAAAACACAGCTTTGAGAGGTAATATTAGGAAACATTCGTCACCAAACCAGCAATGTCATAGTATTTTTTAAATAAATATTTATGACATGTCCTCAGTTTCCCATAATGATCATACAAGGATGGCACACTCAAGTTATGAAGGGCTATTTGCAATACCATAATGCACTGTCCTATATGTCATAGATTTGCTTTTGACCTCCCTTGTATCTAAAGCACGCTCTACTCACCCTTGGCTCCCTATGCAAGATCCACCTGTCAAAATTCTACTCAAATATAAGGGTTCAAATGCTTTTCCCTAACATGAAACTTATTGACTTTTCACAGATGAAAATAAACTATATTTCCTTTCAGTTTTAAACAGTTATTTTTTTTCTTCACTTTACTTTCCTGAAAAGCTTACTTGAATCTGCCTTTTTTACCTCTTGGTGTAGATATTATCAATGCTGGGAGACTAAAAGTCCCATGAGGGAAAAGACTACGTCTTATTTAATGTTAAATATTCTCCCCAGAATCTCTCTCTCTCTCTCTCTCTCTCTCTCTCTCTCTCTCATCAATCATCTTCTATATTTCTATTATTTCCCAACTTTATTAAGGTATAATTGAAATACAATAAACTATACATATTTAAAATGTATAATTTGATCAGGTTTAACATACATATACATCTGTGAAACCATCAACACAATCAAGACAATGACCATTTCCGTCATGCACCAATAATTCTCTGTGCCCCCTTGTATTCTATGCCTCCCTCCAGCGCCATTTTCAGGCAGCCATTAATGCGTTTTCAGTCACTGTATATCCAATTATATTTTCTAGACTGTTATATAATAGAAATTATACAGTCTGTTAAAAAAACACCTAACCTCTTTAATTACACATGATAATTTTGAGACTCATTCATATTAGTGAGTGTACCTATAGTTCTTTTAATTGACTAATATTCCATTATACAAGTATACTACAATTTGTTTCTCTTTTCACATGAAATTTACAGACACTTGTGCTGTGTCCAGTTTTTTGGCAACTGGAAACAAAGTTGCTAAGAACATTCATATACAAGTCTTTCTGGAGACATACATTTTCATTTGAAAAGCTGCATCACTTGATTTGTGTAGGCATCACTTTTTAAGAAAATTCCAAACTGCTTTCCAAAGCAATACACCATTTTCAATTCCTTCCGGTAGTGTGTGAAAGTTTCAGCTGCACAATAGCCTTGGTAACATTTGACTTGACCAGTTTTCTTATTTTTAGTTCATTTAATCCATATGCAGTGTTAGCTCAGTTTGTGATTTTATTTTTTAATTTCTTTAAAATTTTTTTACATTTATTTATCTTTGAGAGACAGAGAGAGACAGAGCATGAGTGGAAGAAGGGCAGAGAGAGAAGGAGACACAGAATCCAAAACAGGCTCCAGGCTCTGAGCAAACATTCAGCACAGAGCCCATGTAAGGCTTGAACTCCCAAATGGTGAGATCATGACCTGAGCTGAAGTCAGATGCTTAACCGACTGAGCCACCCTGGCGCCCCCAGTTTGTGATTTTAATGTGCATTTCCATGATAATTAATTTTCGCATGATTGAATCATAAAATATTCTTATATTCTGAGTACAAGTTTCCTGTGTGATAGGTATGTAGTGAATATTATTCTTCAGTGGTTTGCTTTTTTTCCCTTATGGTGTCTCTCAAAGAGAAAAACATTTTAATTTAGTTGAAGTCCAATTTATAAATTTTTCTTTTCTGTTTTGTTCTTTTTAAGTTCTATGTAAGAAACTAGGAGCACCTGGGTGGCTCAGTTGGTTAAGCATCTGACACTTGATTTTGGTTCAGGTCATGATCTCATGGTTCCTGAGTTTGAGCCCCACATTGGGCTCTGTGCCAGCAGTGTGGATCGCCTGCTTGGGATTCTCCCTCTCTCTCTCTGCCCCTCCCTCACTCATTCACTCTCTCTCTCTCTCTCTCTCTCTCTCAATAAGTAAATAAACATTAAAGAAAAGAAACCCTTTCCACCTCAAGATCTCAATTTTCTATTTTATTTGGAATTTCTATCATTTTAGGTATCATATTTAGGTCTGTGATTCATTTGAAGTTAATTGTTCCTTACAGTGTTGAGTAAAGGATAGTGCTCTTTTTTTCCCTCATATGGATACCCAGTTATTCCAGTATCCTTTATTGAAAAGGCTTTCTTTATCCCACTGAGTTGTCTTGGCATCTTTGCTGAAAATCAATTAACCACACATGGGTGGGTCTATTTCCGGACTCTCTGTATTTGTCATTGATTTATATATTTACCTTCTTTGCATTACCAAACTGTCTTGATTCTTGCAGATTTACAGGAAATCTTGAAATCAGGTCAGGTAGGTCGACCAACGATGCAAATATATTAAATACATTTATTTTTTATTATGTGTATTTATTATGCACATAACATATATAATTGCTTTGGTTATTCTAAGACCTTTGTATTTCCAAGTTGCAGAATCAACTTGTAAACTCTGAAAAAAAAAACCTGCTGGAATTTGGACAAGGATTGTGTTGCTCCATTTCAAGATAATTACCTGAATTACTAAGTGTTTTAATCTATGAATGTGATGCATCTCCCCATTTATTTAGGTCTTCTTTGCAAACTCTTAGCAATTTTTTTTTTTTTTAGTTTCTATATAGAAATGCCAGATGTCTTTTGACAGAAATATATACAGGTATTTTGTGGGGTTTGCTACCACTATAAATTGTTTTTTTTTTCTTCATTTTGTTTCCCAATTCTTTTTGACTCTATATACTAATAGAATTTTTTTCTAGTGCAGTGTTAAATAGAAATGGTGAGAGTGGCATCCTTGCTTTCTTCCCTTCTTTAAAGGAAAATTTAATTCAATTAAAAGACTTACTAAGCTTTTAATATTAAGTGTGATGTTGGGGGAAGGTTTTTCATCAATGCCTTTTATCATTTGGAGGAAATTCTATGCTAAACCTATGCTAACTTTTTTTCATGAATCAGAGTTGATTTTTTCCAAAAGCTTTTTATGCTTCGATTGAATTTATCATACCCTTTTTCCCTTTTTCTTGTTAGTATGTTGAATTTCATTGATTTTTTTTAAATGTTAAGTCAATTCTACTTTCCTGGGATAAACCCTACATGAATATATTGCAGTATTCTTTTTGTGTAGAGTTGGATTTGATTTCTAATATTCTTTAAGGATTATTCATGTGAGATATTGCTCTGAAATTTCCCTTTTTGTAATATCTTTTGCCAGGGTTGGCATTGTGTTTGTGCAGCCCTCATAAAATGAAATGGGAAATCATTCCTCCTGTGGTTTTCTAAAAAATGTATTGTATGTTATTTATTCCATGAATGTTTGATAGGATTTACCAGTGAAAACTAATGGGCTTGGAATTCTTTCTTTCTTTCTTTCTTTCTTTCTTTCTTTCTTTCTTTCTTTCTTTCTTTCTTCCTTCCTTCTTTCCTTCCTTAGAGGTTTTTTGTTAATAAATTCATTACAGAATTCATATAAGACCAGTCAAAATTTCTGTTTCTTGTGTATCTTCTGGTATCTTGTATATTTTACTTTTTCCATTCTTTGTAAGGTGTTAAATGTGTTGACATTTAGATGTTCCAAGCATTCTAATTATCCATTTAATAACTGTGTACTCTCTCATAATAATGCCCTTACCATTCCTGGTATTGGTGATTATATCTAGCTAGCGGTTTTCTGACTTTGTTGATTTTTTTAAAGAATCAGCTAATCTTCTTTGCTAGTTTTGTCCACTGTCTTTTTTCTAATTTCTTGATTTTTCTGCTCTTTTTCTGTATAAATTTCTTCCCTCTCCTTACATTGTTCCTTTTTTATCTAATGAAGAAAACCAGGCCATTGATTTTTTGTTTATCTCTTCTATTTCTAATATAAGCATTTAACAGTATATATTTTCTGCTAAATACTGCTTTAGCTGCATTCCACAAATGTTAATATGTTGTTTCATTATGATTCCAATATCCTTGTCATTTCATATCTGTCCTCTGAATCATGTAGAAGTGTGTTGTTTAAACCCCAGATATTTAGAGTTTTCCTCAAAATATTTTCAATATCTAAATTTTTATTTATTTTTGGTTAAATTTTATTAATTCCTAATTTAATTTTATGGTGGGAAGAGACTCCTTTCGAATTTAACGAGACTTGTGTTATTTCTCAGCATGTAGTCTGTCCTAATGAATGCCCATGTGGGTTGAAAAGAATACATATTGTAAAGGTGCCAGATGGACAGCAAGATGGCTCATATACAGTGCTGTTCAGATCTTTTATAATTTTACTGATGTTTTGGTTAATTGTCCTGTCAATCACCAAGAGAGAATTGTTGCAATCCCTACTATGATTATGAATTTGTCTATTTTCTCTTTTGCTAGAATTTTGTTTAACACATGTTGAGGCTCTGTGTTATTAGGCACATTCTAATTTATGACTGTACATCTTTCTGATGAGTTTGTTCCTTTTATCATAAAGAACAGCTTCTCTCTATCTCTGGGAAGACCATTGGTGTTAAAGTCTATTATATCAGATAATACATACCCCAGCCTTCTTATGCTTCCTTTTGGCATTATGTACCCATTTCTCCCCTTTTATTGTTAACTGTTAGAGGTATTTTACAGTAAGCTCTTAGATTTTTTAAAAAAATCTCTGTTCTAGTTTGCCTTTTATTAGAGTGTTTAGACTACTACCATTTATCTTTTTAAAAAATTTTTAAACATTTTTATTTATTATTGAGAGACAGAAAGAGATAGACCATGAGCATTGGGAGGGCAGGAGAGGGGGAGACACAGAACCTGAAGGAGGTTCCAGGCTCTGAGCTGTCAGCACACAGCCCAACACAGGGTACCAACTCACAAACCGTGAGATCATGACCTGAGCCTAAGTAGTGTGTTTAACCGACTGAGCCACCCAGGTGATCCTAGAATACTACCATTTAATATAACGGTGGATATATTTAATTTAGTTTTTATATTTTGTTTGTCCCCTCTGCTTTGGTTTCTCTGCTTCCAATTTTCTGCCTTCTTTTGCACTATATAAACATATTTTAGTCTTTAATTTTAATCTATTGGATTTTATGCTGTATATCATTAGACTTTTTTTTAGTACCTGCTCTGTGGATTATTAAATGAATACCTAAAACTTTGTAGTTTACTAGATGTACAATGCAGACACTTGCAAACATATAGGTGAATACCTTACTGTCATTTTTGTTATAATCTCTATGGCTTAAATCCAAATATATTGATAACCATACCAAGCCATTTTGCTTTAGTGGTCAACAGATTTTTAAACTTATGAGAAAAAAATGTCTTTTATATTTACCCTGATATTTACATTTTTGTTGCTCTTCATTTCTGATGAAATCAGGTTTCTTCTGGTATCATTTCTCTTCAGACTGAAAATCTTCCCTTAGTATTTCTTGTGAGAGCAGATCTGATGTGGAAAAATTATATATACTCTTTCCTCTGAAAAAGTTGTTATCTTTCCTTCACTCCTAGGATCTATTTGCACATTTTTCTTTGGAAGAAAAGTTCATTACTTTAAACATGCATGTTCTCAGTCTTCTGGTCTCTATGGTTTCTAATGAGAAATCCATGGCCATTGGAATCATTGTTTCTCTGTATGTAACTTGCAATTTTCTTCTGCTGTTTTCAAGACCTTTTGTATTGTTTTAAACAGTTTGATTATGATACATCTAAATGCCATGGTTTCTTTAAGATTGTGCTGGTTAGATTTGCTGAGATTCTTCAATCCATAAATTTCTTCTATCCTGAATTGGGGACGTTTGTGGCCATTATTAATTCATATATCTTTTGTACTCCAATCTTTTTATTCTCTCTTCTGAGACTTTAATTAAACAGATGTTTGACAGTTTGATACTGTGCCACCAGTCCTTGAGGTTCTGTTCATGTTTTCCAATCTTTTTTATTTCTATTATTCAAATAGGATTATTCCTATTGACGTACGTTCATATTCATTATCTCTTTTCTCTGCTATTACATGCTGTAGTTAAGCTCACCATTAAATTTTTTATTTAAGGCATTTCATTTTTTATTTTTAAAATTTTAGTGTGGTATTTTTTTATAAGTTTGTAATTCTGTCTTGAAATTTCCTATACATCATACATTTAAGGTGTGTTTCTATTTACCTTATGAAACATTATTTTATAACTGATTTAAAGTCTCTGTCTGGAAGTTTTAGTATCAAACAGTCATTTTTGGATTAGTATCTATTAATCCCACTCTCTCATTAGCATTTCTTGCATTTTTCTAGTTCTTTGTATATTAAAGCATTTTGAATTGTATCAGGACATTGCGAATGCTGTTATATAGTCTCTGAACCCCGTATACTCATCTGGAGAATGTTGATGTTTTTGTATTAACAGAGAATCAAACTGGTTATATTGAGGTCATAAATTCTGACTTCCTTTCTGTTTGTGGTGGCTCAAATCTCAGTTCAGTTCTCTAAGCTTTTGCTATGCTAATTTGGATCTGTCTTAGGTATGAATGGTGTGGGAATAGGCTGAGATTTTTGTGCATAGGTATACAGAATTAGGTGATCCTCCATATCAGGCTCTTTCTTGTAAAGAAATCCACCTACATTTTGCAGCCAAAAGGTAACCTTTTCTGTCCTTTGTCCAATAGCAAAGCGTGAGTTTTTTGTTTTTTGAAGTTTTATCCCTCTGTAGCTAGTTGCACACGCGTGCACACACACACACACACACACACACCTTACCCACCACCCGCCCCCTCCCCATTGTCACATTTGTGGAAAACTGAAAAGCTCACCTCCATGCAAGTTGTTTTTCTAGTTTTTACAACTTTTCAGAAACTGCTGGTTGTTTTTTTCTTTTTTAAGTGTCTCCAGGTAGCTGACTTTAGAGTTTGTCTTGGGTTTTTAATTCATCTTAAATAAGTAATGGGCTTATGCTACTCATTAACACATAGCAGACCAATACTGAGGAACTCAGATCTGATGAGTATTAACTGAGTGATATTTCAGCAGATTAGACATACTGAATGTGTTAACCAATAGAGTGAGAAAGTGTTGTGAAGTACTTCTTTAGAGTAATTTAAAGGTCTCTTTTTATATTAATGACTACTAGCTGTATATCATTATTTCCTGTCATATTTTCATTCCTCTGAGTCAATTTGAGCTCTCAAATAAGCAAGAGAATATTATTGTAAATGACTGTATCATAATAATAGAACATTTTTTCAGTTTTGAATTTAATTGAGAAAACAGACACTGGGAATAATTATTTAATGATTCCAGTTGACACACCAGTTGCTTAATATCCATCTACTTTTATTTTCCTGACTTTTTTTTTCTAGAATTACTAGAAATGCTCAGTTCCAGGTGACAAAATCATAATTGGTCTAAACCAATAATAATGATGGTGATTACAGATTTATACAATAAAGGCTAAGGCAGAAAACACAGAATGAATTACTAAGACTTAAAAAATAAAAACTACTTCTTCATGAAATTTTCTTAAAATTTTTTAAATGTTTATTTATTTTTGAGAGAGGCAGACTGCAAGTGGGTGAGGGGCAGAGAGAGAGGAACACACAGAATCTGAAGCAGGCTCCAGGCTCTGAGCTGTCAGCACAGATCCTGATGTGGGGCTTGAAACCACTAACTGTGAAATATTGACCTGAGCCGAAGTCAGATGCTTAATCAACTGAGCCACTCAGGCACCCCATGAAATTTTCTTATTTATTGAGACTGCTTGGAAAGAATATACCATATCTTAATTGTTTTCCAAAAAAATCTCTTTTTTTCTTTTTTAAAGATTTACCAAACCCTAAAATAATACTTATATTATTTTCCTTTATTTTTACTGTAAAAGGAAGAAACATTTTCTAGACTGTATTGCTAAAGTGTCTCAATAAACATTGTCAGGTTTTACAGCTACATGGTAAAATTTTATCATTCTTATTTATTTTAAAAATCAAATTTTAGGGGCACCTGGGTGACTCAGTCAGTTGAGCATCTGACTCTTGATTTTGGCTCAGGTCATGATCTCATAGTTTGTGAGCCCCGAGTCTGGCTCTGCACTGAAAGGCAGAGGCTGCTTGGGATTCTCTCTCTCCCTCTTTCTCTGTCTATTTTCCACTCTCTCTC
Source organism: Cryptoprocta ferox (assembly GCA_028646485.1). NCBI lineage: Eukaryota > Metazoa > Chordata > Mammalia > Carnivora > Eupleridae > Cryptoprocta > Cryptoprocta ferox. The sequence goes on along the minus strand of CM053567.1, from coordinate 65,320,978 downwards.
TCTCTCTCAAAAATAAATAAACTTTTTTTTAAAGAAATCACATTTTAGTGAAGTGCAGGGGCCAAATTTTATATATTGTGCTGCATATAGTCTGTTGCTCATCTAAACTTATTCTCCACACTTTTCTATTATCAGTATTTTCTCAAGAATTCTGTCTTTCAATTGGGTTTAGTTGATGGTTTCTGTTGATCATAACTGGATATCAGAGTAGATGTATGAATTAGGTTATTTATTCTCCTGAGTTTGTCTCTGCAAATGTTACGTATGTACACAGGTCTATACTTAGTCCTAAAATATGAGTAGGTTGATGAATGGGTATGCATTATAGACAGGGGCAGGTAGTAGGCCTTGAGTAAGGCAGAGAAAAAAACTCATTGCAGAGGAATCAGTGTGGATGTGTGAGAATTATTGACAAAGTCAACACATTACAAAGATTTTGATATGATTGTGATGTAAATACCAAGTTATAGAATGATAATTAAATATTCATGGAAGAGTATTTTCTATTATAATTAGGCAAATGAACTATCTGGTAGACGATGGAGGGTGGTAAGTGGTGCAGTTACATGCCGAGATGCTGTTACAGAAAGCTCGCTTTGGCAGAAACTAAAGAATGTATTGGAAGAGAGCAACAATCTTGGGAATAGTTATGGAGGGAGACCTGAGCACCTAAATCAGGTCAGTAGCAATGGGTGTATTTGTTTCATGCTCTCTCATAATATGTATGAAATCTATGCAGAATATGTAACCAAGAAAATGCATATAAAATTCCTTGGACACTTTAAAGCTTTATATATTTGGTTATATTCTAACATTTCACAAATCATAATGCTTTAAGGAAAAAGAAAGGTACCTTTTACCTCTCTATATATGTAATGTTGAATAGTATCATGTCTATATAGATTATCAATATATTTTTAATAAGAAGAATAAGTCATGATGAAAGGCAATTACTGGATTGCAGTGTGTCTTCTGAGAATTTTATTTCTTTGGCTAATTTCATATATTAAATATAGCTGCCCAAGCAAATGAGATAGAAACTATATTATAAATGGGAAATCAATTAATTTTGTTTGCTCTGAAGTACCATTAGGTATGCGATGGTTTACATACCATTTTGTAATTAACTATAGATCACAAGCAATTCTGGGCAGATGTTAGATTACCTCATAAAATGGACAATGCAGATTCCAAAATGATACTGATGAAAGCACAAAGAAACAAAAAGAAATGGCAGAGAAGATGCTTGGTGTTCTATAAATATTTGGGAAGACAGAATTTTAGGTACGAAGGAGTGTTCAAACTGATGAAATATTATTGATGGATCAATTAATGTCAGAACATGAAACGTATCATGGGAAATGTATTTTGTCCCCCCCAAAGTTTTCCTTTGTAAATTATCTTGATAGTTACTGTTAAAGTGATACTAAAACACACTTAGATTTTCCTTGGCTTTTATCCTGTTGAGTTATCCTGAAAAATGGGTATGTGATGCCTATAGCAGCAGAGCCAGAGTATACATGAGTGTCCGTGTGAAAGAAGTGTGCAGTTACTGCACCTGACTCTATATGATCAATATGAGAACTCTCCTGCTGAATATTCTGTATTCCTTCCTGCACTGCACAGTCAGAAAAAGAGAAACTGTTCATAGGTGACAGGAAAGGGAACACGTGGAATGCTCTTCATTTTAACTTAAAATAGTACTTCTTGGGGAGCCTGGGTGGTGTAGTCAGTTAAGTGTCCAACTCTTTCGGCACCCAACTCCTACTTTCTGCTCAGGTCATGATCTTACAGTTGGTGAGTTGGAGCCTCGCATCAGGCTGTGCACTGATGGTGCAGAGCCTGCTTGGGAATCTCTCACTCCCTCTCTCTGTGCCCCTCCCCCACTCGCATGCCACCCTTCCTCTCTCAAAATAAATAAATTAACTTAAAAAATAGTATTTCTTTACAATAATAATAGAAGTAGGGAAAGATAAAGCCATTACATAAGCCATACATTAAGGTTAGGGATTTTTTTTCTAAGTGGTTCTTTAGTTTCAAAAACAAAACAAAACATTCTAGCTACAAAAAAAAAGTAGACATTTTTCTTTTTCATATTAATATTTTAGTTCCAGCTAATAATTGGAAGACCTTGAAGGAAGCGATGCCTGGGGCACTCAGTCAGTTAAGCATCCCTCTTGGGCTCAGGTCATGATCTCCCAGTTCAGGAGTTCAAGCCCCGCAAGGGGCTCTGGGCTGACGGCTCAGAGCCTGGAGTCTGCTTCGAATTCTGTGTCTCCTTAGCTCTCTGCCCCTCCTCCTCTCATGCTTTGTCCCTGTCTCTGTCTCTCTCTTTCTCAGAAAATGAGTAAACATTAAAAAAAATTTTTTTTAAATGGAAGACCTAGAAGAAATGTGTCCTAAGGATATTTATACATTTTTCCGGACATAAATTTGAATTAAGATCCCTGTAAAGGCACTTTGTTGGAGTGTATTATTTAACTGGATAGGAGGTCTTTCTGTTTTTCTGTTTCTTTGCTTCAGTGTAGCTTTGCAGATATCTACATATACTTAGTATCACACAGTAAATTGTAGCAAATGTTTATCTTCCTGATAAAGTAACTATTAAGTGAAATATAAAAATTTAGTGAAAGTTGAAATGCAGAAAACTTGCAGAAGAAATAGCTCTTGACCGAAAGATGATTTGAAACTTATTTTAAAAAGTCCATGTTGAAAAATTTGGCAGTTTAGGATGGGCTTTCAAAATATATCAGGCCTGGTTGAATTTTCTGGTGAAATTTAAGTAGATGTATAGAGAATAATAAGAAAAATTCTTAATAGTGGAGATCAAATTTTCTGGGCATACTTAATTAAAAAAATTTTTTAATGTTTATTTATTTTTGAAAGAAAGAGAGAGAAAACACAAGTGGGGAGGGGCAGAGATAGTCAGAGACACAGAATCTGAAGCAGGCTCCAGGTCAGTCAGTACAGAGCAGTCAGTACAGAGCCCGACTCGGGGCTCAAACTCATGAACTATGAGATCATGACCTGAGCCAAAGTTGGATGCTTAACCAACTGAGCCACCCAGGCACCCTGTGTTGTTATTCTTTTGTCATCCTTATGTTTTTCCAAGAAGCCCACATGCCAATAGATTGCTTTTATTTTGAGATTGAAAGTAGGTAATTGATAGAAATTAATGATACATCAATGCAATGCCGAGTATACAAAATCACATTTCTCCAAGGAGATAGTCTTTAAGGGCTGTTTCTTATGAAGACTTGATTATTACTGTGAATGCCATAGATGCAACTGTCATTTGAGTCTCTATCATCCAGATGCCTTATGTATGTGTTGTGTGTGTGTGTTTTCACTTTTTAAAATTAATGTTTTACTTTTATTAAATTAATGTTTTATTTTAGAATATCTTTAGATTTATAGAAAAGTTGCAAAGATAGTGTGGTGCACTCCCATACATTCCACACTCAGTGTCCCCTATTATTAACCTCACACATGACAACAGTACATTTGCTACAGTCATGGAACCAATGTTAGTGCGCTACCATTAGCTAAACACCACTGTTTATTTGTATTTCACTAATTTTTTCCTAATGTACTTTTTCTATTCCACATTTAGTCTTCATGTGTCTTCACTGGTCTATGATAATTTCTTAGACTTTCCTTGTTTTGGATGGCCTTCACAGTTTTGAGGAGGAATGATCAGGTGTTTTGTTGAGTGTCCCTCAATATAGGTTTGTATAATATTTGTCTCACATTATGTAACTGGAGTTTCAGATTTTGAGGAGAAAGACCTCAGAGGTTAAGTGCCATTCTCAACGCATGCTCTCAAGGGCACCTACTATCAACATGACATATCACTAGTGATGTCAACTTTGATCATTCAGTTCCAATAATATTTGCCACATTTCTTCACTATCAGCTCCTCCCATCTCACTTCCGTACTGTACTTTTTGGAAGCACGTCCTTAAGCACAATCCTCCCTCAGAAGGTGGTGAGTTATAGTCTACCTCCTTAAAGAGGAGAATTTACACAAGTTATTTGCAATTCTTCCTATGGGAGATTTGTTTCTTCTGTTATTAATTTGTTAAATTATTTACTTATATCATTACTGACTCATGGGTATTCATTTTATATTCACTAGCGATATACTTGTGACTATGGAACACTCATGTTACTTAACACAATACTACAGTATTTAATTGGTTGCTTCAATACTTTCACAATTGATCACTGGGTACCTTGCATTTTAATATCTCTGACCCTTACACATGCTCTCATCCAGGTACCTTTTGTCCTTTTAAATAACTTATGAAGGTCCTATAACTGAAAACTCTGTGAATGAAAGGAAAATGAATAACTGAAGGTGACTAAACTCTCAAGTTACTGATATTTGGCCTCTTAAGATGAAGCATAAATTTGTGTCCATGTGGGCATGTATCACAGAAATCACAAGCTCTTCGGAACAAAGCAAAATGACCATCTTAGTCCTAATTTTATCTCTTTTGCTTTCTTCATTGTTTTGTTCACTGTTTGGGTCATAAAATTTCCAGTGATGCTTCATAACATCTAGGTTTTTGTCTGAATTGGCAAATAGTCTTTGTCTCTGTCTTTGCAACTGCACAAGGCAAGAAATTTGAACTTCAATTCTAGCGACCCCTCTTCCCATTCTCATGCTCTGTGTACTTGCCAGAGACCTAATGCAACTGCCAGTCAAACACAGATGGTTTGTTTCCGCCTTGTAAAAACTTCTCTTCTGTCAACCATGCATGTGGTTTTAGCCCTTCTCTTGATTCTGCTACCCAGGAGAGAAGAGTTTTATGAGCCTTAGTATTTTGGCCAAAAAAATCTATTTTCAGATTGACTCAGATGTGCAAATTGTTTTTCAGGTAATAGTGGTTATGGATTCTCTGGCATATTTTATTTAAGAATATCAAATATCTTCAACTGACTGTGGCACCTGAGTTTTTGTTTTAGTATATTCAGTTTATACTATAGCAGTGGCAACAATGAAAGCAGGAGCACCTGAGTGGCTCAGTCAGTTAAGTGTCTGACTCTTGATTTTGGCTCAGGATGATCTCATGGTCTGTGAGTTCGAGCTCTGTGTCCAGCTTGTGCTGACAGCGCAGAGCCTACTTGGGATTCTCTGCCCCTTTCTCTCTCTGCCCCCGACCCATTTCTGTCTCTCTCTCTCTCCCCTCTCTCTCTCTAATAAATAAATAAATAAAATTTTTAAAAAATGAAAGCAGAATCACGTATACGTGATGAAGCACATTGGCAAGCTCCTTTCTTGGGCATCTTTATAGGTTGGGATGTGAACATTCAAGGATTACAAAAGTGAGTACTTTCTCCCAGTATGCATATTATCCTTGTTAAAGAAAAAAAACTGCAAATCCAAAACCCCAAACCTCCATTTATGTTAAAATCTGCTTGTGAAATTATAGCATTTTTTCTATACACATTGTATTTAAACTATAAAGGAGGTTTTCACAATTTTGATTTAGAGGTTGGTGGTAGGCAAGGAAGGAAGTCAAACAACTGATCTGTGATCCATTTTTAATCCCACTTTCTTGGGAATGGCTCTTGGAAAAAGAGCAGGTGACCCAATCTAACCTCCTTGTCAATCTACTGGACCTCAAGGCACAAAGATAATGATAATTCCAAGTAGGAAGGTCATTACCTATGGGATGATTTTAACAGGATGTCCTGGTTAAGGATTGCTCAGAATAATAAATTTAGAATCTATGAACTTTTGAGACATAACTTCTTGAAAAATGTCATATATGCTTGAGTGTAAAGGGAAATAGTTTGAAAACTAAATGCCCCTCTGATGTGTGAGGGAAACCCACAAAACCTCACTTGGTGGTATCTATCATTCAGGGTCCAAGAATATCTGTCTACTGATGGATGAAAGAATGTGGGTGGCGGCCTTTGTTATTATAGACCTCTTCCTGCTTGAACTGTGCCTCCTGGGTACCATATTCTATTGCTGGAAGATATTTCAAAATTACTCCAATACTCAGGCTTATGTTCTCAGGGAGGTTTCTGTTCATAAAAGTGCTTTCTCTTTGACCTAACAGTCTTATTCCCAGCACTAGAACTTTTCAAACTGCAGAATACGAAAGGGAACTATATTTTCAGTGGGCTTAACTAGTCTTTAGGTCCACCTCATGCTATTTATTTCTTATCCTTTGTTAACGTGCTTTTCCCTTTTTTTTGGTCTAGCCCACAAAATGTTTAACTGTTTCAACAAAGATAAATAGTGTCTCTAAAATAGACACAGTGTCCTTGCATGTCACAGGATTTTCAAGCTAGGTTTTAAGAAACATATTGTCAAAACAAGAAAATATTTCTCAGCCAAGTGTGGATTTAGGCACTTTTATTAAATCACAAAATGATTGACTTTTTGTTTAGTGCCATTTTTGAATTTTTCACAAATACTGTTAATGTTCATTATTTAATCTTAATAGCTGTTTGTCCTGTCACTTTGACTGGCTATGGTGCGAGTCCATGAGTAGTCAGATATTGATTAAGGCCTTAGCAATCTATGGGATTAACAACTAGGACCTGGAAGGAAGACCACATATTACAACTTCTGATCCTCACATCTCTGTTTGAGACCAGTCTCCTACAGCTATCAGTGTAACAACAAGAAGAGAAGCTGCTGGAAAATTGATCGTGGCACAGTTTGAATAACCTTTTTGCTAGAGTCAACATATTTTTAAGAAAAAGTTACTGGTATTATCTCTAAACTAAAAAAAGAATGTTCAACTAGAAATGAAGAGTATGGATTTGACATGAATAATCCCTAGGCAGGGAAATCAGGGTAAAGACATTTTCTCATAGGTCAGTAAGTGATGACAAATATCTAAACTAAAACAGAAAATAGTGCTAGGAATCAATAGGAGTATTTTTTGATTTTTTTTTTTGATTTTTGATTTTGAGACAAATTTAAAAGCTAAAGCCAAACAGACTTTAGATAGTGGTATGAAAAGAGAGGCATTCAAAGATTATTCTGAGGATTTTAGATCTTGTGTGGTTAATTTATTTTTCAGTAAATTTTTATTGAGATTATAGGTCTGAGCGCAGTTGTAAAACATGAAATGGATCTTGTGGATCCTTTACCCAGTGTCCCCAACAGTAACATCTTATAAAATTTATAGTACAATATCACAACCAAGATATTGACATGGATGCAATCTAATCTTATAGTCTTGTGTATGTGTGTATGTATGTGGTCATTTTTAAATGTATCTGACTTTTGCAAGCAGACTACCCTTAATAAAAACAAAATAAAACAAAAGAACCCACTTCCTTTGCTGTTCAACGGGAATAAAGTTTCAGTTATGCAAGATGAAGAAGTTCTAGAGCTCTATTACGAATGGTTAACAATACTGCATTATATGATTAAAATTTTGGTAAGGGGATCAATCTCCTGTGAGGTATGCTCACCAAACACACACACACACACACACACACACACACACACACACACACACACACAGAAATCTTACTGTATGTACTCTTTCAAAGTGATCCCTGTGGGAGGTTTTGCTTCCTGGACCACTATCGAGAACTCCTCTTTGCGCATTGTCTTTAATGTCAGTTTGTGGTTCTCTGTTGTCATAGTCATAAACAGCTTGCCCACAATGGGTGGTTACTTTATTAGTTTGCTGATTTGTCAATTTATTGATTGGTTGACTGAAGATTGATAGATTGTTGAGACTGCATGTAATTAATGGAAAACTTTGATTTACATTGCTATCCTATAGCTTCATACAAATTGCTTATGTTAAATTGTGGGAAGGGAAGCCAGAAAGAAGCTGGTGAGTGTGTAGCCATATGACAAACCATAATATACCTACTCTACTTCTCATGTATTCATCTTTATCTTTCCTGCCCTCCTCCATCCCAGTCTCAGCTCCCGCTCTCCCATGACACCCTTGTGCCTTTGATAATAGTAAAACCCTTGTTCTGACTCTGTCTCTTACAGAGAAGCACATTCTTTTTGGTTTTAAATGATGTAGGAGCTCTTTGTTTTACTAGCAACTCATTACAGCTTATTATGAAAGACTACATTACTTGACAGTTCTGAAAAATATAATGCTTGTTCGTTCTAAAAATATAATCCTTTCAGTTCAGGTATTTTATTCTTTCAATAATAATGAGAACTTGCTTTTTTTAAAATGAAGAGTCTGTCACTTAAAATGCAAAATATTAATAATTCTAACAGAAATTGGAGCATAAATAAATGTTGTGACCTTGAAACTTTTTTTCCTGAAATAGACATTTTGCTGCCTTCTATTTTTATCATATTTTGACTTTGAGCCACCCATTGAGTCTGTAACAGAAAACCTTACAAATCACATATTCTGGATTACGTGTATTATACATTCAAATTTTAAAACTGACAAATAATGGTTTAAACAAGCACAGAGGGGATTTAAGCTTAAGAAAATTAAAGCTCAAATGCTAGCATAGATTGTGAATAGTAAGCTAGCCAGAAATTCTGTTTGCAAATGTCTGGACTCCTACGAGGCATTTCCTGCACATTCAGAGCTCATCACAAAAATCTTCAATTAGTACCAGAGGACATTGTAAAAGGAAAAAAAGAGTGTTAGTGTGCACTTGGGTGCAGATGCTGCTACCAAAGAAAGGGGTAATTGCATGCCAGACTACATAGACAGCAACCTTGTTTTCTGTGAGAGATTTACATATTAAGAAAAGACTTAGGGCATTTGCAACACACTTTTCAGTATTCATTAAGTGGAAAAAAATCCACTTATTCTTCCAGTCATCATTTTTTTTTTTTTTTGGTGAATCTTACATTCTGCATGAGAGCATCATATTAAGTTCTAAAGGTTGGTAGGTTATTTATTTCATTCAGATCTAGTAAAATAATGAATCTTAACTGCCTCATGCTACAAATAATTTATGATGGTCAATTTTCAAGCAAACTGTTGGCGAGAGTGAATTCTTCACTAGGTGCACAAATGAGACATTAATTAGTTATTATATAAGGCCATTTGTTTCCATTCAGAATCACTTCCTCTTAATTTATATAAAAGTTTATTACACTTAATTAATGCCAACAAGAAAGGTAAAACTAAATGCTTCCATATTTATAAGGTTGGCTACCACTATTATGTTTTTCATTACATACGGTTTGAAATATGTTTGAATGTTTTCTGCTTGAATTTGTAGCAGTTTGAATTGTATTAAAGCATATTTTACCTTTTGAAAGATCAACATCTGAGGCACTCTAACATCCAATTTACTCTAAAAAAAACAACTCAATATATATACAAGCTTGTCATATTACATTTTATTTATTAGCCTCCTTTTGCAAATAAAATATTGCTATTGACAAATGAACTGAATCTAACTTAATTGAATACTAAAATAACCAATAGATTTAGCATTCATATGCTGCCACATCTCTGGAAGGTTTTGTAAAACTTGTTTTAAAAGAAAATCTAAGACCATGTGCTTTCAATCTGGTATTCCAATTCCTCTGAAGTAATGATTAGAAAGGTAAGTTGGGCTACTTTAGACATGTCCATAAGACATGTTGGAACTTATTCAAAATTACTCTGTTAAACCTAAAATCTAGTCTGCTAAAATTATGTAAGTTTATTTATTTACCTTGTATATTGGATTTGTGAAATTGATTTATGCTATTCTAACTCATGTGAGACTATTGGCTCAACAGGAACTTTTAATATTTTCCTGTGAGGGATATGCATCAAAGATCTTGAAATATTCTTGTATAGTGCTTCAAACACTCAAAGGTAACTTCAAAGAACAATCCAGCATAAGAAGCCTGATTTATATTAGAGCAAAAGAGTTTATTAATTTGAAGGAAGAACAAATAGAAGTAACATAAATAACACCTCTCTACTGGGGACACATTATTCCATCAGGGTTGGTGACTCACTAAGGTAGTATACATACAACATTGCCACCTCTTTCTCTGCTCTCAACTATAGGCTTTTTGGAAGTTCATTGTTCCCAGATGACCAGAAGGGGAGACAACTTTAGGTCACCCATCATAGAAGTGGGCTGAGCCACATTATAATTCACTCAGGAAGTAATTTGAAGGACAGTCAGAAATGTAACTTCTTACGATAGATAAAAAGTTGCTTGACATATAACAGTATCCACGTTTCCGGTGAGGATAAATGACCAGAAGCATACCTGCCGGTTCCTGGGAAGTGTCCACCAGTTTGACTGATTACCCAGATCTTGTAAAGAACACAATGATCATCACAGAAATGAAGTTTTGGGTCAGTTGAAGTGTTTAAGTGCAAAGGGACATAAAATGGTGTAGTGGAGAAAAGAATCTATTAACATAAATGCAATTATGGACCCATTGACTGTTATAGAAGCAACATTGGAATAATAACATATGTTTTCTTTCTTTCTCTGCTTATCTATCATCTATCTATCATCATTGTCATCTATCACCTTTTACCTAATATATCATTTCCAATTTCCTTTTCCCATAAGTCTTTCTACTAATATTTTATATATGACAGTATAATTTTTGATCAGTGTAATTTTAATCAGTACTATAGGCTCCATTGGTAGAAAAAATATAGTAGGGTTTGATTTAGTAGAGACATAATTATCACGAAGACATGGTTATAGTGACCATTGGGACTGTGGATCTTTCATTTTGGAAAGAGGACAGATGTTTTCCATGATATTAGTGTACTTGTATCATGTTAAATGGGAACATGTTACTTTTATTGATTAGAACTTTAAGTCTGACTAGAAAGAGTGGTCCTGGCAAATAGAATGGACATAAAATATAGTTTTCACCCTTGTTTAAGAGACCCTACCACTTTTAGCCAACTAGAAAGTGGTAACTAAAATTTCATTTTTAGGACCCCCTTTGTATATTGGATGCTGGAGAGGATGTACATTCAAACAATTAGAAGTCCTTATATCTATTTGGAAGGCAAAAGTGAGGTGAATACCATGTATTTTCCGTTTCTGCCTTTTACCTCTTTTCTGTTTGTTTGTTTGTTTGTTTGGAGCAAATATGTAATTTATCAACATCTTATTCATGGCAGTTGTCCTGATTTCAGTGGCTTCTCAGAATGTGATGGCTTTTTCATTGTGGACATTCCTGTATTTTTATTGGCTTTCTAACAATATAGAGTGGTGAGATTTTATAGGTAGCAGCTGAGGGAAGAACTTCCCAATGTGATATATAAATATCACATTGGAAATAATAATGTCATGTTCCCTCTCAGCCTAGGAACTGTTAAACTAAAAAAAAGCTGAATAAAGCTCTTCAAAAAACATGAATCATAAGGAGGAGCTAATTGAAATACTGTACCTTCTTTCCCAGTACTCATATAACACTAGCAAAATACAGTTGTATCTGTACTAGTATATGTACTTTATAAAATGTAAAATCTGTTCTTATAATATTCTCAGTTTATATTTTAATAAAACTTCAGTAATAAGATGAGAAAATAAAAAACTCTTCCAGTCGGATATACAAAACTTTAAAAATATATTGAACAGAACTCAAAGTATCCTTAAGAGTACGGAATATTGAATGTTTTATATTAAAGTCTACAGGATACAACCAAATTAGTATCAGAGGAAAATTTGTAGCCCTAAAATAGTTGTAAAGTAACAGGATATTAATAAGCAAATTCTACATTCTATTCATGGAGTTAGAAAATATACTTAAAATATCCATAAAGAAATAATGAGGAATTTTGGTGGAGTTCAAATGTACGTGAGATCATTGTTTAAAATAAGTCAAGGAAATAGATAGATCATTATCTAACCTATTAAAGAAAAAAAGGATAAATATATACCAAAAATACAACTATCTTCTAAGAGTATATTAACTATAGACATTGAGATAAGTTTATTCCATTTTTATGTCTATTGAATAAAAAGTGTTTTGGTTTTAGTTCTGACTATAGCAATTTTATTTTATTACTTCTCTTTTTCATGTCCTGTCTATATTTTATGCATTTTGTATATTTTATGGGTTCATTTGTTGATATTTACTACTTTATAGTCTGAGTTTACTTTTTTCCTGTGTGTGTGTGTCCTGTAAATAAATATAAGAATTAAAAAGTTACAATAAATTTAGTTGTAACAGTTACAATGTAACTTACACTACATTATTTAGACTACCTATTGAATTCTCCCTAGGCACAAGGAGAATTTAATGTATTTCTACTTCTCTTATTTCCCCCTCTTCCCTTCACTACATAATTTAAATACAATTGTGTTATTTGTTATTAATTCTTCATGTGTTTTACTCTGTGTTAGCTCAGATACCGAAACAGATGCTAAAATGGGATGAGAAAAGCATGAGATTTATGGAGGAAAATATTTGTGAAGGGTAAAAGGAAGACATCTGGAGAGGGAGAGGATGGATGGAAGCTTTAGCTTATAACACATGGCAGACTCCTACGAAGGAAAGCGGGAAGGAAGATTCAACAAGCGGTGTCTTAGACTGCAAAACAATTTTAATGAAGTTTTGACCAGAGTGATGAGGAAATTTTGAAACAGTCAGACTAGGGGGCCTCACAGTTTTTCAGGAAAAAAAAAAAACCCTGCATTATTACCCTCCTTGCTCAGGAAACATCCTGCAGGAAGCCTGCGCTAATAGTGAATGCAGGATAAAGAAGGGTATTAGAAGGTTCCCCAGCTGCTCCTCTTGGCAGGAGGCCAGACTGGCATATTTTCTTGGCCACCACGCCCTCAAATATAATAAATACTTCTGTTTTAATAACTTTTCTTAATAACCAAACTTTAAAGTTTATAAAAGAAATTTATGCTACCTACTACTTCTTTTAAGCATTTTGGTTATATAACTTCCAAATTTTCATTGTTCATTTTTCATTTTATATTAACATATTATAAATACCCTATGGTTAAATTGATTGAATGTTCATGTGTATATATATATATATATATATATATATATATATATATGAGAGAGAGAGAGAGAGAGAGAGAGCTTCATTTTCAGTCCGGTTGTCTAGAGTTCATTGTCTCACTCCCTGTGAGTAAAACTGTTGTATATAATAAAATTAACTTTTGACTGGATATAACATTATTTTGTCATAAATTATTTCTGATGGTACTCTGTAGCCATTTGCTGTCTTTTAGTATAGAATGTTATTATGAAGAAGCTCCAGGTCAAGATTTTTAAATTCTTTTTATTACAAAGTGATTGGTCAGGATATATAAAAGTTTCTTTATTTTTGAAGCATAGTAACTTTGCTATAATTTATGTTGGCTTGGTCATCTACATCATTTTTTTTAGTCAACTATCTCCCCTTTATGTTTTTAGTTTAAAGAATAACAGTATTTTTAGGTTTACTTATTTATTTTGAAAGAGAGAGAACACGAGTGGGGGAAGGGCAGAAAGAGAGGAGAGAAAGAATTCCAAGCAGGCTCTGCAGTGTCTGTGCAAGGCCTAGTGCAGGGCTTGAACTCACGAACCCTGAGATCATGATGCGAGCCGGAATCAAGAGTCAGACACTTAAGTGACTAAGCCACCTAAGCGCCCCAAGCTAATACCATTTTTAAGAATGTGTTCTTAGATCATTGAGGATTTTTTCTATTTTATTTATTTATTTTTTCTTCAGTGACACTGTAATTGTCTCTCTTCTATATTGATACTATTCTTCCACATCATTTTTAATGTTGTCTATTTCTGTTTCCATTTTGTAACTGTTCCCAATTTCATCCTTTATAATCTCTCCTATGTTCTCAATTATTTATCTTTACCTATTTGCACTTTTCAGTATAGCTTTAATATCTGTAATGAGTTTCTTCTCTCATTTCTCTGCTGGATCAGCTCAGTTTCATCTCATTTGTTCTTTCACTGATCTCTCCTGATTACAAATCTGAGGTCTTTTTTAAAAAATTGAGTCACTATATTTTTTCTTAATTTAAGATAATATATTTGTTCACATTTTATATTTTTGTCTGTTTCATGACAGTAGTTTCTTAGTCAATATTTTTTGTTTGCCATGTTTTTTTTCCTTTTATGCTCTTAAAAAAATACAGATCTTCTGTTAGCTCCCTTTAAACACACTCTTTGAATGAGATAGGTTCTTTTAGAGATCACTGTTTATAAGTTCATATGAAAGAAGCACAACATTAGTGCTTCTTGGGAATTCCCAGTGAATTGCATTGCAAACTACTGCGAATGAATGTATCCTTCAGTCTTTGCTTCTTCCCAGACAACAGAAATTAGCTTCTATCAGGCTGCTTCCAGTTGATCCTTCCTTTTTCTTGCCACCTTGCTGACAGAAGATGCTATTAAATGATGCTATCTCTGCTTCGTGATTACCTCTGCTACCTGTTTTTCTCCTACTACCAGAGACACCCCAGGGTAATGCCCCACCAGCAATATCTTCACTGTCTTCTACTTCCAATGAAGAATTCTCATTTGGAGAACTGCACATTGTCTGCTTTGTCTGAACACAGTAGCCAAAGGTGTCATCTCTTAGTGTCTTGCCACACTTCTGTTAAAGCTTCACACATCGGGGCGCCTGGGTGGCTCAGTAAGTTAAACGTCCAACTCTTGATTTTGGCTCAGGACATGATCTTGTGGTTTGTGAGATCGAGCTCTGCATAGGGAGCCCTGCTTGGACTTTCTCTCTCCCTCTCTCTCTGCCCTTCTCCTGCTCTCTATCACGGGAATAAATAAACTAAAAAAAGAAGCACACTATTGGCAGATTTTCCTCATATATTTTTTTATGGTTGCAAATGTCTCCTAGTTTTTTATATTCTGGTTTCTTTTTTGTTTGTTTTATTCGAGTTTGGATCAGTTCTGAGTGGAGGAGAATGGAGAATCATATGTACTTTGCCACCTTAAAACCATCATTTTATTGATGACATTCTAAGTGTCTTCTCTCTTTGCGACTTAGATTAAGGCTTCTGAGTAGTCCACAATGTGAGAACCGACTTTGTACACTTGCATGTGAAAACTGTTTTTTCTTGTGGCTTGTGATAACATTCAGACACATTTTGTGGTTAATCCCAAAACATATGCATGTGTTTATATACACTGTATCAAATTATACTAGATGCTGAAATTGTTGTTTCAAAACAAAATCATTGTTCAGTTTATGGCATCGCTCTGCCTTTGCAAAGTGGTCACTTGTCCCAAGATATCTTAGCTGGAAGGAACTGTATGGAAGCACCCTTATCTCATATTTAGAACACCAACAGTTAATACTGGGTTGCTTCTGAAATTTTATGTAAATAGCTGACTTTGTGTGAAGATATCAAGAAGATGAAGGGATTATATAACCAACATGGCCATGGGGATAGCAGTAGCACAGTAGTCAGAAATCAGGCCTCTTAACACAGATGCAAATTATTATACACTTTATGAAGAAGAAATCTGATTGAAGGGGAAAAAGAACTTGTGTGTGGTTTCATAGGTAAGAAGTTATATACCAAGGTTTATAATCTGGATGTCCTGATTTTCTGTGTTTATTTTGAAGTGCTGAAATTCTTAGGTCTATTGTCCCCATCACAGATTACAGGAGCTTTTCTGTTAGCCACATCATAGTTAATCTGTATGACAGCTCTCTAAAAACATTACCTTTCTTAAAATGCAATCCAAGTAGGTTATAGCTCCCTTAACGGGTTTAACATGGGGGGAGAAGAAGGTTATCATTTTCTCCTATGCTTTTATCTGTTTCAACAATAAAGTGCATTTTATTTTTAATTGACAATATTTTGATTGAAATTATTTAGTTATTGCCATTTATGACTCGCAGGGAGGAATAAAACTTTGACAACACTTTCTGATTTTTTCCTTCAAATATAGATTTTATAAGACTTATTTTTAAAATCTTTTTCTGAATCAATTGTGGTTTTCTACGTTTCACTGATTTTCAATTTAGTATCTTGTGAAGGGGCATGATACTCATATATTTTTAAATCTCATTGGAAGTCATCTCTGAGAAGTACAAAGAGAAATGAGAGAGGAAGGGAGGTAGAAAACAGGTATGTGGTTGACATTTTGTTACAGTTTCCCTAACTAAATAAGAATTTATGTATTACTCAGTAAATATAAATAGACAGCTGATACTTAAGAATAGATGATAGATAGATAGATGATAGATCGATCTTCAAATTTTAGAGCATCAGTTCAGGGGACTACAATGAATAAATGTATATGTGATAAGTATCTGTCTTCAAAATATAACTGAAAAGATGATATAAAATAAGTATTGACAAGGGTGCTTAGCAGTGTTATACACACTCTCATATGGCTCAGGTTTATTCTGTGATAGTCACTAGACTAGGTAACAAGGTATGTTGAAAATTCTTTAGAACTATTCTGAGTAGATTATTGCTGATAATAAAAACTTTTTTTTCACATTTCAACTATCTTTACTTATTTCTCTGAACCCAGGATATAAAATTTTTATATTACCAGATTATTTTTGACATTTCAAAAATTGGAGGAGACTAAAGAACCATGAAAACTAACTGCAATATAAGATATGGAATTGGATATTAGTTTAGAAAAAGGACATGAGTGGGAAAATGGATGGAATTTGAATAAGGTGTGAAGACTAGCTAATAATATTTTATTTAATGAATTTCCTGGTTTCAATCACTCTACTATGATTATAGAAAATTTTAACATTAGAGAAAGGTGTGTGAGAGGTATGTGGTAATGTCTGCTTGGTTTTTTAATTTTTCTTTAATTCTAAAATTATTTCAAAATCAAAAAGTTGAAATTAAAAACTACATCAACATATGAAAATTTTTTGTGTACAAAAATTGCATTTGAATTCAATAATAAAAGATTCAGTTAAAGATTCTGGGAAAATATATTTAATTTTGAAAACAATTAAGACGCTTAGATTATACTAAAATAAATTCCAGTTGGATTCAATATTTAAATGCCAAAAATAAAATGACAAATTAATATATAGTTCCATGCACTTTGTAATCATACTGCCTGGTGCAACTATTTCAGGACTGTGTGACACTATCCAAATTATTTTATTTCTTGGAAACTCAATGTTTCCTCCTGGTACAAAAGAGAAAATTATTGTATTTAATTCATGAATGCTTATGTTTGAAGAATGCATTGATATATATGAAGCATATACAACAATCCTTGGCTTTTAGAGAGCAGTCTAGAAGGATAGGTTATTCTTATTTTTGTTCTTGATTATTAGTACAAAAAGAAAATGTAGGAAATATTTTTTATAATATTAAAATAGTAAAACCTTTTTTTCACTATGCCTCCTAGGCCAAAACATAGTGGAAAATACTGACATATTTGAATAGGTAAAAGTCTATGTTTATTAGATAAATATTCACGAACAATGTTGAAAGACAAAAATAAACTGAGTTAAAAAATGTGAAACATACAATAATGGGTTAATAGTAATAAGGGAAAAGAAATAATAGATTTTTGCTTTTTGTTTTTTAGTTTTTATGGCAAGACACAGAAATAGGTAATTCACAGAAGCAATGAAAAAATGCATGAAAACATAACCACTTTATTACAATCAAATAAATTTAAATTAGGACAGTGACATTGTTTTATCACCCATTACTTTGAGGTAAGTTTTTAAAATACATATTTATGATATACAGTATTGATAAGGAGGAATGAAAGCTTTCATATGTTTTTAAGGACATGTTTAAATTTATACCAATATCTAAAAGGCAATCTGTCAATATATATTGTAGGTTAACAAACCTGAGTAAATAATGGAAAATCATTAACCGGCTGTTTTGGCTTCTGTAAATTGCTTTGTGAATGCATCTCTCTGTTCACTGTTCTAACTGCCAAGGTAACCCCTAAAACATTAGAGATAAAAGACTATGTAGCTCTCTGTTGGAGTTATCAGAAGGTGCTAACCGCCTTGCCTCGCCTCTGTAATTTCACCTGCTTTCTAAGCAGATAATTTAGATTGTAAAATGCTCTCCCACCCTTCTGTTTGGAGCTGGACAGGCAAAGCCAACATGTAAGAAGTCCTGTAGTCACGGCCCCATAGAATTTGGAGTGCATAACTATAATTGGTCATCTCAAGACTCTCTTAAAGAACTTTAAAACTGATAGGGTCCCGCCAAAACTAATGTCTGTTTGTCAAAATGTGACTGGCTGTCCTGAAATGTTGTAAATTTTAGATGGTTAACTGAATAATGATGGGTTTATGTCTTGCTGAAGTCCATATAAGCACACTGCTACCTTTGTTTGGGGCCATTCTCTGCACTTTTCCCCTTAAGATCAGGAGATCAGGTTTGGCCCGGCCGTAAATAAAATTTTGCCTTGCTTCTATTTGGCATTTGGTGGTCTTTTTTGACATCACCCTGTTACAATATATATCAAAAGTCATGAAAGTCATAGCCTTCTTTGTATAGGAAGTTATTCCAAGGAAAAAAAAAGAGGTTCAAATATGTATGTATATACAGATTTTTTAAATAAAATTCCTTATCACAAGATATTAGAAAAACTTAACATGGCAAATAAAGTAATGTTGGAATATGTCATTATTAAATATACTGAAGTAAATACATACACAGTGCTGACATAGAAATTATACACAGTAAGGGTGCCTGAATGGCTCAGTCGGTTAAGTGTTCCACTTGATTTCGACTCAGGCCATGATCTCATGGTTAGTGGGTTTGAGCCCCTCATCGGGAATCTCTCTCTCCCTCTCTCCTTCTGCTTCTCCCTTACTGGTGAATGCTCTCTCTCTCTCTCTCTCTCTCTCTCTCTCTCTCTCCTCTCGCAAAATAAACTTAAAAATAAAAGAAGTTATACACATTAAACATGCAGTTTCCATCCAATATGTGTAACAATTTGATAATTTTACTGAAACCATACATGTCTAGATACTTATTTTTCAAAGACTGTAAAAGATACTTATTTTTCAAAGACTGTAAAAGTGCATTGTCTGGTTAGTTATGATTATGTTGGAAAGGAATGAGTTGCAATTTCAGAAGCGAAGATTTACATTTTGTTTTATAAATATCAAATATATAACAATACACCTGCCACTAGGAGATGTAGATTAAGGGTATATTCTTACTTGACCACACTCTACACTTCATAAATCATTAAAAATTTCCTGTAAAATATAGACAACGTTTTTTGTTCTCATTACTTTTTTTTTTTTTTTTTTTTTTTTTTTAGTTTGATAAACAGTTCATTAAAATCAATAGGCCTATGGGAGTGCCTGGGTGGCTCAGTTGGTTAAGCGGCTGACTTCAGCTTAGGTCATGATCTCCTCATCCACGAGTCCGAGCCCCGCATCAGGCTCTGTGCTGACAGCTCATAGCCTGGAGCCTGCTTCAGATTCTCTGTCTCCCTCTCTCTCTGCCTCTCACCACTCATGCTCTGTCTCAAAAAATGAATAAACATTAAAATAAATAAATAAATAAAATACCATAGGCATATAGAAAGGCACTGAAATCAAAGTTTTGCAGCTTGAGAATTTTTCACAAATAGAACACACTAATATGACAAATACTGACATCAAGAAATGGAACATAGCCAGCACCCAAGAACTGTCTCTGGGGACCCCCTCACAATCATACCCACCCGAAAGTGTAACTTCTACTCTGACTTCTAATACCCTCAGTTAATTATGTTTGAGTTAATTTTATCTTTGTGTAAGTTTAGTCATTCATTATGGTTTACTTTATGCATGGCCTCTCCGGCTCCACATTATGTTTATTAGATCTATCAATTTTGCATGTAACACAATTTTCTTTTTCCTTTTTGCCTCATCCTGTTTTTAGGTTTGATTTTTTGTTATTTTTACGGCATCTTGACATGTAAGCCTAGACAATTTATTTTTAACCTTTCTTCTTTTCTAATACAGGAAGAGTCAAAAACTCTAAATTTCTAAGCATAATTTTGGCTGAATCCAGTTGGTTTTGATATTTTATATCTTCAGCTAATTTACTTCAGAATAATTTTTATTTTACATTATGATATCTTTTCTACTATATCAATTATTTAGACATAAAGATTTAATTTCCAAATGCAGATATTCTAGTGTTCTTTTGTTATTGATTTCTAGATTAATTTTACTGTGCTCAGAGAACGTAATTTAATTGATTTAAATTGTTGCTTTATGATCCTTTTTATTTAACAATGGCAAATATTCTCACCCATTTAAAATACTGTACTTTGGGGCACTTGGGTGGCTCAATCAGTTAAGTTTCTGACTCCTGAATTTGGTTCGGGTCATGCCCTCACAGCTTGTGAGATCGAGCCCCACATCAGTGTCTGTGCTGACGGCATGGAGCCTGCTTCGAATTCTCTCTCTCCCTCTCTCCTCTGCCCCTTCGCTGCTCTCTCTCTCTCTCTCAAAATAAATAAATAAACTTGAAAATAAAAAATACGGTGCATTATGTCACATCATTCAGAGGGAATTTTCTATATATGCAGAGTGGTCTCTAGAGTAAAGAAAGAGGAGTGTATAGGGCACAAAATTTAAGCAGGTACTTTCAGGATCCTGAAAAATGGAAAATCCTTAATGAAGTGTGTACCTCCCTAAATTGTGTATCCCACATGATGCCTTTCTTTCTTCACCTTAACCAGGGCCATATAGTATAGTTAAAGTATATTACTTGGTTGTTCAGATCTTATATGTCCTTGTTGTTTTTTATTTTCTGTTTTCCTTAGTAAACCTTCTTTGAGTTACAACCTTTTTAGTTTGTTATCATTTTAAGTGTTTTATGGTATGCATATGTATTTAGAATTTTGATATCTTCCTCAGGGATTGACTTTTTCTTATTAAACCTTTCTTAATAGATCTAATAATCATGTTTGTTTTAAAGAACTTTACATATTATAATATTACAGCACTTGCTTAAATTATAATTTTACATTCTTGCAATCTCAATCTTTCTATATTACTATATTCAAGGTTTGTTTTATGTAAGCAGTAAGTAAATTGCTTTAATCTAGTTTGCCAGTTTCAATCTTTTCATTTGTATGTTTAGTTATTGTATCTGTAATGTTGCCACTGATGTAATGGATTTATTTTAACATCTTACTGTCTGTTTTCCATTTACATACCAGTATATTTTCTTTCTTATCTCCGTTTTTCATCTATTAGCTTTTTGGTCATATACACATTTATGGTTATGTTATTGGTTGCTTTAGAGATTACAACATGTATCCTTGAGTCATTGTAGTTGAGTAATCATAATACATATAATGTTTGCCATTTTCTCAGTGTGTTTACCAGACTCCAATATATATGTCTGGTTTTTACATCCTGGTGTGATACCCTCTCACATCCAGTAGTATTGACTTGTTTAACCAATAGGGTATTATGGAAATGAGAGTGAATGACTTTCAAAGCAAGGTCATAAAGGACCTAGCAGTTTCTGCACACTCAGGTACCCCTGCAGAGAAGGTCCATCGTGAGAAATGTAGTTCTTCTATGGATAGCTATCACCAGCTTCCTGGCTATATGATCCTTCAGTCTTAGTCAAGCCTTCAGATGATCGTGATTGTGGCCATCATTGACTACGATCTTAAAAAAGTCCCTGAGTGAGAGTCACCCCGCTAAGCCATTACCAAATTCCTGATCCACAGAAACCATGTCAGATGATAAATGTTTACTCTTTTTTAAGTACTATTTTCTGGGGTTATTAGATATGTGGCAATAAAAAAAATAATAATACACAAAAACATCAGGAATTTGGAACACTTTCCTTATATATATACCCCTTTAATTGGCATTTGAATTTTCATTGTCATGCATTTTGATTTTGCATATATTAAAAATCCTAAGAGAGTGCTACACTGTCATATTTACTTATATTTTATCCATGTACATACTACCTTCATTGCTCTTCTTTCCTTCTTACATTTGCATGATTCTTTCTGAGCTAATTTTTCTCCCATCTGACAAGCATCCATTAGTATATCGTTTAATGCAGGGCTGCCAGAGACAAATTTTATTAATTTTCTTCAAATGCAAATGTTATCTTCCCTTTGGCTTTGTTATTGTGAAGTCATCTTAGAGTATGGAACTCTAGGTTTCAGATCATTTCTGATGGTTTAAACAATTCCATTCCATTATTTATTGTCTTCATTTTTTTTTCATCTGCTGTAAAGTCAACTGTTAGGGTGTTTATTATTTCCTGATCATATGTTTGTAATGCTGCTTTTAAGATTTTTTAAAATCAGGATAATTAGTAGTTTTATTATAACATACCAACATTATGTTTATCCCAAATGGGATTTGCATTGCTTATTGAAAGTCAGATTGCAGTATTTTATTAATTTTGGAAAATCCATGGATATTATCTTTCCAAATATTGCTTTTGCTCCATTCTTCCCTTTTCTTTTTAAAACTCATTGCATATATATTAGACACTTGATGTTTTTACACACGTCATGTATGCAGTGTTTTGTGTTTTCCAATATTTTTTCTTCTCTGCTCAATTTAGATATTTTCTATTTTTTCATCTACCCACTCAATCATCTTGTCTTCATCATGATTTATTTTGCAAAAAAAATCTTCCCTTATATAGTTATAGAAAGCCCATGATATCAAACTTTCCTCTATTTTTTGAGCTTATTAATCTTTATTTAGAAATCTTGTCTATTCTCTCCAGTTTTTGTACCACTTTTGTGTCCATCTCTTGTCTGTTTTAATTGTGAATGTTTGGTCTTGTGGTCCTTTTCTTGGTCATATCCTTATATATACAAAACTATCATTGAATGACAACCATGTATATTTAGCATCATTAAACCTGGAGACGACATCTTCCTCTAGAATTCAATATTGTCTGTGCTGGGAAGGTAGAGTTGGGGCAAATTACCTGAATCCAGCTATGGGTTGAGTTGAGCAGAGGCAAGATTGCAATTTTAGTAAAGAGTAAAGATCAGTCTGTATCTCATCAGCCCTTGTTTCTAGGGTCTTATTTCTTGGGAATTCAAGCTTTTAACTCTCAACTTAGTGTGTTCACTTGGTCTTTCTCTTCCTGGTACATCCTAAATACTAATCCTTGTCCTCTAAGCACAAAGCTTCCTGAAAGTTCTGCTCTACTTGTCTCAAGCTCTCTCATTAGAGTTTTAGTCACATACTTGTGTAACTTTAGAGTTAATCAAATGCCTTGAGGGGAAAACAGGTCCATAAATCTCCAACTTTGTCTTTCTAGTTTTTTTAATATCTAAAGTGGTTTCTCTGTCTATAGAAGGTTTATTAAGATCCAAACACTTGGAAAACCCCCCACAAAATATCCATCAGGAGAGGGTATGTCCAAACTTTGAAATACTATTTATCAATAAAAAGCACTACTGTAGCATGTGAAAATATGAATGAATCTCAAAAACATTATCTTGAATTAAAGGTGCCAGACAAAAAGCATATGTACTATATGACTTCACTCATATGATATCTTGGAATGCTCTGGTTTAGAAAGATCCAAGACAGGCTGGGGCTGAAAGATAGAGAGAGTTGATTGCATCAGAATGGATTTTAGCTCTTTTTTTTTTTAGCAACAGAAGTGATGAAGATTTTTATATCTTGATTGTGGTTTTGAATACTGAAGTATAAATAATTGATAAAACTTATCTAACTATATACTTAACGAGTGTCTTTTATTTTCTGTTTTCTTAATTAAAAAAAATGTACAATACCCATAATATGTATTTGACATTTTAAACATTTTAATGTACAGTTTAGTGGTATTAACTAAATATTATATGTTTATGCAAATGTCACCTCTATTTATCTCCAGAACATTTTTCACCTTGCAAAACTGAAATTCCGTACACATTGATCAATAATTTTCATTTTCTCCAGCTCCTTGCAACCACCATTCTATTTCCATCTCTGAATTTTAACTCTAGGTATTGATATAATTAGAATCATACGGTATTTATCTTTTTGTGATTAAGAGTATATTTTATTTTATTCAAATTGAATCTCAGTAAAGTTTACATATTAAAAGGGTAACATAAGCAAAATTCTTATTGTTTGTGTATTCATTAAGTCAATGTGTTATCTACCATTGTCTCCATACTTTATTCTTAGTATTTTTCTTAATATTCTTTTTCCAACATGTTCTTATTGTATTCAGAATTTTCTATTATTTGCAATATTTGTCAAAGTTTCATGTTCCAGTTAGTAAATTGGCATATCCAATTAATTATTTTTTTAGACCAAAATATTTTCCATTGAGAAAATTATCCTCCCTACGTGTGCTGAAGTACCTGAAAGCCTTAGAGCACATCTGCTAAAGGAAGTATAATATTGATTCTATCTTCTTAGACAAATAACATCTAATTCAGTTATAATAATTTTATAAGTTACATTTTTCTTTACTTTCATTCAGAGTTCTTCAGCAAAAATTTTAAATAACCAAACTCTCAAGCAAATTGTCTATTTATGAGTTTTTGAATATTTTGCAAATTTTGGTGATAAAAATGGAAAGCCCTCTAATTCTCATTCCATTCCAAGAGATAGTATAAAAAATAGAAATTCCACCAAAGTTTTACTACTATTTGAAAAGTTTTAAAGAAATAATTATAGTTACAAAAATATGGTAAAAACACCTCTGTATTTCAAAAATGTGTATTGATGGAGTCCTATTGACAGATAGAGCACCAGAACAGAGTAGAAAATCCCAAATAGACCCAAGTGTTTATAGCATGTAGTATATGATAAAGATGACATAGTGAATCAATAGTTGTCAAAAAATTAGACTTAACCACGTGTTACTAGGAACATTGGATAGTGTATCAATTAGTTTTTATCTGCATAACAAATGAACCCCAACAGTTTATGTTAATCCAAAATTTAGTGGTTTAATTCAAAATTTATCATTGCTTATAAATTCAAGGTTTAGGTGGAAGACCTATTGACTGACTAATCTCTGCTGGGAATGCTCATGTATCTGAAGTTATTGTGGTCATCTAGGATGCTTGGCCAAAGGTGGCCTCAGTCTATCTCCAGCAAAGTGTGGAAAACCCATGACTCAAAATTTGGAACAATAAGAAAAGAGTGCTAAACATGATTGCACAGTAGAAACACCAAAATAAAGTGCTCGCATGTCCAAATTACCATAAGCAGCATCAAAAGAAAAATGAAAGACTGGGAAAAATATCAGCACTTATTTCATAGACAAAGATTATTACTTGAATATATAAACATCTACTGAAAATTGAGAAGCGAAAATCAACAACTGAAGAAAGGACAAAAGATAAGACTAACTTGTTCATGGGGGAGTAAATACAAATGGCCAATGCACTTGTAAATTCTGCTTAAATTCACTCCTAAAGAAAATGCAAATCAAAATCACACAGTGCTGCTTTATTCGTCTATCAGCTTAGCAGAAATCCAAAACATGTTCCTTTGGTAACCCTGTAGGGGAAAGGAGCTCATATATTGCTATTCCTTACTTTATTACTTTATTTCCACTGACTTAAATATGATGTTTTCAATTCTTTTTCTCTTACAAACAATTGAACAACAAGTAAGCTTATACATATTAGTAATTTTTATAGGGTATCTTTGGGATAGCTTCCACTAAGTGAGATTGCTAGAACATGATAAATACATATA
Source organism: Cryptoprocta ferox (assembly GCA_028646485.1). Taxonomy (NCBI): domain Eukaryota; kingdom Metazoa; phylum Chordata; class Mammalia; order Carnivora; family Eupleridae; genus Cryptoprocta; species Cryptoprocta ferox. The sequence goes on along the minus strand of CM053567.1, from coordinate 65,295,407 downwards.
TAACTTACTAATATTTCTAACTTTTTTCCATAGGGTTTATCCCATTTTACATTTATAATTCTGGAAAAAAAATTAAGTGAATCTTTTAATGTTGTTAGGAATAAAGATTTTCAGTACAAGAAAAGAGATATAAAGTAAAATATATTACTGTAAAAAAAACTTGAAACTTTCATTTGGATTGAGATTGTCACTAAATCTCAAGGATCATAAAACAATTGATTTCTCAGTTGAAAGGAAGCTGAATGTCCAATTTATATTTCACAGTTAAGTCTCTTCTAAAAAATACTCAGTGAATTGATTTTTTGTCTCTTTTTGAATTACAGTGGAACCAACGAAATAATTCTACTGTAGATTTAATATTAGTTCTGTGACTAAGTCCTTGTTCCATCTGTACTAGATATAACTTAGAGAATTAACTTAATCTCTCTAATTCCCTTATCTATAAAAGGAGATAATCAAAAATCTACCTGATGGGATTGATTCCTGAAAGGATTGGCCAAACTGTGGCAACAATGATATCTTACTACCAAATCATTCATGGCATTATTCAGCCACAAATCCCTGCAGAAGTTTCATTTGCACAAGTGATATTGAGATTTGAGGGTATTTTGGCACATTACCCACCTTAAAAGCCTTGATACTGCCAGCAGTGAAAGACTGAGTTTTAACTTTTGTATGGTGAGAAGAGTGCCTGCGACCAAAGTGGTTCTAGATCCCATACAGCACTTATGAAAATAGTTTGTAAACCATAAAACATGATCCAAAAATTGTTATTAATGCTATTTTTAAATGAGACATTTCAGTTTTGTATAGTTATAGTTGCTATAATTTTTTCCATAGTTTGACTTGAAATCTTATTTCTTGTAACTTTATTCTCATTATTCTTTATTCTGCCCTCTGGGCTCTACTGAATGATTAATTCCTCTCTCATTGGAGGGAATAAAAATAAAGATTAATTAAAATAATAGAAAATAGAAGCATTCAGCTTTTGATTTCTTAAGAATTATTTTATTAAATGGATAAATGTGTAACCCCTTACAACATGCATAAAAGACAGCCATAATAATTATTCTTTCCTTTACTTTCCCTGTGTTTTATCATAAACTCTGCTGAAGAGTGGCTGTGATTCCAGTTGCTCATGTTCTGTTAGGTTCTGGGAATATCTTTCTCCACTGATGATCATTGGGATTATTTCTTACCTTTTAGGGGTTGGTTATTTTATACTTAGGCCATACTTCTCTGCACATTTGCAATTAGTTAATTAACTGATATCCACGTCAAATGTGTATACTCCTTTAGAACATAATATTCATGCAGGTTTAGACAGTTTTTGTTTTCTTCATTCACTATTTCCTTGGTCTATCAGAGTGATTGGTAAAGAAAGAGATTTAGAGAAAAACCTAACTTCTTGAATGGTAGGCCTTCATAAACCTTCACTAGGCTTAAAAATGGAGGTGATCTCCCACATCTCTGTATCTTGTTACATAACTTCTGAGTGATGTAGCTATCTAGTTCTACTTGTATTTATTAGATAAATACTTCTGAAGACAAAAATGTAGGTGAAACTGGGAAGAATCTACTGGTATAACCTTTATATTTCTAACCAAATGCAGCATGATATGTCAAATATCTGTGAAGTTTAGAAGACATTGCTTGCATAAATAAAAAAAGAAATAGACACATACTCCTTACATATGGTTAAAGTAGTACCAACATGTATGGTGAAATATTTTTTCTTCATCCAATATCATCCCTTACAACCTCTTGTCCTTTCTCTTCCCTCAGCTCCTTCTTGTTCCAGTGGCTTATATTAATCGAATGAGGTTCTAACAAAACAATTTAGCTAAATTTAGCAAAAATAATCAGTTTCATGTATATCCATTTTTGTAATTTGGGGGCTACATTATTATCAAGATATATGCGTAGGTATTTGTGAGTCGGTATGTTTGTAATAACACATATACAAATTACATCATGTGAACACATATAGATTATACTAAAGTCTTTCAAGTTAAGGACATATTATAATTATATAAAATAAATATATTTGTTGTTATCCTGAAGACACAGGATGTGTCTATTTATAATGTATATCATATACATTATACAATATATTATATTTATGCTTATTTATAATGAAAAAAATTGATTTGTTGGATTAGGTGGGAGAAAGAGGATGCCTATTTTTTTTTTAGTACTTCAGAGATAACTTTATGAAAGAGAAGATTAATAGAGTAGCTATGTGGAAAAGCAACCATAAACTGAAAGTAATTAGTTCAATATAAATTGTAATAACAATTATTTGCATCCAGTAAACAGTTACTGCCCATCTTCTAAATCATACCTGAATAAAGTGATTTAAAGAAAAAAAGAGAGTAAAAATGACAAAAAAAGAGTCCAATAGTTTTGAATTCAGAAACCTCCTGGAAGGTCACAGGGAACCCTGGAGAGTCCTGGGACAACACTTTGGAATCAGTTGCTCCAGCTTACTATATATAAAAAAGCTTTTCTTCTAGAATTGAAACATTTTGGCAATGCAATTAAATAACCGGAAAATATAGATAGAAATGGATTATGATGTATGTTTGTATGTATAAGAAAATTGGTGATTGGTTCTGTGGGCACAAGCCAAGTGTTGAGGAATGACTCCAGTGCTGTCATTTTGCCAATAGGAAGCTTATAATACTATATTTTAGCTTTCATACAGAGAAAATATTCTCTGCACTAAGTAGAAATCAAATTCTGTAAAATAATTTATTTTATTGAGATACTAAATGGCATGTAACATTATGATAGTTTTAAGTTACAACATGATTCTGCATTTGCAAATATTGAAAAATATCACCACCATAATTTCAGTTAACATCTGATATGTCACCATACAGAGTAACAAATTCTTTTTTCTTGTGGTGAGAACTTTTTAAGATTTTAACAACTTTCAAATATGCAATACAGTATTTAAAAAAATTAAATGTTAATTTATTTTTGAGAGAGAGAGAGAGAGAAAGATAGAGTGGGGGAGGGTCAGAGAGAGAGGGAGACATAGAATCTGAAGCAGGCTCCAGGCTCTGAGCTGTCAGCACAGAGCCCAACACAGGTCTCGAACTCATAGGCCACAGGATCATGACCTGAGCCAAAGTTGGCTGCTTAACCAACTGGGCCACCCAGGCACCTCTACAGTATTTTTAACTAGAGTCATCATGCTGTATATTACAACCGTGACTTATTTATCTTTTGATCACCTTGACCTATTTTGACCATCCTCCACCACCTGCCTTAGGTAATAACAAATCTTTTCTTTGTATGAATGTTTATGAGGTGTTTTTTGTTTTTGTTTTTGTTTTTTAGATTCCGCATATAAGTGAGATCATGTGATATGAAAAAGTAACCAGTCCAGCAGTGCTTTAAACAATCTGCATCAATGTATATGCATACGACGTGATACTGGGTTTCCAAAGAGAATCGCACTTTGTTGCCTTTCCCAATGCCCCATGTGCTGGAAGCCATTTCTGAAGTGAGGCAGGTTTGCAAGGCGTGGGGCCTCCCACTGTCAGATGGCGACCTGAGGTCTACACCCACTCAATTTCTGCCGGAGCACCGACCCCCAAGGCGCCTGGCTGACTGGTATCAGATATTGTAAAGGAACATATAGGAGTTTCTTCTTTTGTGATTATAGGAGCAAATATTACATTTCTGAAGAAACCTGTTTTTCTTCTCCTCAAGAAAACAGGCTATTGACCCCTACTCACAAAAGAACCAACTCTTGCCTTTGCTATGCTAAAAACATTGCCTTGTATTTGAATGCTAAAGATACCTTCCTTTCCCATGTGATAAGCATCTAGTCACCTACATCAATCACTATTGATAAAGATTATGCATGAGTCTTCTACCAATCTATGTTCTGGGAAATTTTTACATACCAAAGAATTTGTCTACAGGAATCATTGTCTAAGGCAAGTGCCACTTTTGTTTTGTACCCCATCCATTTATTCAATAAATAAAGCTGACTCTCAGGTCAGTGCAGAGATGCCTGCCTGGTGATAAGAAAGAAGTCAAGGCTCTCTCACTCCATTTTGCTGACATCGTCCATCCTTCAGGGAGCCCTGGACCTGCTGGATCTGGACTCTGGCACCCATGCAATCTTAAATGCTTTTTCTAAAAAAGCAACACTGCAGGACAAGTGAACAAAAATCCTTACTCAAGTGACTTATATAATAAGGTCCATGTGTTATTGTTAATGTATATTATAATAAGAATTAAGCTTCTTATTCCCTCACTCTTTCATAGGGATAATATTATCAGCTTGCAATGAAAATAGAAATAATAGTTACAAACCCATCTCTTGAGAGGAAGACCAGTATATTACAGAATAATAAAAGTGCAAATGTATTTTATTAAGAAAGATATTTCATGGGTAAATAATTTGATTTAATCAGATTCCAATTTTAGAACCAGTTTTTAGTTTGGGATATTGGGTTCCATTTGGTGGCGTCAAAACAGTATGTGTGAAGTTCATTAAACTCATTGACAAACTTAAGGAAACATTTACTTCTAATTAAATTAAAAGTGTTCAGGGGCACCTGGGTGGCTCAGTCGGTTAAGCATCTAACTTTGGCTCAGGTCATGATCTCATGGTTTGTGAGTTTGAGACCCTCATTGGGCTCTGTGCTGACAGCTCGGAGCCTAGAGCCTGCTTCAGATTCTTTGCCTCTCTCTCTCTCTCTCTCTCTGTCTCTCTCTGCCCCTGCCTACTCACTGTCTCTTTCTCCCTCTCTGTCAAAAGCAAATAAACATAAAAAAAATGTTCATCAATATATAGTATCCTGGTTAGAAAATGTGTTTTTAAGTCAATTTTCCTCATAAAAGTTTTGTACCAGTTCATACAATATTTTAATATATTCAAATTAACTACTTGACATTTCAATATTTTGGAAACATTAAAATATTTATTATATATTTTATAATCAATATCAGGAAAAAAACTTATTGCCCTGTGCTCTAAAGTGGACTCATTAACCATAGGAGTGTATGAAATGTCAAAACAAAAGTAACTTCTCTTATTCTGTCTCTCTGCCTCTGCCTCTGTCTCTCCCTTCCTTCCTCTCTACTTTTTAAAAAATAATTAATGAGCCCAGCAAATATGAATACCAGGAAGTATTTACCAATAACCTTCCAAACTGTGCAGGTGTGTTTGTAATATTACTTGCTTTTATTTAAAAAAATTTTTTTATTTGAATCTCTTCTCCTATGTTCCCATATCTATCCAATTTAACCGTGAAATTTCTTAGTTACTTCAAAATTTCTTCAGAGACTTTCTTATAGTTTTCATTCTTCTCTCCATTTACCTTATTCAATATAGTGCTTAGAAATATATACAACCTTCCATTAAGTTGGTATTTACTAACAGGTGTCACAGGCCTTAAAATTGCATACATGCTCAGAAATAGAGCATGGATCTTTATGGAAATCTGTTTTTCTTTTTTAATTTTTTAAAAATGTCTATTTATGTTTGAGAGAGAGACAGAGAGAGACAGAGTGTGAGCAGGGTAGAGGCAAAGAGGCAGAGACAGAATCTGAAGCAGGCTCCAGGCTCTAAGCTTCAAGCTGTCAGCACAGAGCCCAACGAGGGGCTCAAACTCACAAGCATTGAGCATGACCCTAGCCAATGTTGAATGCTTAAATGACTGAGCCACCCAGGTGCCCCTGGAAATCTGTTTTTTAAAAATCAGCTTTTGGGGTGCCTGGGTAGCTCAGTCAGTTGAGCCTCTGACTCTTGATTTTAGCTCAGGTCATGATCCCAGGGTCATGGGATCCAGCCCTAAGTCTGGCTGCATGCTAAGCATGGAGCCTACTTGAGATTCTCTCTTTCCCTCTGCCCCTCTCCCCCCACCCTCTAAAAAGAAACAAACAAACAAAAAAAACCCCCACTACTTTCTAAACTTTTAAAAAAAGTTTATTTATCTACCTTGAGAGAGAGAGAGAGAGCATAAACAGAGGGGGGGCAAAGAGAAAGAGAGACAAAATTCCAAGCAGGCTCCACACTATCAGTGCACAGCCTGATGCAGGGCTCGAACTCATGAACCGCAAGATCAGGAACTGAGCAGAGATCAAAAGTCAGATGCTTAACCAACCCTGCCACACAGGTGCCCCCCCATCTTTAAAAATCAGCTTTTCACCTAGCATTGTCACTTCTAAGTATCTACTCTGAAGATCTACCTCCAAAAATAAGAAACATATATACAAGGCTATTCATTTCAACATTGTATGCAATTGCAAATATTAGATAAAACCTAAATGCCCATACATGGGAGAGTGGTTGAATTACCTGTGGTATATCTACACCAGGAAGTAATATGCAGCTGTATGGAAGAATGAGGAAGCTGTGACCTGACAGGGAGTGAACACCACAATTTATTGTTAGGTAGGGGAAAAAAATGACACAAAATATCTCTAGTATGCTACCCCATATATAAGAAAGTGATAAAATAAAACAGACATGTATCTGCTCATTTGCACAAAAGAAATGTAGAAAGAAATCAGACACTAAATGAGATTATTTAACAGATACAAAAGGAAATGCAGTAAAGAAAATGGATAAATTAAAACAAAGTTTCAGGAATGAACAGTAACTATACTTCTCTGGATATACTTTCCAGTATAGTTCTGATACTTAAACCCATGGTTAATGTTTCACATTTTCAAAAAGTGAAGAAATAACAGAAATCAACAGAATATGAGGGAAATCTAAAATCGATTGCTGACTGTAACAAAAGAGTAGTATTACCACATTGTATATTTTAATTTTAATTAGTTAATTATGCCAGTAGCTGGTGAAAGAAAGAACTAACCCAAGTGTATTTAGAGAACGATATTTTGACTGTGTACTAGAATGCTAGATAAAAGAATTGTATATATGTACTGTACTCTAGCTAGTAAATGTGTTTCCCATGTTTGATTTGGTTAGCATTTCTGAAATATTTTATGTTTTTTTTTAAGTTTATTTATTTATTTTGAGAGAGAGAGAGAGAGAGATCAGGAGGGTCAGAGAGAGACAGAGGAAGAGAGAGGATCCTAAGCAGACTCTGCACAGCATCGTTGAGCCTAACATGGGGCTAGAACTCATGAACCATGAGATACATATGACCTGAGCTGAAACCAAGAGTTGGACGCATAACCGAGATAGCCACCCAGGAGCCCCTGAAATATTTTATGCATTTACTAAGATTGAACAAACATGTAAATATCTTGTGGATAAGGTTCAGGTTTATCATAGAGAAAGAATTTACAAAAAAGGAAAGAGTGAAGGCAAGAATGAATCCCATGATGTTGGACTGAAATTGGGGTTTCAATATGAATTCATGGTTTTAATTAATACACAGATTAATACACACAGAAATAGCTATAGAAGCATGGGTAGGTAGTGCACATAACTTTACTTCCCAGTGTAGTCTGCTGATAGGGCATAGAAACTATAGCACAGTAATAGCCATGAACACTTTTAGCCTCTGATCTTAGTGTGGAATAATTATTGATTCTAGGACTGGGACAAACAATGTACAAAATGATATGGAATATTCTAACATCAGAAAGTAATAAGGTATTCAAATGATGATGGGGAGTTATTAAAAGGACACAGAAACCATTTGATGAAATTCCCGAAGTGAAAAGCTGGAATAATTTTAGGAACAACATATAGAATAAATAAATAAATAATTTTAGAAACAACATAAATAATAAATAAATAATAATAGTATTGAATTGCAACCAATAAAATAAAATAAACACCCATGAATCCATAACTGATATAAGTATATAATTAGTAAATAAGTGGGAGGTACGGAAATTATTTCTTACAGTAGAATTCTAGTTAAAATGTAAAAAGAATAGTGGAAATATAAAATTTTATCATTAGACAAACATCTCGATAATATTTTTGCAGACAAGAAGATTCACTGGATGCTAAAATTAGTGAATGAGATTATGATGAAAATAACATATATGGAGTGTCAAATATGTCTACACAAGATATTTATTAGTGACAAAAGGAAAATGATATATTTAGGGTGGATAAATCTGGCAGGTACTATCTTAACCAAGTCATCAAAATTAACTGCCCTTTGACTTGCTTCTCTAATATGAACTGTAAATGTGTTCTTGTCCCAAATGTGTAAACTCAGTAATAATGAGAAATTGTAAGAACGGTTCAAATTGCAAAATTTGAATAAGATTATAGGCTAATTAAAACATATCAGTGTCAGTTTTCTGGTATTGATTTTGCTGTATGGTTATTTAAGGTTTAAGATGAAGGAAAACTAGATGAATGTATATGAGAAAACTCAACTACTTTTCACTTTTTGGTGGATCTAAACTTACTTCAAAATAAAAGTTGAAAAAAATCAGATTCAATAACAATTTAGGCTAAAAAGAATTTATAAGGAGTTATACTGCAATAATATTTAAAATAATAAGATGTTAAAAATATCATTTGTGTCAAAAATAGGGAATTGATATAACCATGTACTGGCATATTTTTCAGCAATTAAATTTAATTTTAAAAAGGATATTTTTTGACAAGGAAAAACTGTATATGATTTATTAAGTGAAAAATACTACCAAGGAGTGGAGCAGAATTAATGTCTTTTAAAATGACATAGAAATATGCCCATTGTGCATAAGAAAACTAAATTGCATTTTTCAATAAAATGTTTATGAGGCTATTTCTGCATGTTTGATTTCTGTTTAATGAATTTCTTTCTTTCTTTCTTTCTTTCTTTCTTTCTTTCTTTCTTTCTTTCTTCGGTTTGGGTGTGTATTACTTTTATAGCAAATTTAAAATTTAAACTAATTCCTTTATCTTTTCTGTGGAAAAAAACCCCTCAAACTTAAGGAAGTTAATACAAGTAAGAATTAATTCTGATCATATTTAGACTAAGGCAGACTAAATATTATAATCCATTTTAGGAAGAGCATATAGGCTACAACTTAAAAAAAAAAACCAATCTTTTACATAATAGTCTGTAACAGACTCCAATATTTCTGGGTGGGCCAGCTGAAAATAAGCAGACAGTTATGTGTAGCAGATACAATTTACTGAGCATTTATAAGCTTATTTTTGATAATGAATTCTTCTCATAGTAACTCCATTAAAGACAGACATTTGCACTTTCGGTAGATTCTCAGGTCTATGATATAGTCCCACAAATAGTGTTCTTCCTAATGGTGTTTTAACCAGGGATTCACTTTTTGCATATAGTATTATCTAATATGGCAGTTGATTTCTCTCTCTCTCTCTCTCTCTCTCTCTTTTTGTGGTGCCTTCAGATAACACATTGCTATCTTTATATTAAAAATGTCTTTTCAAATTTAAAATCTAGACTTACACCTAGAAATTACATTCACACAAATGATTCTTCTACCACAAGCCCCTTATTAGTGGAATCTCTCCCATAATATATTTTAGGTGCTATTTTACATTTATTTAAAACACACACACACACACACACACACACACACGTGTTCTGTACAGTGAGAATACTAATGCATGAGTTCCCTTTTATACAAGGTTTTCTAATGCTTTCTTAGAAATGCCTTTTGTTACAAGTTATGACTTTTATAAAAATTAAAACTAGTCAAAAGTTTGTTATCACGTAACTTTATCTCATTTTTATATTTTGATGTCAGTAAGAAATAATTTTTTTTTGTCACCCTCACTCAAAGTAAAAAAGAATTTGTTGTGGTAGATCAGTTTTGACACTTAAAAATGTGAGTTTGGGGGCACCTGGGTGGCTCAGTCAGTTATGCGTCTGACTCTTGATTTTGGCTCAGGTCATAGTTTGTGGGTTTGGGCCTCATGTAGGGCTCTGCACTGACAGGTCTAGCCTGCTTGGATTTTCTTTCTCCCTCTCTCTCTGCCCCTCCCCCACTGTGTGCTAGCTCTTTTTCTCTCTCAAAATATATAAATAAACATTAAAACAGTAGGTTTGGACAAATGCCTCTAACTTCACATGGTTTTCTGAGCAATCTCTCTCCAGTCTTCAAAAGAGGGGAGAAGTGTTTCAGGACAGTTTCTGTAGGATGTAAACTTGTGGTTATGAAGGGGTAATAGACCTGTGTGAACTACTTCTTAACAGGCTTTCCAGCTGTGAGATGTAGCAGTAGGAAAAATGTTATATCTTAAAATAATTTTTCACAAATGAGGTGATTTTACTCAAACATTTTGGTCAATTACAGTCTAAGCATTTTTACCGTTTTACCTGAAAAATATTGAGAAATATGAAAATAACAAACCTAATTTGATGCTTGAGAAGTTACAAAAGATTAAATACCAGAGAGGGGGGAAAACACATTTAAGACATGGACTGGTAAGCTTTTAAAGATATTGGAATATGAGAAATTAATTCTGCATTTCCTTCAGGGACAACTGATCCAAAATTAAGCTTCAGCATGCTAGGTTGTTGCTAAGCAACTAGTAAGTTTTCTGTGGTTCATAATTTTAGCCTTTTGTAACCAATTTATTGTTAGTGGAATTCCCTATCGGTCTAGAGAAACCAAAGTAGTTTGTTGGGTGGGGTGGTGCACACAGTGAAGCTTAAAATTGAGTAATTATTCTAAGCATAAGCCTGCTAGAAGGTTACATTTGCTATACATGAGTGACCACTGAAGAAATTCAATTTACGTAGGGAATGAAAGTCATTTTAGGAAATTAATATTTAATATATTAATACATATTTTAAATTAATAGCATCTATTGGAATGAAATGGTGATGGTATCGTAATATCATTCTTTTCCAGGGTCCTTGTTCCTCTTGCCTCTGTTAAGTCTTCTCTTTTTTTTTCTAAGGCAAGTGTTACTGATTTGCTTTCAGTTATATAGCACACAGTTGTTGAGCCCTGTTAATAGAATGCTTCTTCCCACTCGTGGTCTTTTCATTCTGTGAATGAAGTTCAATTAGTGTAATGGCAGGCTTGTCTCAGCTCCTTTGCCTTGCAAGTTTACAATGATTTGCCCCAGTCCCATGTTTCCTGTGACTCAGTGGGTACATTTGTCTAATGTAGGAGGTTGGCATTAGTAGGTCCATCTGCCTGATTATATAAGCACCAAACAATTTGAACTTTGTTGCAAATAAAAGTAATATTTTGGCATTAGCCTTTATCTTAGTTTTGTTTTTCAATGTATTCAAAACTGGAAAGGAATGTTATTTTAGACATTCCACTTGAAGACTGTAGTAAATACCAACCATATAACTAACAGCTATTGTGCTAAGTATTGCTGATGTAACCCTTAATAAGACACGAGGTGCTAACAGAGTAGTGAACTAACAGAAATATAAACAGATGATTATGGAAGTGTGTACTGAATCCTGAAAAACCAGCCATGATGTGTGATGGCTGAGAATAGATGAGAAGGGCCTACCTCATCTCTGCAAAGTGTATCCTTGTGCTTCATCTTAAAGCACACAAATCAAAAACACAGGTAAAGTTGAGAATTAGGAAGAGCGTTGGCAAGAAGGAAAAAATAGTGCTTAGGTAAGAAGCAACACAGTATTCTAAGAAACTGCAAGTAATTAACATATAATAGATTTTTGGGTTTTGTTTTGACACTTAAATAGTGAGGCAGGTATAGAAAGGAGATGGGAAGAGCAGGAAAGAGCCAGGAGAGCCTGGTAGATCTCTTAGGCAAGATATAATACCCTAGTTTTTTGTTCTTAGTTTGCTGTCATTTGTCCTTTTAAAATGCTTTATAAAATTATTTTTTTAATTGTAGGTACAATCATTAACATGTGCTAATGAGAGTATCATGGACTTTTGTTAACTTGTATTGATATACTTCTCATACAAACACAAACAAAGCCTGAACTATCTAGGCTTTCATTCAAAATTTTCAAAATTATTTTTGATACAGATGCTACATTGATAATAGAATCTTTTGGAACCTTGAATTCACAAACACTCAAGGAAATTTATCATCCCCTCATGCTCTTCCGTGGTCCCAGATCCCAGGAAATGCCACCATGACTCAAACTACTTCTCAAGCAAGAAAGCTGGGAGTTACTTCTGATTACTCCTCCTCTGTCAAGTCTGTGCCTCATCAATCAACAAGACTCACTGATTCTAATTCCTAAAACATCATAAATCTGGCCACTTCTTCCGTCTTTACTTCTACCATGCTAGTTCATTTCTCTTCTGAAGTATGACGATTATCACTAATTGTGTGATCTTTCTCCCTCTGGTACCTTTGAAATCCATTTTCTACATTGCAGTCATGAGGATCGTTGTAAAATGCAAATCTGATAATGATATCATCCTCTATTAAAAATACTATAATGATTTCAAGTTGATTCTAGGATAAATTTTTCTTGGAGAAGGGCCCAAATATTACCTTACAATCCAGGTTCATCTCTTTCCAATCTCTGCACTGCAACTACTTTTTCCCCCCTATGGATCTTACAAAGACATATTGCAGGACTTACCTCTCTCTGCTTGAAATGCTCATCTTTTCCCTTCAGCCTATTTTCTCTTTTAGATCTCAGCATAAATGTATCGAGTTTTTCAATCTCCTTGACTCAAGTCAGAGTCCCTCTCAATGGATTTTCAAAGATGTCATGTACTTTGGCATAGCTTTGTGTCACAGTGGTGACTTGGGGTTCATTTATGTTAATATTTGATACAAATGTGCCTTCCCAAGTGGACTGTATGCTCCAGTGAAGTAGATGTCATGCTTTCTTTTGGCTTATTATTGTATATGATAATTTACTACTACTGCAATTTTGATCATTTCCATATATTTTGTGTAGTTTTGTTACTCTGGATTTAGGTCACAATTTTTAAACAGCCATGCTGAGGTTTAACTTACATAGCATAAAAGTCATCTTTTTTTAATGTTTATTTTATTTTATTTTTTATTTGAGAGAGAGAGAGAGAAAGAGAGAGCAGGGGAGAGACAAAGAGAGAGGGAGAGAGAATCCCAATCAGGTTCCACACTGTCAGCACAGAGCCCAATGCAAGGCTTGAACTCATGAACCATGAGATCATGAATTAAGCCAAAATCAAGAGTCAGATACTTAACCATTTGAGCCACCTAGGTGCCCCAGTCATCTATTTTTCTTTTAATTTAAGTGTACAGTTCAGAGAGTTTTGGTGTACTTATAGAATTATGTAACTATCACCGCAATCTAATTTTAGAACATCTTTATTACCTCAAAAAGAAGCTTCCACCCTCATTTACAGTCACTCTCCATTCCAACCACCAGCCCTAGGGAACCACTAATCCACTGTCTGTCTTTATATGTTTTCCTCGTCTGGATATTTCATGTAAATGAAGTCATTCAATACATGGTCTTCTTTATTTATTTATTTTTTTTTTCAGAATCATTTGTGATTTTATTTTTTTATTTTTATTTTTTTAACTTTATAGTTTATTGTCAGGTTAGTTTCCATATAACACACAGTGCTCTTCCCCACAAGTGACCTCCACCAAGACCATCACCCCGCTTTACCTTTTCCCCTTCCCCTTCCCCCC
>CM053567.1:65193960-65281388 GCA_028646485.1 Cryptoprocta ferox | reverse complement strand
GGCTATCTTTTTGCCATTGGATAGTCTTTCCTCCTTTGTCAAAGATTAATTGGCCATACATTTGTGGGTCCAGTTCTGGGCTCTCTAATCTATTCCACTGGTCTATGTGTCTGTTTTTGTGCCAGTACCATACATGGTCTTCTTTAATAAAACTTTATTCACTTAGCATAATATGTTTAAGTTTCATCCATGTACATATACAGCACTTTGGTATTTTTATTGCTGATTAATATTTCATTACATGAATATACTACGTTTATCTATTTGATAGATATTTGGGTTGTTTGTACCTTTTGGGCACAGAGAATAATGTTTCCATGATTATCCAACATAATAGGCTACATAACTTGAATGAACGAATGATTGAACAATGAAATCCCTACAATAGTTTCTTCCTGTAAATATGAAAATATTGTAATATGGTCATTCTACTTTATCTGTGGGGGATAGATTCCAAGACCCCCAGTGGATAGCTGAAACTACAAATAGTACCAAACCCTATATTTAGTGTATTTTTCTTGTACATACATGTCTATGACAAAGTTTGCTTTATAAATAAGGCGCAGTAAGAGATTAATGACAGTAAGTACTAGTAAAATAGAACAATTATAACAATATGCTGTAATAGGAGTTATGTGAATGTGATCTTTCTCTGCTTCAAAATCTTACTGTACTGCACTCATCCCCTCTTCTTGGAATGATGTGAGGTGATAAAATGCCTACATGATGAGATGAAGTGAGGTGAATGACTTGGGCATTGTGATGTAGTGTGAGGTTGGTATTGAGCTTCTGAGGTGCTGCCAGAAGGAAGAGCATCTGCTTCAGAACAGCAGTTGACACAGGAAACCGGAAATTCAGAAAGTGAAACTGTGGGTAAGGGTGGGGACTACTCCACATGGTTTACACGGTCACTTCCAACTCTAAAATATGATATGATAATATTCTTAAAGGGATGTAGAAGGCAATGTGCCTAAAAGAAGGAAAATAAATAGAATTCTATGGATTTTGGATCTGACAGGCTAACAAACAGACCAAGACTAATCAACCCTCAGAAGAAAAAAAAAAATCTACCAGGCGTTAGAACTCTTTCTTCCTGAAATGTTTAACACCAATCCAAAGAGTAAACATGGCACAGCACCAGCAAAACAATTCGGATATGAAACAATTCCTGATACTTGCAAGACAAATTTCCTATTATTTTGGTATTTAATAAATAATATAAGAGTAGGGAAAAATATATATTCCTCTTGTTTTCTCACATGTTATCTACTTTCTGGATTGTTGTGAACCCTGAGAAGAGGAAACGGATTTTTAAAAATCAAAGGGGATAAAATATACAGCATTTCCCCAACTCTGTGGTATTAATAAAGTCTTCACTGATATATTGAAGTGGATGCAATAATGGAATCAAGCGTATCTAATTTAATGTCATATTTCATAAGTACTATCTTGACACAGTATTGAAGTTATGGCTAAAAACTCAATTTTCCTTTTCAGGTCATTTGTTGATTTCAGGTCATCAGTTCATTCTAGATACTTCGCTTTTCAGATTCCCAGTCTCCAGGCCACTGTGTTTTCATCCTACAAGCCACTCCCACTACCCATTTCCCACACTTTTAAGCCAGGTACTGGACAACTACGAACAGCTTTCATGTCCCAGAGTCCATGAAATTGTACAAATTAGCCGATCTACAAAGGAGCTTGATAACCAAGTTAATCCCAACATACATGCCATATGTAAGCTGCTTTATGTTGCCTCCAGGTTGCCGGTACCCTTCCCCAGGTACAGTCTTCTATGCGACCCTGTGAAGCAGCCTTCTTTTGTTTTGAGCTACAAGTAACACAGAGTTCTGCCTTTTCTATATCCAGTGTTGGTGTGCTGTGTCCTACTGAACAAAGAATATTTAAATCTTATTAGTGAGGTTAGCAGCCTGGCATGGCATGACTATCGACTCTTGGAGAACTTCTTGGAGGGATTGCTCTTGGCTTACCTAATTGGTTTTCCGTCACTGCAAAAGCAGCAGCAGCATGGGAACTACAGCCTGTTGGTGGGTGTGTTCTTCAGCTGGGGCTGTCTGCTGGTGGTTGCCACTATCTTCCTACCCACATTTCTTGGCATCTGAATATTCAAAATGAACAGAGCTAATTGGTTAAACTCCAGGGACTAGATACCATCCAGATGAAGTCCCATCTTAGGGCAATTGGAGTGATAGGCAACTAAGCTGCACTTTCCAGGTTGGCAGGGTGCCACACTTCTATAGTGTTAGTGTACATTATTATTTGGAAAGTGTTGTGTGGTTTTTCTGTGTGTTTCAGGCACCCCCTTATGGAGGAACATGCTGATTTGGCTACTCCACAATAGAGAATTAGCTCTAAACTCCTGAACCCTTAACGTGCTTTGGCAATTGTCTCCCTACTAAGTATGAATCCTGACCCCTCACAGATGAAATGGGAGGCAGCCTAGGAGAAGGGCCAGTGGAGACCTGTGAGGTTTTCCCCTCACTACCCAGAAAGTCAGAATAATGGGCTATTGACTAGAAACTGAATTGGGGTGTTGAAAGTTTATTCAATTAAGAGTACTTCCGTCTTTCCCATCCTCACAGGGCCTGTTTCTCTTGCCCTCCAAAAGACTACTTGGCAAATAAAATCCAAACCCATCACCCTTTGGATATTTCCACAGAATTCCAATATATACATATGTTTACTGAACTAGCCTCACATGCATTAACTATCTGTAACTGTTGGATTTGCCCTCAGCCTGCTTCTACATATCCTATGCCACACATTTATCTGGCTGATATCTGTTGGAGATAAAAGATGCTGGAAAATTAAAACCTCTTCCAAACTACCATCTCTCCCTATATGGGATGCTGCCTTAGGGTCAGTGGCAAGTGCATTCATGCTTCCTCATTACACAGCACATAGCTACTAATGGAGGACTCTACACTCTCGGCATGTGCCCAACCAAAACCAGTCTTCCTCCAATAATTCCCATTTACCTAAAGTGAGGTACAACTTTCCAATCTAAAGATAATACCATGGGCATATATTATGGCCCAACAAATAAGGGTGCTCATCTCTTCTATTTTGCCCTTTCACTACTCCCAAACCATAAACCAATCTGATGCACTCTGACCTCTCTTGGTGCTCCCATTTATATAAATGTTAATCATTCTTTCTGTACTGTGAACAAATGTTGTCGGCATATGGTGTTTGTACATATACTGAGGCTTGTTATACTGGTATCATTGGGGCTGCTATGGGTCCCACTGCTTTAACCCGATAATAAAAAATCACTGATGCTAATCTATAAATGTCCAGCTCTAGCATTTAATATTTCTAAAGTGTAACAAATATTAGTCCTACTTAATCAGGGCTAGAGAAGCTGACAAAAATGGTTTTTGACAATAGATTATCACTTGATTATCTATTTAATCAAGGAGATTTTGCAATGTCATCATAGCAAATATATCCTACACATTTAGTACTTTACATAATTCAATTCAAATATGACTGGAAGTCCCACCATGACTGATTTATTGCTGGAATCCAGCTCTAGCAGGTCCAGGGTTCCCTGAAGGATGGACAGTGTTGGCACAAGAGAGATGAGAGTCGACGAAAGGGGGAGGAAATGAGAGAGCCACGAATTTCTTTCTGATCACCAGGCAGGCATCTGTGCACTGACCTGAGAGTCAGCTTTATTTATTGAAAAAATGTATGGGGTACAAAACAGAAGTGGCAATTGCCTTAGACAATGAATTCTGATGACAAATTCTTTGGTATGTAAAAATTTCCCAGAACATAGATTGGTATCAATAGTGATTGATTGCAGGTGATTTAGATGCTTATCATATCATTGAATGCCTCAGCATTCAAATACAAGGCAATGTTTTTAGCATAGCAAAGGCAAAAGTTAGTTCTTTGTGAGCAGGGGTCAATAGCCTGTTTTCTTGAGGGGAAGTAAAACAGTTTTCTCAGGAAATGTAATATTTGCTCCCATAAACACAAAAGAAGAAATTCCTATAATAAGTTCCTTCACAAGGCACAATTAGCATATTTTTAGGATAAAGGGGCAAGTCACTCCTGATATCAGTCAACAAGGCACCTTGGGGGTCGGTGCTCAAGCAAAAGTAATGCAAACCCGCCTTACCTCACAAGGAGTTTTTCTCAACTTAGTGAGTTCAGAAAATGGCTTCCAACAATTTATTCTCCTGGTTAGCACTAAACAAATCATAACCTGTTACAGGTTAACCATCAGTGACTCCTCATGTTTCTACTGTTACCAGAAAATGGTTTCTCTGCCATTTAGGGAAACTCATGCCCAATTCTCTGAAAGTCTCCTTTACTATTCAGGGCACTCAAATATCCCAAATAATTGAGCTCAACACTGATGTCAGGACATCAAGAAGTCAATTTTAATATAATATTTCAGAAGTACTTTCTTGACCCAGTTTTAAAGTCATGGCTAGAAACTCTCAATTCCCCTTTGCAAGCAGTGTGACAAAGCCTTGCCCCAGTCACTTCCCTTATCAGGCTCCATTCTTCAGCACCTCTGTGCATATATCTCACCCTCATTTATTGGGGTCCCATTCTCCAGGGCCCGGTACAAGACAGGTAGAGATGGCCTTATAGCCCTGGAGTCCAGGAGATTATTCAAATTAGCCAATCGAGAAGGTATTTGTGAAATTTAGCTAACCCCATCTTGCTTGCCTTACTGAAGGTCCCATCTTCCTGTCATGGTATTGTGTGGAAACTGTCTCTCATTTGGAGCTATGAATAGTGGGAAAGAGTATTGCCTTATTCAGTGTCAGGGTGTTTTGTCCTACTGTCAAAAGAATCTTTAAGTCTTAGAAAACATTTATTCCGTGAGGATTTTCTTTACTCTTATGAGAATATTAAAGCAATATTTTATCTTATGTATGAATCCATACCAACTGTAGATATTCTCTGTGTTTTAATAAGAAGCTCTTACATGGTATCTGTGCATAGAATATGATAGGACTTTAATTCATAGGAGTTTCTTCTTTACATTAAAATCTTCTACTCTGAACAATTATTAGAATTAGACATTTGTTTCCAAAGAAAGAAAAGAAGAGAATAGGAAAGAATAAATGAGCACTGGGATACATTAATTTGACTTTAAAGTTACAGTTTAATGATAAGAATTTATTATTCTATATCCTATGAGAAATTTAATTACATAACAACCTAAATCTACAAATGCAAAAAAGTGTGAGTCAAATACAGAAAGTGAAAGTAATAGAATCCTTTATTTTCTTTGTAGTGTTTATCTTAACAATCTGTTTATTCTTCTGTTTGCCATAGTATTCAAATCTTTCATCTGTGGGACAATATATTAATAGAAAAAACTAAGAGTGTTTTTTTTCTTTTTGAAATTTCTGATGAAGTTATTTTACTACATAGAATAAAACTATCCATAATATCTTTACTTCCCAACCTTTTCTATGAACACAACCAAGTTTTCCTAGAATGGAATGTATTCATTAATCAGTGTTTCTTAATTTCTACAGCACTATAGAATTACTTAGAATTATTTTTAAATAATTGAGACCTGGGCTTACCCTTCAAAAATCTGACTTAATTGAGGTGGGACCTAGACATTGGAATATATTAATAAGTCTCTTTTTGTACCCCACCTGCCATATGTGATTCTAACATGCATTCAGGGAGATCCACTTTATTAAAGGTTCAGTTTAAAGACGTGGTTTTGAAATTATATGAAAATAACCTTAATTTTGGATGTAACTTCTCCATTTACTAATTTCTTTTTCCTGGACTGAGTCACTAATACTGAATTATGTTAATAATAAAGAGCTAGTAGGGCTGATATATATTAAAAATAAAACCTTCCAGTTTGTTAAATCTGATGTAGCTATCACATAGAATACAATAGAGCTGTCACATATGATCAATATAATCTATCTTGTATTAAAATGATTATGTTCAGCTTTTTATATCTGAGGGAAAAAACTGAAAACAAAAACATTTTGTCTCTTCTTACTCTTTAATGGGCTCCTCTCTCTTCTTTCTGTTAAACCAATACACATTTAAGGAAAAATTGGGATTTGCCATATGCTTTGGGCAGGATATAAAGCTAAATGTCTCCAGTCACCAAAATGGAGGAAGAGTGTGCCATTCTGTTTTTATTCAGTGTGAAAATCATCAGTATGTTTCTAGTACACTGTGAACTACAGACAATTTTTTTGCATTCATTTATTATTAAATCTTAATAGACAGTAATTTTGATGATGAATTAAAGAAGCTACAGCTTGATAAAGGAAATGTAACTGCTAGTGTTTGAAATCTGGTGAGTCTGTGATATTTCCCACTCCTAACTGCAGTATATGCAGCAGTTATGATATTCATTTATGCAGATCTTAACCCAGTTATCACATTATTCTTCAAAGCATCCCAGTTAAAAAAAAATCTTTCAGCAATATTAAATAAATTTCTAAAAATAATTTATAGAAGGAGGATTTTACCTCTTTTGGGCATTAACTAGAAAATGTTGCATTAGTGTTTCAAATTTGCAATTACATTTAAAAAATATTAATATTAGAATCAAATGGATGCCAGTGCCCTTTCCCTCATATATTGTTTATTTTCAATAATGAGAGCTTTATGATGCTTAAACAAAAAATCAAGTTAGTAAAATAATTGATCATTTTCAGAAAATATGTTAAAATATTTATTTATGTACATTGTTTTACTTAATTAATGGTTCTTTTGACAAACTTACAGTTGATAGTGTTTCTTTTTTTAAATTTCTATTTATTTATTTATTTTTGAGAGAGACAGAGACAGGGGAGCAGGGGAGGGTCAGAGAGATAGGGAGACACAGAATCTGAAGACAGGCCCCAGGCTCTGAGCTAGCTGTCAGCACAGAGCCTGACGCAGGGCTAGAGCCCACAAACGTGAGATCATGACCTGAGCCGAAGTCAGTTGACAGTATTTCAATGTGTTCCTTAGGTTGAATATTTTAATTTACTAATAAGTATTTTATTTATTAAATAAGAAATTAAAGTCATCTGATGGAAAAAGAGGTTTATCTTAATATTTAAAGCAAAACAGTATATATGTATATGCAGTATAACAAATAATTTCAGAATTATTAATAAATGAGCTATAATGGACACATTCATTTGAGATTTACTGTGTCCTCTAGAATATGTTAAATAAGAGAGGAAAAACTCAAGTATAGTGTGTTATTCAAAGGATCTTTCCAACTAAAAAAATCTTCAATTTGCATGAAGAAAATGTTAACTGGATTGTTTTGAGTGATAATATTACTATTATGATAACTAACAAGATATAATTCTTCAACATTATTTAAAATCATATGATAATTTTTCAATCAGCATAAGATTTCTTTTAATACTAGCTTTTAGAAAATATGGCACTTTGCTTTGACATGCTCAGATTCACAGTCTTTGGTTGAAATTGGAGACACAATTTGTACATGTATTAACATTACCATATTTTGAGTTCAGCAAGCCATTATTCACAGAGTTATCAGATTTCTAATTTCTAAAATAAAATTCATTTTGCCTTGTGAAGTTTATGAGTAATACCTTTAAATGGAATTGATATCATTTGCCAGGTATAAAGGCTAAATAATAAGTGAAAGCCTTGTGAAGGTGTCCTTACATAAAAACCTATATTTCAAAATGAAAACTAGGGATAAAATTTTAATATATTGATAAGGGATTTGCTTCCCCAAAGGCTTTATGTAGCCACTAAAGTAGAACATACCACTGATAATAGTAATAATGATTACCATTTATTACCATCGCATATATGATTGGAAATGAGTAATTGCTTTCATATATTTCTTTCAATCAAAAATATGAATTAGCTATTTTAGCTATAAAGAAACAATGAATCACAGAAAGTAGGCAAATATTCCAAGATTAGAGAAAAGACATTTTTGGACTGACAATCAAAATATGGTTTTGTCCAAATTTTGTGCTATATTCACTGATGCTCAAATAAATAAATAAATAATTAAAAAAGTGTCTTGTGTTGTTAAACATAAACTGCTATTAAAACATTGCGTGAAAGTACATGAAGCTTAAATTTTTACTCTCTACTTCAGAGAAAAGAATAAATATTTAGTTGTATGTTTGAGGAAGCATATATCTTTATCAAAGGTAGATGTTTTCTAATATTAGTTTCAAGAAGCATTAGAAATTTATATTTTGCATAGAGTTACTAATGTGAATTCTGGTATATTAAAAACCACAAGATAAAGCTCTATGTCAAGGACTTAATATATTTCTGTGTATTGGCATTTTATATAGGAGGGAATATTTTGCTTAAATCAGTCTTTTGTAAAAACAAAACAAAGTTTTAAAAAAATTAATTAAAAACTAAAAAAAGCATTTAAAATGTTTTATTTCCTACCAGAACCTTTTATTTTCACAAATCTCCATCATTTTAATGCATGCAACTGCATCATAAAAGGTATTACAAGCCCTTGAAATCAGACCATCTGTTTTTTTTCTCAATATAAACAAGAATTTGAAGTTAGAAAGAAACTAACTGAAATCTGTGAGTCATCAAAAACCTTCCCTTCTTGCAAAGAAGAACCTTTTACTTTACATACATTTCTTGCCCACTAATGGGCTCCCAAAACTGATACGTGGGATTCTGTTTTTTATGATGCCAAGAGATTTGACATCTGATAGTAAAACATTTGGTGAGAACCTACATAATTAAACCATTTTAGAGAAAGCTGGAAAACTTTATTCCCTGCACACTCCGTAGGGAGTAGTAATTCTGTTTAATCACTTACTTACAGTAACATGGTGAGAGGGATGTGTGTGTGTGTGTGTGTGTGTGTGTGTGTGTGTGTAAGAGAGAGAGAGAGAGAGAGAGAGAGAGAAAGGACAATGCATGTATTGTTTTCCAGAAAAGATACAGTGCTACAGTGCATTGGTTTATCAGATAATGTTGAGTTTTCCTGATTTAGTGACCTAGAAAACAAGCTAAAAAACTTCTGTGGCCACACTTTCATTTGTCTTTATTCAGATACATAGCTCTTGTGTGTACAGAATATGTATATGTATAAAAATGCCCCAAGTAGAGATAACCTATTCAGCGTTGAGTGCTTTTTGGGTGTCTCTAGGTCTTTAGGACCCTTCTCTGAAGTTTCCCATTTTGGTATCTTAGGTGCTTCTGCAACCACATACAGAACCATTTATTTCTATGAACAGCTCTCCAAGTACCATGTTGGTCCTTTATTCCAACTCATCAGAGTCCACAAGTAAGTGGCATCTTAAGAATTAAGAGGTTCAAACTTCCAGTTATAAAATAAATAAGTCATGAGGATGTAATGTACAGCATAGGAAATGCAGTCAATAAGAACTTTGTATGGAGACATTTCATAACTAGACATCATACATATCATATTGTAATGTATAAAAATGTTGAATCACTATGATGAACATATGAAATTAATAGGATAATATATGACAATTATACTTTAATAAAAATCTACATTACACATAATATATGCCAATTATACTTCAATAAAAATCAATGTTATTCAAGATTATGTATTTTAATTTATATATCAAATAGACACATACCTCAAGATTATTAAACTTTACAAATCTACTCATAAAAAAGGAATTGACGGGACCATGACTTCAGCTAGGATAGGCTATGTATCTTTTTTAAATTAGAAAAGTTTGAGTTGAAAGCATGAGCCGCTGTTGGCATCTCTGTGATCTGAGTGCCATTTTGTAACAAGTGAGTCTCTTTCCAGTGCAATAAAAGACTGAGAAGGCAAGGTTAGCCCCAGTCCTGTGACCATTCTCCTTCTTTACCAGACATACATAGAAATGAAAAGAGGACCCCATCAAATCCCATTTGAACAGGCACTCCAGACCTTTTGGTGAACAGAATAATGGTATGTATTAGTAAAAAAGATAACTGAAGTAATGGAGAAGTCTGATCAGCCAAAAATTTTAGCTGGACATACCTAGTAAATTATCTTCAAATTTATGGATCCATGGCCACAGCTCACTAGAAAATGTCATATAAGCTATGTAATAAATAGGGCACAAAAGAGAGTGTTCTGTTTTTGATATGAAATATATATATAATTTATATGTATATATAATTTATATATGCACATATAATTTGTTAAATATATGTGTATTATTTTCTCTTTTCTCTCATTCTGGGAATAAATGATAAAACAAAACTTTTTCTATTAGGAGGTAGGTGAAAAGAGAAAAACATCTACGAACATATATGAGCATAATCTATATATTTTATAAGGAATCGACTCATGTGCTTATAGAGGCTGGGAAGTCCCAATATCTGCAGTTGGTAGAGACCCAAAACATTTGGTGTAGCTCCATTCCAAAGATCTGAGAACCAAGAAAGCCAGTGGTATAGTATGCTGTTCAACTCAGGAAAAAAAGCAATGTCCCAGTGCAGAGTTGGTCAAACCAGAGGAGTTCCTTCTTATTAGTGGGACCATCAGCTTTTGTTCTATTCAGGCCTTCAACTGATGGCATGAGGCCTACCAACCTTAGGGAGGGCAATCTACTTTACTTAGTGTATATATTCAAATGTTAATCTCATCCACAAACACCCTCACAGACACACCCAGAGCAATGTTTGACCAAATGTCTGGCCATCCCCCAGTGGCCCAGTCAAGCTTTCATGTAAAACTATCACAAAACCCTTCCTTCACTCTACGGTGTTGCTTACAACCTCACAGGTTAAATTTGAAACAGAGCACACTTATTGTAAGAGAAAAGAAACATGGAACTTTGTAGATGATCTCAGATGCCTCCATCCTTTGCCTGGGCCTTGTCATTACTAGTATCTTTTGCATTTTTATTAAGAGAATTTGGGACTGGGTAAGATCTCTGCCTCTTCTGAGTCTGATTTGACAATCTGACACTTTATGGTATTTCAAAGAATTACAAAATTTTTAAAAATGTATTCAATTGTCATGAATAAAACTACTCAGTCTGTATATTTTAATAAAGTACATTTTTAAAGAAACATAGCAAAAAATTCATAATAGAAAACAACTAACATGTCATGTTGAACTCTTCACTGTTGTAACTGGGCAGGTAAGTCTTTAAAGCCATTTCTGTATACCTGTTTTGATGCTGAGTGCTTTTAAATTTCTTCATTGTATTGCAGTGGTGGGCACTGGCTACCAGACCACCTTTTTCTACTTAATAACATTTCTTTTGATCAAGGGAGAATGACACTCTTTTCATTCCTTAGATATTTTCTCACATCCTT
Source organism: Cryptoprocta ferox (assembly GCA_028646485.1). Lineage (NCBI taxonomy): Eukaryota > Metazoa > Chordata > Mammalia > Carnivora > Eupleridae > Cryptoprocta > Cryptoprocta ferox. The sequence goes on along the minus strand of CM053567.1, from coordinate 65,270,093 downwards.
TCTTTTCCCTGCCAACTCCTCTGTCCTAGGCTTTTAGTATTTTCCTTGTTTTACTTTCCTACTAAGAGAGAGAAAGTATTTTTTTCTTTTATTCTCAGAATGAAAGACAAGAGAAAGTAGAGTATATTTAAATTGATCTATCAAGAGACTGGGAAATTCTATGTGATAGCAGATTAGTATCAGCAGTGTCAAGGAAAAGAAAAAAATGTATATTTTGTGTTCTTGGAAGCACTGAAGGAATAAATGAATCTTGAAGATATTCAAGATTGGATTCCAGCATTTTTTCTATTGGATTTAAATGATTTGCAAAACATTTTGATCTCTCAAAGACTTTTGGTCACTTTGCCTGCCTTAGAAATTTATTTTCAAAACACGTAACTATACTCTAGGGGTTTATCTACCCGGATTCCCATAAAATCCCATAATTGTTGGTCCTTCTCTACTCTGGAAGCTATTATACTTGACAGGCTAGGGTGACCAAAGTGGAGACCAGATGGCAGGAAAAGAGACAGTACAGAAAAGAAGTGTCTCCACAAAGAAGAGGGCAGGTTGTAACAGATGGGGAGTGGGGATCAGTGACGGACACTCAGCACCAAGAAATAAGTGGTTGAACATGTTGATGGAATTTGTGCACGATTCCAGAAGCTATCTCAACTCGACTGTTAGAGGAGCATGTGGCTGTGGTGGGGGGAAAGGCCGTGTGCCTGTGAAAAGTCACACAGCTTAGAGGTTGACAGCACAGGGTTTGGAGACAGGTGGCTTGGTGGCAGACTCTGGTTCAGCACCTATTATCTATGCAGTTTGAGCAAATCACTTTATAGCTGTGTGCTTCAATCTCATAATGGAAGTAGAAATACTGTCTGTCTCAGACTGTTGTGACAAATAGTAACATGCTCTATTAAGTTAGAATGATATCTGGCATGTTAGTATTTGTCAACTAAATAGATATATACAAAGGACCGTAGCATTTTAGCATTAATGCAGCTTTGTACTAAGTCTTCTCAATCCCCCAGCCTTTTGGGTGAGCATTACACAGAATAAAGAATCCTTCTCTCTGGTATATGGAAGTGATTTCTGGGGAAACCTATCAATAGGAAGAGGACGGGAAGAGGAGGAATGCATGGGCATCGAAGAATCCCCTACAGACGGGAAGGTAACAGCAGCACCCACATCCCATGTAACTTGGAAGGAGAGCTTCAAAGAGGACTCCATGCATAGGGCATTTCTACCAAGTCAACATCAACCAGGTCCAAACAACACTGTGCCAATGCCTAGGAATTTTCAAAATTACTTGAGAAAAAAAATCCCTATGAAAAGCAAGCCATCTTGATACAGAGCCAAAAGGGATCATTCACTTTGTCAATTTTCAAACCCCTGAAATCTTGTGTTCTGCTAGTAAAGCCTGTGATACACTACGTAGACAAACAAAGCAAGTTTTATTTGAAAAGTATACACGGCATCTGGGCGGCTCAGTCGGTTAAGTGTCCAACTCTTGGTTTCAGCTCAGGTCATGATCTCCCAGTTCTTGAGTTCAAGTCCCATGATGGGCTTGGCACTGCCAGCTTGGGATTCTCTCTCTCCCTCTCTGCCCCTCCCATGCCTATGCACTTTCTCTCTCTCTCTCTCTCAAAGTAAATAAATAAACATTTAAAGAAAAATAAAGAAAATTAGTACAGGTATATCAGAGTGGAAAACAAGAGAAGTTCCTGTTGAGGGAAGAACATTAAAATATGGTTAAAAATAAAAGGGCTGGGGAGGAGGTGATTCAGCAATGACAGCTGTACTGTCCATAGAAAATTAAAAAAAAAAAAAAGTCACATTAATATTAATTAAAAGCTGGCCTTTGTATCATCACAATGCACTAGAAATTTTAAACTAGATCAGCAATAAAATAGACCTCCTCCACAAACGTCTTTTGTTGGTCTAAATTCTAAATACTGTAATGCACACATGAAATCAGCTACATGTATTTGCTTTGAGAGTAAACTCCTAATGGTTTTGAACCCATTGGACTACTTTTGGATGGGACTTGTCTCCAATCCCTGTGCCATTAAACACTCTTATATTTAAATAGTAGGTTTGAAATAAACAACAGTACCCTGATTCTAAAAAAGAAGAGACAGAACTCTACTTCAATTCTGGCAGTCCTTGTGTGAAAAATTCTTTGAACCACGCAGAATTCTCCCTTTCTGGAAGCATTTCTTCACATACCTCTCCCTCCTTCCTTTCAAAATGCACATTAGGGGCGCCTGGGTGGCTCAGTGGGTTGAGCGTCCGGCTTCAGCTCAGGTCATGATCTCACGGTTTGTGGGTTTGAGCCCCGCGTCGGGCTCTGTGCTGACAGCTAGCTCAGAGTCTGGAGCCTGTCTTCAGATTCTGTGTCTGCCTCTCTCTCTGACCCTCCCCTGCTCATGCTGTCTTTCTCTCTCTCAAAAATAAATAAAACATTAAAAAATTTTTTAAAAATGCACATTAATGTGATAATAGGTATTATTTCTTTGCTTGTAAAATTTTTAAAATTTTGTCTACTAATGTACATACATACACATATACACAAATTTCCAAATAAGAAAATTTTTTCCTGCATTTCTTTTCTGGATAAAACTGTTATTTGTTTTATTTCATGATAGCATGATAGGGTACCCATAACAAAATAATACAGACAGTGTGGCTTAAACAGATTTTTCTCTAAAGTTGTAGAGGCTAGAAGTCCAAGTTCAGTGTTTCAGCAGGTTTGGTTTCTCATAAGGCCCTCTCTCTTTGGCTAGAAGATAGCTTCCTTCTCAGTGTGTCTTCACATAGCCATCCCTCAGTCTGTGTGTGTTTGTATCCTATCTCTTCTTAAAAGGACACTGGTCACATTTAGATTAGGGTCTACCCATATGCCCTCATTTTACTTGGCCTCTTTAAAAGTCCTATCTCTATAAACAGTCACATAGTGAGATGCTGGGGGTTTGGACTTCAATATATGAATTTTGGGGGTACAGATCAGCATATAATAGGGAAGGATGTTAAAAAAAATGATCCAGGGCACCTGGGTGCACAAGTCCGTTAAGTATCTGACTCTTGATTTCAACTCAGGACATGATTCCGGGGTGGTGGGATTGAGCCATGTCAGACTTTGCACTGAGCATGCTTAAGATTCTCTCTCTCCCTCTGGCCCCCCCAATAAATAAATAAACATTTAACAAGAATGAACCAAATCAATTGCAAAATATGTTAGGTACACCACTGATAGACTTCAAAGTAAACTTATTCTCTTAAAAAATAAGCTTACATCAAAATTAATTTTTCTCAAAGCCAGCACCCATTCTTCTAGCCAGTCTTCTCTTAATATTGTGCCCCAGCTATGCAAAATTAGGTTTGTCTCACTGGAGAGTTGGTGCAGGGGACTGTCAAGCTACATAAGGAAGTGAATGTTTATCTTCAGGAGTACAAGAAATGCTTTATTGTAAGGGCTGAGACTTTGAAGCCAGGCAGACTCTTCCCAGTTGTATAACCCTGGCTAAACTAGCTAAGCTCTCTAGGCCTCAGTTTTCTCATTGGTGAAAGATACAACAAAACTAACAACAGTGAACTATAATGACAGGCACTATTCTAGATGTTGGGATTTATCAATGGATTAAACAGAGCCTTGCTCTAATGGGATATTAGAATGCCTGTCAGTGCTAGGGCAAACAGAAAAAGAAAAGCAAGATACAGGGAAAGGGGTAGAAGAGGGGCAACTTTATTTTATTATATTTTATTAAAATTTTTAAAGTGTTTATTCATTTTTGAGAGACAGAGACAGAGCATGAGCAGGGGAGGGGCAGAGAGAGAGAGGGACACACAGAATCTGAAGCAGGTTCCAGGCTCTGAGGTGTCAGCACAGAGCCCAACACGGGGCTCGAACTCATAAACCACGAGATCATGACCTGAACTGAAGTGGAACACTTAACTGACTGAGCCACCCAGGCACCACAGAAGTGGCAACTTTAAATAAAGTGATAAAGGGAAGGGTCACTGAGAAAGTGAAGTTAGCAAATGGATTAGTAAAAGGTGCTTAAAAATGTGAGATAGTGGTCTGCCCAGTTCTATGATAACATAATAAGTCATATATAACCACTATGTTTAGGTTTTGGTTTTGGTTTTGCAGCCTTCAATTATTCTAATGGTGGAGAAGGAGTATGTATCAGTGACTATTAGTTAATTACTTGTGTGGACATGTCAAAGAAGTCTTAGAACCAAATATTACAAGTCTACCTATAGGTTATTGTAAGTTTTGTTGTCTACAATGTTGAGTTGACTGCACTAGGCATGTGCACAAGTGAAAAGAGGGCATAAGAATATACATATGCTTATGTTTCTTTGTAAAGTGCACCTGTTCATGTATTCAGGTGAAAAAAGTATGTGCATGATGAGGGCGAATATATACACATTCCAGAGACTACATATGTGTATGCAAAATATTAAGTAATTTTTAGTAATAGAACTTTGTAGTGAGAAACAGATGAGAAAGGTGCTAAATTGTTTTTGGAATTGTCTGTTGCTGTGAATCCTCAGGTTCACTGAACTGAAAAGAAAAATATCATTTTGAACCAAACAAATAAACCTGTGAATTTTTAAAATAAAGCTTTGCTACTTGATATGAATTATTCATTGCCTACAGGACTTCAGTTGATATGTTATGCATTTTTTCCTTCTGGACATTTCCATAGGACATTATCTAAATGAAAAATTGTGGACTTTTCAAAGAAAAAAGTGAGTAAGACATAATCTACTAAATATTTCACCAAAAAGGTTAAGCATAAAGTATATTAGTTACCAGAAATCATATATTGTACTTTGAACTCTGAATATTTTATGTAGTAAGACTGTGATATATTTTTTAAAGGTTATTTATTTATTTGTTTATTTATTTAGAGTTGGGGGGAGAGGTAAAGAGAGAGGAGAGAGAGAATCCCAAGCAGGCTTATGCTGTCAGTGCCAAACCCGATGCAGGCTTTGATCTCACAAACTGTGAGATCATGACCTGAGCTGAGATCAAGAGTTGGATGCTTAACCGACTGAGACACTCAGGTGCGTGCCCCTGTTTGTCCTTCTTGGTGGTATGAGAATCTTATTTTCACAAAATTTGGAATATTACTGAAACCATTCAGGTAGGCTTCACACATGATAAATGGCTACTTCATTGAGAAACATACAGAGGAGCTAAGCACATGGTGATGTGTTCTGTTTCTGGATGGATTTCAGCACAATGTGACATACAGGAAAGGGACTCCAGAGCCAGAAGCTTGCAATAGACAGGGTTTTACCTTAGCTCTATGCTATAGGCTCAAGGCTCAAGCTCAGAAAGAGAGATCCAATCTCCATCTATAAAGGATTAACTACTGCCTTTCATTAAAGAATATCTCTACACCAAGAGAGTGCCAAGGAATGGCCTGAAAGCTGGTGTGCTACGGGGCCAGAAAAGACTGACCAAAGGAGAGCATGAATGTGAATGATCACAATTGTTATCGGAAACATGCTAAAATCAGCTATTTTTTTCCTCCTTAAAAAAGTATCCAGTAGTACTTATTAAAAACTGCAACTTAAAGTTTCTCCCCAGACCAAATACCCAAAACTCTGAAAATACCAAAATACTGAAATAATGGGAATTTGAATGCATTGTCTTCACACACCTACAATAATATACTACAGTCAACTGACTCGTTTATTGTGCCAAAATTATTCATAAATATAGATAGGTATGTATCTAACTCATGCTAGTTGAATTCTGAAATATTAAAAACAAAACATTTTCCCTCTGGTCCCTTAGAAATTGTCTTAGTGGATAATCTGAAAAAGTAATTATGATTATTTATCTTCATCTCTTTAAAGATATAATTCCCATTTTTATGTATACTAAGATTTATATGCGTGTGTGTATATATATATATGTATATAGCATGTATGTGTGTGAATACATGTGTATCTAGAAGAAACCACCTATTGTAAAAAAAAAAAATCAATGACTCAAAAGAAAAAGACACTGAGAAGTAGCATCCTGTAACACCTAAGTTTGAAACATTGGAATCAAATAGGATTTGGTTGAATTCCAGTTCTGCATTTTGCTAATAATGTACCTAAGAGGATGTCTCCCAGCCTGAATTTCATTTGACTCTTGTGGGAGCTGGGAATAGTAATGTGTGCTTCCAGGGCTGTTGTGAGGACTCAATTAATTAATGTCTATAAAACTAATTTGTATTCTGTTGCTGCTCCCTTTTATCTTCAATCTTTCTTTTTCCACAAAGTTCTTACATCTTCTCATTTCTATGAAGTGAGAATTCTGTACTCAATACCAGCACAAATATGTACCATAAATGTGTGGAAACCATATTGCCAGGAGCCGCACAATCAGGAGAGAGGGATTTTTTACTACTAACTTCTAGATAGTGTATTACAAAACTTTGTTAAATGTTTTTGCCCTCCACCCTGCCCCCCGAGATAAACTTCAAATAACAGAGATCATTTTCCTTTAAACCTTCTAATATACTACCAAGGGAGTATGCTTTCAGAGAGAATGCCAATAAAGAACTGAGGAGACAATTACATAATTAGATGTTTTTGATAATTTAAAAAATAACACAAGTGCTTTTTGAGTACTTCATATGTCTCAGTGTTAAATGCATGACGTAGCTTTAAAAAAACACCTTCAACTATAATATGAGGCTGGTACTTTTATGATCCATCATTTATGAAGGAGGGAAATGTAGCTTTAAGAAGTGTAGACACTGGTCTGAGGTTACAGGATTAGTAAGTGGCAAAGCCAAAACAAGAACCTAGGACTGTCTGTTGTCAAAACCTCCAGTGATGCATACATTTTGGGGACAAGATGAGAAAAATATTTTTTAAATAAAAATTGATCTTGATGATTTTTAAAGTCCTAAAACTATCTATAGAAAATCACTCCCTTAAAACCACTAAGTTATTAGAAACTTTAATAAAAATAGAACATAAGATCTACAACAGATTATACAATTAGGAAATAGAATTAGATGCTAAAATATCATACAATTTGGCATTTAGCTTATAATTGTTTAAATTATGGTCTATTTAAATTACATAGATATTTAATCCTTTAACATATATTGCAACAGTTGTATAATTTTAATATCTATTTGTAAAATCTTTGTACATCAGTATATATTTAGCTTTTTATTTGTTGGACAAAGTGTCAGACTGACAGCTGTCTACCTTACTTGAGTATCATCACTCTTTCAAAATTGGATCTGTGGGGTAAAAAATGATACCCTTGAACAGTCAAGTATAATTGAAGTTATATTTTTCATGGCTACTATAACTATTGCCAATGTTTTGCGGTCTGTAGCAGATGTTACAATGTACTGATGTATTAGGCCAGAGTTTAAAACAATTGTTTCTTTTTCCATTATAATTTTAGCCTAACATTACGTTTAAATTAAGAATAAGTGTATTTCTTAGTTTTAAAATTTGAACACACACACAAAAATATTTTTAAGAGTATGTTCTATGTTAGACTAGTTTGATGGTTTTTAAATTAATAGAAACTTTACTAATCAGTAAAAGTGGTTTGAGAGAAAGCAAAGAATTTAAAAAACTTTGTAGAAATCAAAGGGTCTGGCTCAGTTGGTTAAGCATCTGACTGTTGATCTCAGTTCAAGTCATGATCTCATGGTTAGTGAGTTTGCGTCCTGCCTTGGGCTCTGCTGATAGTACAGAATCTGCTTAGGATTCTCTCTCTCTCTCTCTCTCTCTCTCTCTCTCTCTTTCTCTCTCTCTCTCTCTCTCTCTCTCTCAGAGTAAATAAATAACAACAACAACAAAAGAAATCAAAGGGTCTACTTTGGATTATTAAAAATAAAAAAATATCAGCAATTTCTTATTGTTCTTTAAGACTGAGACTTTATTCTCAACTTTTAATCAAAATCTTTAAATGAAATGTTGGCAGTACTAGCATACAGGACTGGCAGAAAGAAAAGGTAAAGCCTAAAGCATTTTTCAAGCCAGATTATTAGTAGTTATGTTAGTATCTGAATCATATGAAAACATATTTTGCTATCCATGCCCCAAATACACATAGATGTATAGATGATAGATAGATAGATAGATAGATAGATGGATAGATAGGTGATAGATAGATAAGTAGATAAGTGATAGATAAAAATAGAAAGAAAATACTTTCCTTATAAATTTACATATTAAGTATGTAGATAATGATTTTACATCATATTGACATAAGTAATGTATGGGGAAATATGGCAAAAATGAACACAGGTACACAACACGCACACACTAGTTTGGGTGAGCAGAGCAAAAGTCAACAGAAAAAGCTAAAAATCAAACAGTCAAGGTAGTGGGTAAAAATAATAATTTCTGAGAAGCACTAGGCATTAAAACTCATTCACACTGTCAAGAATTCAGAACTGGTAGAAAATGTGATCAGCATCTGCAGGATTTGGGACCTAGCAGGATAAAGAGAGCAGCAATCACTACAGCGAGTCCTCCAGATGTAAACTCATAACTAAGCCCCCGCCCCTTTAGAACAACAACATGGGTAGAAGTGACTGGAAGCATCTGGGCCAAGAGAGGATGGACATAGCATGCACTTTTGGACTGGAAGAGGTGGTGGTGACAGAAGCAGATGAAGAGTGGAAGAAGAAATACCACTTGTAGCTGCAGTGACCTTTCTGTGGTGGGAGAAATGTGAATTAACGGCTGAGAGGTCTTCTTATGGGGAGTGGTTAGCAGAGAACATGTCCAGGGGTGGACTGGGCAAAGAGAGTGATGTGTCCCTGTCCTTGTGTAACAGTGATGGCTTAACCAGGCTGAGACATACTATGTATGTTAAGGAATGTTGAGGTATATGGTTTAAAATATGATCTGTAACAAATTGCATAGAATTCCTTTCAAAAAAACATTTTTTAAGTGTGTTGTTATTAAGTGTATAATGTAATGGAATGCTGTGCTGGAAGTTAAGAGTAACTAATTTAGTAATGGTGTTGAATCAATGGCTCTATCATTTTTGCTCCAATTACATTAGGCCCCTAAAGTTGAATGCTTACATTTACTCTCCAAATTGACGCTTTTGCAAAGCCCTGAATTAGACATTACTTGGTGTCATGGCTTGAATCATTTATTATAACTTTTCCTCACATTTTGACATTTGCTTATTACACTCTTACCTTTTCTTCAAGACCTGGAGACATTGAAGAGATTGTAGAGATTTATCAATTTCAGATCATTAATTTTACATATAGGGGAAGTGGATTTAAAAGAAAGAAAATAAGTAAACTGCCCCCAAATAATAGAGCTAATTAATAAAAGAGGCAACAGAACAACAAACGGCTCTCTAGAGTGCCAGTTTAGCACCCCCTTCCAGATGAATATTTGGAATGAGTAAGAGAATGAAGAACAACCTATAATTCTTGGCTTTAGACAAGCTTTGGGCAAATAAATGAGAACAGCAATCAGTGCGAAGCAGGGAAGAGACCCTGAGTGGGACAAAGTGATGCACATGGTGTCTATTCCATGGAGTTTCCTGATCTAATGACGTTCTTAATTCTATATCTTTGGTAACAGTGACCAAAATGGGAACCCTAGCAGTCAGTTTGTTTTGTGATAAGGGTTATTAATGGCCTTCATGGACACTTAGATCTCAGGGCCTATGCCCCTGCTTGTGAGAATAAGTGTGCATTAGGTCCTGGAACTGGAAGAATTGGTGAGGTTGGTGGCTTGGTGACTCTACGTATGTCTTTGAAACTGACCTTGTGGTGTGTACTTTAGTCTTCAATTTGATTGGCCCAGGTTAGATAGGGAGGATTTATTTTCTAAAAGCCATTTTCTTAACTTAGATGTCTGAGCCAATTTTGGTAAGCCATCTACAAGTTCTTTGAACCTTATATATCTTCTTACATTATACCGATATTTTCATGCCTATTTTAGGCTCTTTTCATCAAGAAAGCTAATTCATATAAAAGATGTATACATTAGAAAAAAGTCACTAAATGTCTTTTATATCTACTTGAAGTACTATATAATACTAATAATGAAGAGGTATTATATTTTTCAACATTAAAAAGCATGCCAAATATTATGTTCTTACCTACTAAACATTCTTCTCTAATAATTGATAAACTTATGCAAGAGGATTCCATGAGGAACAATTTAAAATATTTATTATAAGAATCTGGAATTCATTTTGAGATTTCCAAAGCTCATTGGCATAAATAAATATTATATTTTAAATGGATTCTAATTAAATTTACACTATCTTTAATCCACATCTCCAGAGTGACACTTTGCTAGGCACCATGGCTGTTGCAGATAGTGAGGAGCCTGGTGAATTTTTTGAAGCGTTTGGAGGCAGAAACACAAGTGTATAACAGTTTTGCCCAAAGCACCTTCAATATGTTTAAAAGATCAAGCAAGGGAGATGTACTTTAAAAAAGAATAATTCAATAAACTGTGACATTTGAGATATGCTCTGAAGAACAAACAGACTTTTAAGAAAGCTAGGAATTCAGTGAGATTAGAAATAAAGCTACTTGGGGTGCCTGGGTGGTTCAGTTGGTTAAGTGTCTGACTTCCACTCAGGTCATGATCTGGTGGTCTGTGAATTTGAGCCTCATGTCAGGGTCTGTGCTGACAGCGCAGAGCCTAGAGCCTGCTTCAGCTTCTGTGTCTCCCTCTCTCTCTGCCCCTCCTCCCCCTTCAAAAATAAATAAAACATTTAAAAAATAAAGCTACTTTTTTAAGTTTTAAAATGTATTTTGAGAGAGATAGTGCACAAGTGGGGAGAGAGAGGGAAAGAAAGAAATCCCAAGCAGGCTTTGCACCACCAGTGCGGAGCCCGATGTGGGGCTTGAAGCCATCAACCATGAGATTATGACCTGAGCTGAAGCTGGATGCTTAACCCACTGGCCCACTCAGAAGCCCCCAAATAGAGCTAATCTTTTAATGCAGCTGGCTAACCAAATACCTTTCCCTCCCTTATATTTCCCCTACAGTAAATTCCCATTCAGCCTATTTGAAAAAATGCTTCTGTAATACATCTCTTCTTTTTTCCCAATCACACTTTTCTTCTCAGCAGAGCCAGCTGCTTGTAACTGCATTCCTTAAATATAGACTTTTCAGTACCAAATATTGCCTGACTTAGTAGTATGACACTGAACAGATTGCACAAAAAAAAATTGAATTTTCCTATTAGCAAATCAATGGGATAGCATTTGTGGCAAAACTTTTTTTCTATTATCAGCCACAGAAGGTTTAAAGATAAAATATTATTTAAGGGCGCCTGGGTGACTCAGTCAGTTAAGCGTCTGACTTCGGTTCAGGTCATGACCTTGCTGTTGGTGGGTTCGAGCCCTGCGTTGGGTTCTGTGCTGACAGCTCAGAGCCTGGAGCCTGTCTAAGATTCTGTGTCTTTCTCTCTTCTCTGCCCCTCCCCCATTCGTGTTCTGTCTCTTTCTGTCTCAAAAATAAATAAACTAGTAAAAAACATTTAAAGGTAAAATATTATTTAATAGGTGCTATTTTGAACAGCTGGTAATTGACATAAAACAGTGACGCTAACATATATCGTCTTATTTTGTTACAAGAATTCAGTATTTTTTCATACTATATTTGATTTGGATAGTAGTGTGATATATTATTTAGATGATATAATAACCCAAAGTATGGCATAGAGATAATTCTTTTAGAGTATTTGGAAAGGTTCTTCCATAGAAATTATTTCTTTTTCAGGGAGTTATATCTTTCTTCAGTAGTGACATGGAACATGTGGTAGGTTGTGATCCCCAAAATGATTAACTTTTCTTTGGCAGAAGAAATTATGGTCACATTCTGTCTCTTTGAAATAATTACACCGCCTTTTTAGTAAGCTTATCCAAAGAAAATTGAAGCATTTTGTAGCTATATTTTGATTGGCTCACCACAAACTCTAATCTATTAAATAAAACCTTCATTTGTGCAAGTGGTTGATAAATTGTCAGTAGGAGGTATAGTTGTAAACTCCTGCTACGCTAGAAAGAAACCAAGAGACATACCCCCCCCCCATACACATACACAGTATCATCTACAGGAGCTTAACTTCTACCTATATTGCTGTAAAACAAAACAAAACAAAAAAAGACAAAGAAATTCAGAAAGGACCTGAAAACAAATAGAGAGATCTTAATTTCCCATTTGTGTTAAAAGAGTAAACATGTCAATCAAAGCCAGAAAACCCATGTAGAATATGCCTTTATTCTATAGAATACTAGTCATCCAGATAATAGGGTAGTAATACTTGTTACTAGCAGAAAGATAGCAGTTCCTTCTAATGGTTGCAATTTTTTTAAACCCATGCATAATTTCTTGCCAGTGTGCCTAAAGCCCAGAAGCAAGATGTCTGGCCAAGGTTAATAGCTAGTTTACAACCTCTGGGAGGATATTTCATGTAGGTTTTACAACCACTGGCATTTTCTATAAATTCATCCACTGGAAAAACTATCAAAAATTAACTATCAGAATGTGTTATTTATTTCAATCTACCTACCAGGAGCTGGGTACTTCTAGACAAGGGGGGAGAAGTATAGGTATACAGAAAAGATAAAACAAGAAAGCAGCTGGAGGCAGAGAGAGAAGTGCAGTGAGCTCCACGATGTGAGCCACTACAATTGGGAAGAAAAGGAATACAAGTTTATATCTCAGGAGTAAAACTGGACCTAGAAGTCCAAAGTGTTGTATAATTGCTATTCATATGTAAATGGAGACTTCACTGGGCTTGAAATTTATGTAGGATTGCCTCAAAACCCCAAATCCAAATGACTAGAGAAACCCAAACTTCTCTAAATTGTCTATTTATTCATGGGGTTTAAGTTCTGGTGCCCACTAGTGTCTCGCTTTTATTCTGTATTTTCTGGGAAGGAAGGTAAGAAAGCAGAAGGAAGGTAACAAGAAAAGGGGTAGGGAGGAGGAAGGGAGGGAGGAAGAAAGGGAGGAGTCTAGAAGTCAAGAAGTCTAAAGACACTAGAGAATGATTAGAGAGGAGCACTAATCTACAGATCATTCAGGAAGGAACTCTGATATTATGATATGTAGTCAGCAATCTGAAGGAAACAGAGTGAATTGTGTATCTACTGGGGGGAAGAGCATTATAATCAAGGTGGAAATGGAGAGGCTCTGAGGCACAGGGCATATGTTCTTGCGCTCTATTCTTAGTGTGTTAGAGGATTATATGTGGCATATGAGAAAAAGGAATCAAGGATATTGCAAATAATTTTGGTCTAAGCAAATGGAAGAATGAAGTTGTTTTTTATTGAGATGGGGAAAGCCAAGAGAGAACCTATTTTATGAGGGAGGGGGCATCAAGCCTATAAATTGATTTTATGTATCTCACATTTGAAATTTTAAAAATGGCTTAGGTATTCAATGGTATTGTAAGAACTTTATGTCTTGAGTTTTATGTAGAAGTCCAGGCTGTTGATTTAATTTTAGTCCTCAGATAGAGATGGAATATAAAATCATGATCATAAAAGATGCTGTTTAGGATGTTTACTAGAGTAGAGATCAAAGACTGAACCTTGGTCCTTTCTGATATATAAAGTTGAGGAAAGTGAGGCCAATAATATAAGAGGAGCCCTCAGAAAGGGATATTATAGAGGAGATATGAAGAAAGGGTTAAACAAATCAAGTGTAATAAACTGTTAAATGCTGTTTGATACATAGAGCAGGGAGGCTAAAAATTACATTGGATTTGTCAGTAGACAGATGGATGACTCTGGAAAAGAGAAATATCAGTGGAGGTGAAGTCTTACTGCCTTTGGTTAGAGAATGAAAGGAGGGAAAATGAAGACAGGAAACCTTAACAACTCCTAAAAGACCTTTTGTTATAAATGGAAAAATGAAATTAGACAATGCCTGGAGAAGTCATCTGTGGTAATGGGTGGATATTTGAGATGCAGATACAGCATACTTGAATAATGACAGAAATTATGTAATTAATGGCCAAAAATAAAAAAATAAAAAATAAAAAGTGTGGGAGAGTGTCAAAAGGCAAGGCAAATGTAACAAACCTGAGTGTAGTACTCTTGGAGTCCTGGAAGTTAATGGTCATGAATTTAGGTCAATCAGCAGGGCTGTGCTCATCTTTTCAACCATGTTAAAATTTCTAGTTTACAGATAACCATAGGAGAAGAGTTGTATCTAATCATGGAATTTGAAATAGGGTTTCCTGCTGTCCTATTTATGGACATGGAGAAATGGTCCCAGTGGGGGGAAAAATGTCTAATAAAAACTAGATTTTCTTTGTTTATTGGAATTTTCTAAAGATTGTAAAATAATAATAATTCTCAAGGGCAAACTTGGAAGGATGCTGTTATGACAAATAAATCCTCTACCTACAAACAGATTTATTCTTAATATTATGTACCCTTTTTCCTCTACCCATCTTTGGAAGTTGTTGTTTTGTGTTGGAAGGAGGATGATATTGACAACAAAATGCAAGCATTTGGCTAATTAATTTTTGATAAAATCTGCTCGCTTTGAGTAAAGTTTGAATCAAGAAATTGTTTGACATCCATAGTAAATTTACATATATAAAGTCTCCTAAGATTTTGCTGGCAAAGGTCCTAGTCCCCATGATCTTAAAAGCTATGACTATGGAGAAAATTATTTCAAACATTTCAGAATTTGTTGACTTAAGTAGATTTTTATGTTTATAAACACTCTTGCTTGGGTATTGCTTGGGTATGAATCATTTACTCTGTTTTGTTTTTTTGTTTTTGCTTTTGACAGAGAGAGCAGGATGGGGAGGGCCAGAGGGAAAGGGAAAGGGAGAATCTCAAGTAGGCTCCAGGCCCAGCTCAGAGCCTGACTGGGGGCTCAATCTCACAACCGTGAGATCATGACCTGAGCTGACACCGAGTAAGAACCTTAATTGACTGAGCCACCCAAGTGCCCCTGAATCATTCACCCTTCAACATTATTTTTTCCACTATGAACTTTCGAGCTCATATGTCATGCATATTCCAATGCATTCCCCATTTAAAAAAAGAGGAAAATCCCAGTGACTAAGCATGTCTAACATGGCAAATCTAGAAATAAGTAATATTCCTTCTCTTTTCTTCCTTGTGTTCATAGCACAGAACTACTTACACTCAGATATGCAGAAAGAATACCATGAGGCCAAATGATTCACTGCTTTCCCTCAGTTCAAATCCCCCAAAATACCATTTTCTATCACTTCCTACTCTTCATCACTACCTACCCTCTCCAGAATGCTTGGCCATCTGGAATTTCCAGCTCATCGAGAACACAACAGCCTGTTATCTTCAGGATGATGCTTTCTGAGGGAGTGTTTTCTTTTATAATTCATTCATCATTTGCATTTTCTTCATATCCACATAATGTAAAATATTACAGATATTTGGCTTTCATAATTTATGGAATCATTTAATTACAAATCCTGGGACAATTTAAATTTGGAATAAAAATAAAAATCCCAGGTTTTTTTCTTTTTTCTTTTTTTGGTAAAATATGAGGATTTGAAAGAGATAATGTCTATTCAGAAACAAAATCTAACCCTTTTGAATTGTGGCTGAAAGCAGGTAGTAAGTTGAACAGGAATGTTAGTTTACAGAAGAATGGGATACATCACTGACTGTTCTTTAAATTCTTGCTTCTCCTTTTTCTCATCTATTCATTAGGGTTTTGATTTTTCATGTGATACCACTCATCTCTATTACTTCTGGAGAATGCTTGCATTTTAAAGTTTTAAATAGGTAATAAACATTCACAAACTTCAAACATCAAAAGCTACTAAAGGGGGCACAGTGAAAAGGTTCCCTTCTACTATGAACTGAAAGTTTGTGTCCCCCAGAATTCATATGTTGAGATTCTAATCCTCAATATGGTGTTGTTTGAAAGTGGAGCCTTTGGGAGATGTTTGGGTCTAGATGAGGTAATGGAGTTATAGCACTCATGATGGGATTGGTGCCCTTGTAAGGGGAAAAAGAAATCAGAACTATTCAGAACTGTGAGAAATTAGTGGCTGGTTTTTAAACCACCAGCCTCTGATATTTTGTTATAACAACCCAAATTACTATGACACCTTTCTACCCAAGATCCCAATCAACTTAGTTAGCACCTCCATGCAACAGGTAACAAGTATTATTATTTACTTTTTTTTTCTGTTAGTGTTTTTCTTTTCGGTGTGTATATATGTATGTACGAGCCAGTACAGATTTTATGTTGTTTCCCCTCCATTTTATATAAATGGTAGCATACTACACTCAGTTTCCTGATTTTTTTCTCAATTATATATTGGGACACCTTTTCCTATCAAGAAAGTGATAACTTTCTACTCCTTTATTTGTGGCTGATTAGTATCTCCTTGTAGGAAATCTGATATGTTACGTAAGGAGCTTTTGCTATTAGAAATAATGCTACAATAAGAAACTTGTACATAAGCTATTTTGCATATGCACTAGTGTATATGAACAAGAACTCAAGAAGAATTGTTTTTATAAAGATGCATATATATTCATTTTTTCTGGAAACTGTAAAGTTGCCTTCCATAGTTGTACCACTTTATACTTCCATGATAATGCATAAGAATGCCAGTCCCAATTCCCACAATCACCTCAGCCTTCAAAGACCTTCCTGTTGGATAGCTGAAGTTACACAGTAAACAGTCATTCACAAAGGACACAATATGAATCAATTATCTTGCAAGAGGAAGGTCCATTGGCTCTGCACATCAGTTTACTCTATTGTGTGTCTTATTAAGCTTTTAGGTTTATGTGAGTCTGATGGGTTAAAATGAAATAGTACTATAATTTTAATTTTTATTTCTCTTACATCTTTTTCTATGCTTACAGACACATTTCCTTTTCTGTGACTGGCCTATTACTTTTGCCTATGCTTTTTTTTATTAGCTTTCTTACCTCCATGTAAATTGTCTCTACATTTTTTGGAGTACTTGAGTGTGATATTAGTCATGATATTTTCCCAGTTGGTTTTTGTGTTTTCAGAGTGTTTCTTTTCTTTTGTTATATAGTAGCTTTTGATGTTCACATCATTAAATTTATCAATCTTTTTATGGCTTCTGAATATTTCTGTCAAATGAAAAAGTGCCTTCCGCTCTCCAAGTTTATGAAAGGAATCTCTCACCTGTCCTCCCTATTTTATGGTTTCTTATGTTTAAAATCATTACCATGTTTGGAATTCATCTTTGTGCAAGTGAACCAGCTTGTTTCTTTCTTTTTTTCTTTTCCTCCCAGAGCTCAACACAGTTGTTTCAAATATATTTGTTGAATGTACATCTGTCCACTTCAGATTCCTTTAAAATCTTGTATTAGAATCATTGCCTGAATCTTTTATTCTATTGCATTGATCTGTCTCTACAACATTTTCATGGCTTAAGTTTATATGCTGTTTTTAATGTGCTAGGGAAAGACCCTCTTCTTGCTTTTCTTTTCCAGAATTTAATTTGAAAAATTCATATGAACTTGGTATTAATACATACAGTTAATAAGTAGTATATTAATTGGGATCATTTTAATTATGGATGATCAACCTTATGGAAGGTTGTTGATTTTTTTTCATTAATTTCATTTGTTTCATTGTTTATGTACCTTCAGGATAGTTTTAAAGTTTTAATATGGCTCTGCATGGTTCTCATTATATATTCCTAGGAATTTTATCTTTGTTGAGTCTTTTTCCACTGTATTTTCTATAGGTTTTATGTTTGAATCTTACTGATTTTTGAGCTAATATTGTACTCTACTGTATCCTGAATGACTATATTTTAAATAATTTCAGTTAGTTTTCTTGTCTTTACCTATAGCCATGTAATTGGCAAATAGTGTTATCTCTTCATTTTTAATTTTTATGTTCTTATTTCTTTTCCTTGTCTAACTGGATAGGCTAATCATATTATATCTGATAATTAATAATAATAGCATTAATACCTTAGTACATACATCAGTACAGTATCAAATAATAGAAGAAATTGGTGTTAATTTCATTTCTGACTGTAGAAAAAATGTTTCAAATGTTTATTGCTTATTATTTGTTACAATATTAGTCTCAGTAAGAATAGCTTTTAATCACATTGAAAGAGTTTCTATCATCCTTTAAAATTGCATATTTTAAAATCAAGAATGAATGACAAATTTTTTAATTATCTGAATTTATAAAAATTATATTTTTCTAAACTTATTAATACAGATTTTTAGTGTTTTGCTTACTTATAATCCCACTCATTTACCTATCAGTAGGATAAAGTATTTTGAAAAATCTTCTTTATTTACATATATTCTTATTTTAAAACCTCTTACCTTTTACTTCTCCTTTGAGCAAACTAAAATAAAAGCATGGCCAGAGAGTCATGCCATAACAGGAATGAAATATGAATACTTCTGAATATATATATTATTTTATTTATTTGTTTCTTTGTTTACTTACCTTACTTCAAGTTCTGGAAAATATGAACTGGATATTATTTTGCTTTTCTACCTTCTACCTCTACACCCTCCCCTCATTTCCAAGAACTTAAGTGTTTCACAAACTCTCACTAAATATTCACTCACTATAATTGGATTAAATAAACCTTATCTGTAGATATTTGCCATTAGTAGCGATTCCTTTTTGTTTGTTTCTTTGTCAAGTTTGGCAGGAAATAGATACCACACTCAAATATAAATACTTTGAGAATCACTTAATTAAAAAACCACATACAAAGGTATAAGTAGGGCATAAGGAAACCACAGAGGATATTACATACTTATGGCGCTGGGAACAGCAAATCAATTACCACTACAGGGCCCTGACAAGAGTAAAGAGTTGTCACCACATTCAAAAGATAGAAATCCCACAGAAAGGCCCAGATGAAATGAGGCAACCCTGTCTGATGAGCACAGCTTGCCTGTGCATGATAGGAGCTAGAAGAATAAATGCCCCAAATCACGCCTTGACTTTAGTCTCCTGCTGGGCCTCATTGGCTCAACCCACCTGCCAGTGTCAGAGAGGTCAAGGGAGCCCCCTTGACACAGATCAGTGTCTTGAGAGACAATGACAGCGGAGAACAGTGGAAAACAGATGTGGAGAGGTATACACAACATATCCTGCACACCCTATGTTCCTTAACGCTGTTCTCACATTAGGTAAATACGCTTGGAATTATAAAGTGAATAACTTAAATACGAGAGAAAAAAACCCAACATGTTATAATTTTCAACTATGGAACAGAAGGCTTTTTTTCCTTTGGGAAGACAAAACCAGAAAATTATTGCAGTACCCTGAGTTATATGGAATCTTATTTAATATTTGTAAAGGAGTGGCTGGCAAAATAAAGCATGCTACTTTTAAGAATGCATTTTTAAAATTTTTCTTCAAATGTGAAAAGTTACTTTATAACTCCTTCATATTTTTAAAAAAGTCTATGAATTACTTATGATAATGTGGTTTTAGATGTTTGAGTAAGTATAAATGAAATATTCAGAAGTTGGCTACTGTTAAAGATTTCACTGCAGAGTTTATTTTCTTAAAGTTTTTATTTTTCTTTTGAAATCACTGGTTCACATCAGACCTGTACTAGTCTGAAACAAAGAGACACAATTAGAAAAATTAAACACTTTAGGCCATGCCCAACACTACTTCCACACACGTAACGCAGCCAGAATGTGTAACTGAAAATAAACTCAGCAAAATGTTGTCCTCAGCATTTTTTCCATACCTGGTCCGAAAAATAATTCCTCCAATTGCTAACAAAAAATAACAAGTCTTAAAAGGAAATAGAGCAATAAGCTAATGATATATTTGGTTACCCTTTTGGATATTGTGATATACAAAAAGCATTCGAATTTCTCCTTTGAAGTTTGTTTCTAGTCTCCCCAAAATGCTATGTATATGAAACCAGTTTTAAATGTCAACTTTGTACTCTTTTACAGTATTCAAATGTGCTTCCTGGGGAGGGAAAAACAGAAATCTCTTCACTGTAAAATACTCAAATTATTCAAACATGGAAAATAAGAACTTGAAAAATATTTTGTAATTATTCATAAAATTACATGGTGTTGGGGGGGATTCTAGAGAGACACAGAACCATACAGTTAAAGTTTTCTTTGCCACTTGGGGTTCACTCTGGGAAGCAAGATATGTTTACACATTTCATTGATGCTCTTCTCCAGCTTCACGCTTGACTTGGATGTATTATGCGAGTCCATTTGAACATGTCAGTGGGATCACCAAAACTGTTCAAGACTCTTTCAAAAAGGTAGAATTGTAACCATTATTCAAATATGAAATGACACCCTGTCAAAGGTTTTGTTTAACTCATTAATTAGTGAGGAAATCAGTCAGCTGTCAAACCCAGTTCCAATGAGAATTTGAGTTATAGGAGTTTATATTATCTACCAGAAAAATTTTATTTGCAATGGCAAGAATGGGGATGATTTGCCTTGCTGTGGACAGGTAACAGTTACATTGTAATCAGTTTTCTACAACTTGAAATCTATCTCTTCAAAATCACTAAATAGCATGGTCATGCGAAGGCATTCAAAAGTGTATAGCATGGAATATCAGCTAATTCTCTTAAGGTCCATTAGACACTGACAATATTTTACTGACAGGTTATCTAGTAAACTTTTTTTTTAAACACGTTTCCAAGTCTTGGGTAATTTTTCCTGAAAAAGCATCATGATGAGGTGACTCATCTGAGAGAGACTCAGTTGCCAAGTCAAATTAATATTCTTTAGAATAAAAATGATTTTTTTCTCATATATTGGTATACTTAAACTGTTTCAGAGGATTCTGTAACTTTACACTTCCAAAACCATTGACTCTGTCTCCCATAGCTTTTATCAACATTGATCTTGAACATATCGAATACAAGTGGTAAGTTTTATATTCTAAGTATCTGAGATAGTATTTGCTGGCAGTAACCAAAAGAAATGGGGATATCTCACATCAGAGTGTGGTGGAGTTCTGTGGCTCAGAGTCTAGATGCCTATACAATATCCATTCTCTTCTTTTTCAATAAGGCAACTTCTATACTTGTCCAATCTTCAGAATTTTCAGAGCTAATTAACTACCTGTCTGCCCCTTTTTCAACTGTTTGCAGATCAAGGTGTTCGAAGTAATGGAAATAGAAAACATTGCCTGGGATCTCAAAAGAATTTCATAAACTTTGTGCTGATAAGCTGGGAAACATTTCTGCTGGTAAATATTCTTTCTTCTTCCTGCTCTGTGTGTGGTCTTGATGGTTGGATCATAAAGATGAAGGAGTTTGGGACATTACTAATAATGATGGAGTAGCCATACCATTTTTATTTATTTTTATTTTTAAATGTTTTATTTATTTTTGTGACACACACACACACACACACACACACGCACACACACACAGTGTGAGCAGGGAAGGGGCAGAGAGAGACACACAGAATCTGAACAGATTCCTGGCTCTGAGCGGTCAGCACAGAGCCCAATGAGGGATTCGAACCCATGAACCGTGAGATCGTGATCTGAATCGAAGTCAGACACCTAACTGACTGAGCCATCGAGGTGCCCCATCGCCATACCATTTTTAGACTGTCCACCTCTGAATTTCATGAGATAAAAAATAAATCTTTGTATTGTTTAAGGCAATGATATTTTGGCCTTGTGTTAGTATCAGTTAATGCAATTAGTAACTGGTCCAGGCCCACAATTCTATAAGATACTCTAAGTCATCCACACTGAGTCACTTTATAATCACATATCAACCACTTTTTAGTATAGAAATTCTGCCTTATTCTAATTTGAAGAATATTGGATGTAAAAACTAAACAGATGGGTAGGGTAAATGACAGATATTTGGAACTGATGCTGAATATAACTTGGCTATGGTACATTTGTAAATAAGTTTCTTTTTTTTTACCCTCTAACAAGCATGTTGGCCAGTTTTCCTTTTGTTATTAATTCAACCCTTGGTCTAGAGTAAAATTCTATGTTCTACTGAGACATCATACAAATTTCTTTCTATTCTCCTCCTTTTTTAACTTTTAATGGTAGAAAATTTCAAACAGAGAAAATAGTATTAAAGAACTATCATGTCAATGCAATTAGCCCACCTCAACAAGATCAGTATTGTTTTATCCTTACCTCTTTCCTCTTCATCCCTTCCCGGTGTCATTTTGAAGCAAATTTCAGACATGATTTTATTTTATCCATACATGCTAAAATAGCATTTGTCTCCAAAACACAAAAATTCTCTCTGTTTTTAACTTGGCCATCATTTCATGTTCCTATTCCATGTTACATCCTAGTTGTTTTGGAAACTAGGTTATTTTTCTATGGAGTTTTCCATACTTTTGATATCCCTGACTGAGTCCACTTGGTGTGGCTTCAAATGTTCCTTTTCAAACAGGCTTTTCTTATAAATTGGGCATTATGAGTTTTGATCAGATTTAGGGTTGATTTTTTTGCAAGACGACAGCATAGATGATACTTTAAATTCTATTAGAAAGTGCAAATATCTGCTTGCTTCTTTTTCTATAGTGTTAGCCCCTGGTGATCACTACATCACTTGACTCATTATTTCATTAGGAGTAGAAAAATAGTGACGTTCTGATTTTATCCATACTTATTTGTGGGCTAGAATACATATATAAAGAATATATCCCCTCATCAACATTTGGTAAGTTTGGGTTACTATTTATAAAGGAAAGGCCAAATAAATACTCACTTCTTTCTTTATTAGTTTTCAAAATAATGACTGGACTATTTAGAGAAAGGATTAGCAAATTTATCTTGCAAAGGGCCAGATAATAAATATTTTAGGCTTCATAACCTATATGTTCTGTGTCGCAACTACTCAATCCTGCTGTTATAATGAGAATGGAACCATAGACAATATGTAAACAAATGGGTGTGTTGTGCCTCAATAAAATTTTATTTACAAAATTAGACTTTGAAACAGTTTAGATCCAGGGATCATACTTTCCAACTTCTGACTTCCCTGAAAACGACCAATGGATTTTTGGTTTATTGTAGTCTAGGCTTAGTATGTTAGTAGCTCATAAATTTAAACTGTTTTATTCCATTGCAGTTATTACATTTTTAAAGTTTTTTTATGAATAGTTTTATAGTCATAGCAAAATTAAGAGGAAGGTACAGATAGTTTCCATATATCCTTTGGCACTACACATGCATAGCCACCCCCATTACCAACATCCTCACATTAGTAGTACATTTGTTACAATGGATGAATCTATGTTGATTCAGGACATTATCATCTAGAGTCTGTATTTACAGTACAGTTCACTCCTGGTGTTATGCATTGTAGGCATTTGGACAAATGTATACTGACACGTATTCACCACTATACTATCATAGTTTTACTGCCCTAAATATCCCGTGTTCCTCCTATTTGCCTTTTAAATTATAAATCTGTGCCTTCTTTGGCCAGTGGGAGGCTCTTCAGTTAGCTACTAAGTCTTTTTTGAAATATCCTCTGCTGTCTTTTGTAGCTTGCCTGATGTCTTGTATGACAAATCATCCCAGGTTCATCTTGTATATTTCCTGTCCCAGACCCAGACCTAGAATCAAACATTTCTTGTAGTATCTCTGGTTTCTTTTTGTGGAAAATGATATTTAGATCCTACGATCTGAGCACTAAGGATGCTTATTACTATTGAATGGTCTTTTTTTCTAGACTTTTTCAGTGAACAGAATTAAGACATCTGTATTTTTCCAAGATTAAACCATCATGAGTTCAAGTCCACCCCTGTACGTGTAATTCCCATTCAAATTCAGTCCTACAAGGTTATTACATAATCTCAACTGTCTTACACCTGTTTCCCTTTTTTCAGCACCACAAAAACCCCAGTTGCCTGACATACTAATCTTACCATCAACAATATTATCATAGAAACCAATTCAAAGTTCTTTTTGCATTTCTTTAGTGCCTCACAGATGAACAGACTACTATGTTTTACATTCTTTAGTTTTATCCTAGTGTAAATTTACAGTGACAGGAATTGTTAGCCATTCCATAAATATCCTATCCTTTCTTTTAATTAACAGAACGTCAGTTTTGTTCAGTATCCACATGCTATATTTCTGAGTATAATGAAGACCCCAATAAAATTGAATTTCTGTTTGAAAGAAAGAATATGGTAATGGTTCTTGGGTAGTTAATAACTACATTCAGCCACACTTACTATGAACTCTGCTTGGTTCTCCAGCCTAGCAATTAGTTCACATCATTAATGACTGTCCTTTTGGCTTCCCATTAAAACAATTAATTTTGGGGCACCTAGGTGGTTCTGTCAGTTAACTGTCTGACTCTTAATTTCAGCTCAGGTCATGAACTCACGGTTCCTGGGTTCAAGCCACATGTCCGGTGCTGTGCTGACAGAATGGATCCCGCTTGGGAGTCTCTGTCTCCCTCTCTCTCTGATCCTCCCCAACTCGCTTGCACTTTTTTCCTCAAAATAAATGAATAAACATTAAAAATATTATTTATATGTTCTAGTCTTTCCTTTTAGCTTTAATAAATAGGCTGTTATTTCATTGACCACAAAGCTCTCATCTACTTCTTCCCCTGCCAACACTCACATGCAACTATACATAAAACCTGCTGCTAATCATTATTACCTTGAAATATACAAAAATAGTATTTTCATCATAATTTTTGTCTATAGTAGCAATGGAAACAAATGAGTACACTTCTAAAAATTTCTTTCATTATGCATTCTTTCAGAGATAAATATTTCCACTTTTATCCATATTATCTAAATTGCATCTTCTTTTACACAACTATTACCAATTAAAGAAAAACTCCTCCTAGCAAGAGGAGCTATGGAGCAAATAACTTGGTTAATAATCATGAAGCATGGATTCAACGTAATTGCCTTCTCAAAAGGCTTGCAATGAAATGTTGGAAATGGACAAGAATTAGAGCTCATTCTATATGCAGCCATTTACATTTAAAAGAAAAACATCCCTTCAAAATAGGAGCCCATAAAGCATAGCTTTCTAAAGTGTAGCTATAAAGCTAGACCTCTGTTTTTAAAATTACATCCATCTTTTTCTAGATGGATGAATTATAGCTTTAAAGGAGGTATCATAATTTTATGTATCCATAGAGCTGTTAGGAGGATTAAATACATACATTATATATAAAATATACACATATGCATGCAAATGTGTATGATATTTATGTATAATATCACTCTAGTAGCCAATATATATCATTTTCTTAAATAGTTATTAAAACACAAATTTACTAATATTTACTGAGTATTTTTAATAGGCCAGATGTTTTTTTCTAGTCTTTTCATTGGAAAGAACAACCGACATATTAGAAATACTCAATAATATTAGCAAACATTGTGTTTTATTAACCATTTAAGAATATGATATATATCAATTATGAGAGTAATGTGAGTCTTTCATAAATATAAAATGAATGAAATAAAATGAAAATTCCCTTCTACCTATTAGACTAGATTATAAAATATGTCAGATTCTTTAATTACCACTAATTACTAATAATGCCTTCTACGTATATGAATTATTTATTGTTGAGAATGCATAGACTTTTAGTCAGGCATCTAACTAACATAAAATATTTTGCACAAGTTAAATATATAAGTTACATTTTAAGGAACTACTTTTTTCACAAACAATAAATGCAGTATTATTCTTTGTCGCGTATAAGTAATATATAAGCTAGTAGAGCCTGAGAAAATGTATTATGGCCACATTGCAGAAGTAATAACATCAACAGAGACTCGAATAGCTCCCCCCTTTCTTTCTTTCTTTCTTTCATTTTTTTCTTTTTTTAGAGACAGAGGGTGCATGAGCAGGAGAGAGGGGCAGAGGAAGAGAAAGAGAATCTTAAACAGGTTCCATGTTCAGCGTGGAGCCCAATATGGGGTTTGTCGTGGGGCTTGATCCCATGGTACTGGGATCAGGACCTACAAGAGTTGGACGCTCAACCAACTGAACCATCCAGGCACCCGAGAACCCCCCTTTCTTAAAGTAACTTCTATACCCAAGGTGGGGCTCTAACTCAGGATGAGTTGCATACTTGGCTGACTGAGCCCTTTTATCTGATCCCTTTTGTGCTATACCAGACATAGTAAGCTAGATTTCATTTGTTCTCTGATATCTTAGAAATTATTATCAGTTTTATATGTATTGTAAGAAACATAACACATATCATATATTACAAGTACCCCACTCCACCACTACCAACACCACCAATCCCAGCCTATGACAGCTAGCTTAGCAACAAGCTTTTGAACCATATTCTTCAAACTTGGCTGAAGATATCTAGATTAGAAATAGAAGATTGAGCACCATAGAATTGTCATATTGCTCTCCTAAAATTTAGATTGGGATTAGGAAAAACTGAGCTAATTAACTGAATAAAAAATTCAAATAGACTCTGGGCTAACTACTGATGAGTAATGTAAGGAGATGTTCAGCGAGAAGACATGACTGTTTGCTAGCATTTTTTGCATTCTTACTATATACCTGTAGCATATTTTGTTGATTGGCTTAATCAACACTCAGTCTGAACACCATTTACTCATTTGTCTTTCTCTCTCATAGAAGCTATAAGTCTAAAATATTTATTACCTAGCCTCTCTCTAGCTAGGCTACACATTTAAATTTGTTCTTACTGATGAAATATAAACGTTAGTCCCTTATAGATTTCCTTTTGTTTGCTTGGCTACTTCTCTTCTTCCAGTGTACAAAGCAAGATGTGAAGACATACAAGTCACAAACGAAGAATGGTGGAGCAAAAAAGTTAAAAGAAGAATGGCGCTTTGATAGCATCATTGTCTACCTCTAATTATTGAGCAAAATAAATTAATCAGGTTTTCTATTACCTTCAATTTTAATTTATATTGACCTGAGTGCTTTACCTGTGTGAATTCTATGAACTTATTGAATCCCTCCAAATAGCAATACTCGATAGGAATTATTTCCTCCATTTCACAGATAAATTAAGGCAATAGGGTGCTTGGGTGGCTCAGTAGGTTAAGTGTCCAACTTTGGCTCAAGTCATAATCTCATGGCTCCTGGGTTCAAGGCCTACATTTGGCTGTGTGCTGACAACTCAGAGCCTGAAGCCCGGTTCAGATTTTGTGTCTCCCTCTCTCTCTGCTCCTCCCCCACTCGTTCTCTCTCTGTCTCTCTCTCTGTCTCAAAAATATGTAAACATTTAAAAATTAAAAAAAAGAAATTAAGGCATGGAATGGTTAGATCACTGTGCTAAAGTTACACTCCTAGTATGTAAAAGGATTAGATTAGAAACCCATATGGTCTCTGTCTAGAACTTCTAATCTAACAATTATACCATGTTTCCATTTACCATGAAAATTCAAGAGGAATAGAGAAACACCGAGATATCTAGGAACTTGTATGAGACAAAACAGTAGATTTAATTCTATATTTCATGAAGTCCATTGGAGTTTCCCTCTCTTTGGTGTGTGATATCTATGAGATAAATATCCCAAGTCATGAGATACATTTTATTAATCTACAACATAGAGATATGAATAGACACCACCCAGTTTATTAATTGAGATAACATATGTATAATGGCTAAAATAGTACATGTCAAAAGCAATGTAGTCCCAATGGAATTTCATTCAATTCACAGTGGAATTGAGTGTCTTATGATATATCAGAAAATAGATTATTAAATTTTTTAAATGTTTATTTATTTTTGAGAGAGAGACAGAGAGACAGAGAGACAGAGTGTGAATGTGGGGAGGGGCAGAGAGCGAAGAAGACAGACTCTAAAGCAGGATCCAGGCTCTGAGCTGTCAGCACAGAGCCCAAAGCAGGGCTCAAACTCATGAACTGTGAGATCATGACCTGAGTCGAAGTCAGATGCTTATTCGACTGAGCCACTCAGGTGCCCTTAGATTATTTTTAATCTATTATATATTTGTTAGTCTCACAGTGTTAGGGATCAAAATTCTGGCATCACTGTTGCATTACTACCAGCCATAGTTAGATACTTTGAATCCCTGGTTTATTCTCCAATACAGACTTAATTAAGAAGATTTACTATATTAGTCTTGAGTTAGTATTTTATAAGCTAAGATTTCAATGAATATCATCCTAGCTAAAGGAATCTGATTTTTTAAATTGTCTCTCTGTCAGTTCAGATGATGATGAATTAACTTAAGCTATGTTAGTGTAAACAGAGATGACATAAATATTTTAGAGCCATTGACAATCTCCAATGTGACAAATATTGAAGAATTATTTGCTTACTTCGTGTGGGTTGGTTGAGAGCAGCAGACAATCAAGTAATTTTTCAGTGGCGCATGTGCTGTTTTGTTATCTTCAGTGATATTTTGAAATCTTTTCAGCAAGTTGTAGAGTTTGACCAACTTACCAGTTTATGGCACTCACATAGCACACATAAGTAAGTAGGTTCCTGAACAAAATCAGACAAAACGTATAGTTTATACTCTTGCCTCTAATTTTCCATTATAGACTATTCACCACTGATTAAGGATGTACATAATACAAGGAATTGATCAATAGACAATGAGTCTTATGTTGACTTCCTGGGCTAATATAGAACTACATCAAATTGACTACAATCTTAAATAAAAAGCCTGTGCATAAGTTATGATTCTTCAATTTAGGTAGTTCATAATTGCTTATATGTAATGATTTTAAGAGCAAAATGTAATATAAAATAGAAAGCAAATTATCTTCAAATAAAAGTAAAATGCTCAATAGTAATTCAGTGATATTATGTTATAGTTTTTAATAGCTTGTATAATTCTTAGTAATATGTTTACCACATAATAGCAAAGCCGTAAAAGTAGCAGTCACTTGTAAAAGGTATTTTCCAAGGGAATCAGCAATAAAGGCTACCATTTAACAAGCAGATGTTCAAAACTCTGATATCTGTTATGTTAACAACCCCAATGGCTAACTCTGATTTGCAAATGGAATATTTCTCACACCTGGCTGCCTACCCTTATTCTCTATAGTACTATTTTGTAAGCATTTTCCACTTGGAAATCACATCATTATTTGAATATCAATTACTTATTATTATGTTATAAAAAATCCAAGATTATTGACCCTAGAGTCAATAAATAATCAAATGACATAAATGTAATATGCAGTAATAGGCAGCTAATATACAAGAGGATTATTTTTAGGTATCCTCTATATTAAGAAATATTGCATATCTAATAAACAATAGATTGAAAGTTTTAGCTATTATGATGTTTTCCTCCTATGACTTCTTATGTGAAAACTATTAAAGAAAACCAGAACCTAACAATAGCTAAACTGGTAAAATACTGGCTTCATATGGGAAGTTTTGCAGTAGGGGAAAAAAGACCTCAGTATAGAACTGGGCTCAATTCTAAATGTATCATGGACAAGTGGAGATACATAACCAGGGAGCAGGGTGGGGGTCAATGGATGGAAAATTACTAAGATGAAACTTTGGCGGGTAGAGGGGATTCTGGCTAAACTGATTTGACAGGATTCTTGCTGAAGGTAGATCAGGGTGATCAGATACCAGCATGGGAGATGAGGAATTTCATTAGATGTCAAAGGGTGACCAGATACTTAGGATGGGGGACCATTCACTGACTGACTTGAGATTTTTGCTAAAATTGGGTGGTGCAGAGACAACCACAGAAGTCCAAAAGTCAAGGCCTAATTGGGAAAAGGGTTCAGAGGAGCCTAACTAACGTTTGGTCAAGGAGAGAGTCTTTGTCAAGACTCAATATATATCTAGATAAAACATATAGCTGTTTGAACTACAGGATAAGAAGGAGTGACTGACCACCCATTTCAGCTCCTCTCCCTCTGTGGTCATCTCAGAAAACCACCTGTAGAATTCTAGAGGTCTGTCTGCTGATAATGCTGATTCTGGAGTTGGACTTAGCTTTGAATTCTCTCCTCAACTCTTACTGGATATTCACTTAAAATTATTTAGGCTCCAAAAACTTCAATATCCTCACGTGTAAAATATGAATAACACAACTTACTGCATATGATTTGTAAGAAAATTAAATCAGATAATTTATTAATATATCTCATGTTCAATAGGATCAGTCTAATTAATGAATTTCTATTGAAACAATGGCTTTTAAATAATAAGGAAAGAATTTATTGTAGACATAGGCCAACAATTTGTTGTATAAAATGCTTATTTTGCCCTTTAAGTTTGAATATATAGTTAAAGAAGAAAATTATTTTGAGGAATGAGGTGAGAGAATGGAGTTAGGGTTTCATAGTAAATTAATAATATATAAGGGATGAAAAAAGACGCAGAGTGAAAGCAATGGAGTGGGCCAGCACCTTGTACCACAGTGAGATTCAATAGTGTTTTTTTTTAATTTTATTTAATTTTAAAGTTTATTTATTCATTTTGAAAGGGATAGAGACAGCACAAGTGGGGGAGGGGCAGAGAGGGAGAGTGAGGGAGAATCCCAGGCAGGCTCCACACTGTCACCACAGAGCCCTATGCGAAGCTTGAACCCATGAAACCATGATATCATAACCTGAGCTGAAACCAAGAGTCTGACGCTTAACCGAGTGAGCTTCCCGGCACCCTTATTATGTGTTTATTTTAAACTGTTTTTCTGATAGAAATCTGAAATGGAGTATATTTCAAGGAGTGTAGAGTCAAATGGGGGAAACGTTTGCAAAGGTACAATGTCAATACATTGTAGTAAGAGCAATGATAAAAATTAATTCACTGTGTTAGAACAGCATGGCTTTCTGTGGAGGACTTACATGAAAAGTAATCAAATAAGTTGTTAAAATATTGAATAAGATGAGATATTACCTGAGCCAAAATTTGAAGCATGGATATGCCAATCAAAGTTATTAGTCGAAGAATGTAATTCTCTTTAGATTGTTTAAAGAGAAAAGGATTTGTAATGATACATTAAATAACATTTAATCATTGGGAGTATTGGTGAAATAGACAATAGTCTGAGCTTCCAGGAAAATTTCCTAAAACTATACTACAGAATAGGGTTGTTAGCAAGTTAGTATACCTTCCATCATCAGGAAGCTATCTACTTATCTGAGAAATATTTGCTGTAGATATTCACATTACAAATATATTGTCCTGCTACAATCAGGGAGCTACTTGAATCAGAAAGTTGATATTGTGTTTGTATTATAACAAAATCAATGTTTTATATTCTGTTCCCTAGTTAATATAGTTTTGAACTCAAGACTTATATGATTAGTAAGGTTACATGAGAGATAGGGAGTTAGGAAAATGCCATTTAACTTTCCAGCTTCTGCAATTCAAG
This sequence comes from Cryptoprocta ferox, assembly GCA_028646485.1. Lineage (NCBI taxonomy): Eukaryota > Metazoa > Chordata > Mammalia > Carnivora > Eupleridae > Cryptoprocta > Cryptoprocta ferox. Next base: position 65,238,798 of record CM053567.1, on the reverse strand, counting down.
GAGGCATACTAGAGAGAGGCAGGATAGATACTGAGCAATCACAAACACAATTATGAATCATCCATGGAAAATAGTACATTGCAGAATCATCAAGCAAAGGTATTGGGAACATGACATAACATGGACTATGTAAAAAATGTAGACATTGATATGATGGCATTAAAAACAACAGAGGAACTGACTAAAAAATGGAGTATGTAGACATAGGCTACAATGTAGATGGTCTTTATTGAAAACTAAACTATTTTTTCATGGGTGATGAAATTGTTCTCTTTAAGAAGGCATGTGAAAATTCTGTGTCTCTGATTACTTTTTCTTAAGATTGGAATTTCCCCCCATTGTTCAATCCACTTTCACATACTTTTCTTAAAGATATTTTCTATTTTCTTACAATTGATACATTATAGTGTAAGTTCGGAAAAGATAAATTGTGATACTGTTTTTAAGAAAAAGGCAATGTAGGGTTCATATGCCTTTGTGGATTCCTGCTTTCATTTGCTATTTAATCTCTGAGCTGAATTTCTTTGCAGGTAGCATAAAGCTTGACATACACTTTTAGAAGATATTATCAATAGAGTTTTCAGAATATATTTTCTGAAATACAAGGAAATTGAAAATATAATTAAGGGGAAAAAAGACTTTAAAATCAAAAGATTTTGAAAAGAAACCAAATTGAACCTGTAGAAGTAAAAAGTATATTAATTAAAATAAAACATTTCACTTCCAGCTAGGAGGTACCAAGTATTGGCAGATATTTCTCTCAGTGCAAAAACTGGAAAACATAGATACATTACAAAAACAATAAACACATTAAAAGTTGGAGAAGCCACAAAGACTAGATGAATTAAAATTGTAGAAAGGAAAGAGACCTTCTGAGATAAGCTGACAATTGCTACCTATTTTCTTCCCTGAAGGCATTTACTTTTGCTGTTTTCAAGTTAAAGACCAAGCTTGGCAGCCACAAAGATAGTCTTCAATCATCTCCAACACCTGGTATTCATTGCCTTTGTGCATTTACCTCCCCTAAGTGTGGGCTGGATTTACTGACTTATTTCTATAAAACAGAACATGGCAGAATGATGTGATGTGGCTTCCGTGATTGGAAAATTAAAGGGCAGTTGCTTATGTCTCAGAATCTTGCTTGCTCATCCACAACAAACTCAGAAACTATGTCATAAGTTATTATCATGGAAAAACTCATCTAGTGAGGGGCCAAGGACTACCAATAACTATGTGAGGAAGCTTGAAAGTGGGTCCCCCTCCATAGTCAAGACTTCACATGAGACCACTGCCATAATTATATTGGTTGAAAATGCATGAGAGCTATTGAGACAGAAGCACCTAACTAAGAGGTGCCCAAATTGCTGACTCACATACTTATAAGATAATCAACTTTGGTTTTTTATGCTGTTAAATTCTGGAATCATTTGTTATACAGCAATAAGCAACTAAGACAGGGATCAATTAATCAAGGGGACATAATTCTAATGGTGTATGAAATTTATAACATTGTCAAAATAAATGAAGCAAAGGTATGGAACTAAAAAACTAGACAAACCTCAATAGACACTCTGTTCCTAATAGTGTAAATAATGACTAGTTAGAAAATTAGTAATGACACATAAGACTTGATGAATATCATTAAACAAATTTGACCTAATTGACAGTTATGAAATCATTTACTACAAAATAGCGGAATGCACATCTTTTCAAAGTGAACTTAAAATATTTAACAAGACAGATATATCTTTACCATAATATGAGTTTAAAAGATTCAAGTCATACAAATAATTTTTTCTGACCAAAATAATTGATATAAAAATCAATAACAGAAAGATAACTAAAAAAATTCCAACATTTAGAAACTAGAAAATATACTTCTAAATAAACTATAGGTCAAAAAAACTTTAAAAGAAAATGTAGATAGTATTTCAAATGAAATAAAATGAAAACACAACAAATAAAAATCTGTGCTATGTAACTAAAATACTTATCAGAGGGAACTTTAGAGCGCTAAATGACTGTATTAGAAAAGAAAAGAAAGGTTTTGAATCAGTGATTGAACTTAACCCTTAAGAACCTAAGAAACAATGAAGAAATTATACATTATGTAAGCAAAAGAAAGGAAGTAATGTATAAATAGAATTCATGAAATATAGAATTGATTGATAGGGCATATATAAAATATTGCCTGTAACAGTTTAAGAATACTCATTCTTTTCAAGCAATCTGAAAGCTTCTTCAAGATGGACATAGGTAACATAGTAACATGTTACCAAATTTCCAGACTGATATCCTTCAGACAATGTACACTGACAATAATATAATAAAACTGATTAAATAATAAAAGATAGTAAAGGAAAATGCCACCTAATTAAAAAATATATACTAGAAAATAATTTCTTACTGAATATAAAATCGTAATGGAAATGAGGACATAAGTAGAGCTGACAACAGCAGAAATACTCCCTATTAATACTTGTGAGATGCAGCTAAGGCAATGCTAAAAGGAAATGTGTAAGTTTAATATGAAAGGGAAAAAGCTGAAGATTGATGAATTAGAAACTAGGAAAATAAAAGGAAAAAATAAAAGTACAGAAAATTAAAAAAAATTATTAAACATATATATATAATAATCAGAATCCTATGAAGCAAAGTCCGTTCTTAAGCATAAAATAAACTGGGTTAACATCTAGCAGGGCTCATCAAGAGAAAACAGTAATAGTATAAATAAACTCCATCAGAAATGAAAAAAAGAACATAATGCCAGATGGTGCAGAAATAAATGTGACAGGAAGGTATAATTAACCTGATGTCCATGACTTTTGAAATTTAGATGAAATGAACAATTCCATTACCAAATTAACTGAAGAAGAAATTTGAAACCTGAAGTAGATAATGATTAGAATAGTTGATTCATTAGTTTCAAAATCTTCCCACAAATGAAAAACAACCCACAATGACATACCAGTGGATTCTACAAACACTTGAAGAATAAATCAGTTGTGATATCACATTTTCCAGAAAGAATAGTGAACAATCTCTGCTTATTGTATGAGGCTGTTATAACACTGATATAAAAATAAGTAAAATGTATCGAGTTAAAAGGACCAAAGCTACAGTTCAATCATAAACAGAGGCGCAACAATTCTAACATTAGTTAACAAACACTACAATTTATTGAAAAATAATAATACAATATGGCCAAGTTAGGTTTAATTGCAGGAATGAACTTACTAAATATTAAAATATTTGAAAATAAATCAAATTATCATTATTTGCACATGATATAGTAATTTTGATAGAAATCTAGACAAATATATATAAGTAAGTAATTAAGATTCATTAGAGAGCTTAGCAAAGGTTTAGGACATAATCAACATACAAGTTTAATTCAGTTACATTTCATCAACCAGAAAAAAAATAGAGGACATAACTTTTTAAACAGCCACTATTTATATAAGCAACCAAAATTTTTTTAATATTGGGGATTTAATCTAACAAAATATATACAATATTTTCATAGAGAAAATTCTAAAATATTATGGAAAAACACTGAAAATATCCTAAATAAATGTGTGTGCATACCTTATAAATAACAAAGAAAAATAAAACAGTAGAAAAATGGGCAAACTACTTGCAAATTTTTAACCTCATTAGAAATTAGGAAATTGGAAATTAATATCACAATGAAATATCTCTTAACCACTGCACTGGCAGACATTTAAAAAGTCTGGCAAATAAAAAAATGTGAGCAAAGACATGCTTATTCTTTTCTTTTTGATTTTTAAATTTGTAGAAACTTTGTAAAAAATGGTTGACATTATCTATAATAAAGTTCTCTCATGGGGAACCTGGGTGAATTAGTTGGTTAAACATCTAACTCTTGATTTTGACTCAAGTGATGATCTCATGGTTGTTAAAATTGAGCACCGTGCCTGGCTCTGAGCTGGGCATGGAGCCTGCTTAAGATTCTCTCTCCCTCTGCCCCTCTCCCCTCCTCATGCTCTCTCTTTCTCTAAAAATAAAAAAATTAATTAAAAAAACCCAAAAATTGAAAGAGGTTTTTATCTTATGATTCAGTTGCTAAGTTCATACTCAAAGAGATTCTGGCAAATGTTTAGAAGGTATAGGCATTCATGTTAATGCAGCAATATATATAATGTCAAAACTAGAAGTAATTCACATGTCTACCTAATATATCAAATTAATAATGGCTACATTATGGTATGTTCATTAACTGAATAATACACTGCAGAGAATGTGAATGGTCTATAGTTACATTCATCAACATGAGTAAACCATAAGAACATAATATTAAGCAGAGGAAGAAAATACCTAGTTATATGCATCAATAAAGATGAATTTCCCATTATGGAAAGAAATTTCCTTTGCAGATATTGGGATATGCATTTTTATTTGAGAAATAAAAATGCTGTTTTTGGAGTTTCATCTGTAAGTACCCTCTTTAAGTTTAGTAATTAGTTGGAAAATTTTAAAGATAGTTTTAGCCTTTTTTGGAACATATTGATACTTAACACTCTTCAATTTCTCCAAGTTTTATAAATACAGAAAGAAAATGCAGAAAAGTTGGTGTGATTATTTTAATCAACTAAATAAAGCCAGGGCTGAGGTGAGATTTGTTGATCTCAAGAATTTAGTTTATAGGGGCACCTGGGTGGCTCAGTCAGTTGAGCGTCTGACTTCGGCTCAGGTCATGATCTCACGGTTCATGGGTTCGAGCCCTGCGTCGGACTCTTTGCTGACAGCTCAGAGCCTGGAGCATGTTTCCGATTCTGTGTGTCCCTCTCTCTCTGCCCCTCCCCTGCTCATGATATGTCTCTCTCTGTCTCTCAAAAATAAATAAATGTTAAAAAAAAGCATTTAGTTTATAACACTATGCTGATATAAATAACTTGATAGAAAAAATAATAGTAATTTTCTGATTTACAGTTATTTTGATCTTTTACACTGTTCAAATATTTTAGTTAAACTGGTGTTGATTTTTTTTCAGCTGTCCTATTTATTCTTAGATAAGTAATAGTTGGCTGGTTAAAAATCAGTTTTTTGAGGAAGTATTTTGTGATTGTTTTGTGTTTGTAGTTAACGTGATATTCAAAATTTGAGAACATATATGGATAGTACCTGTTAATGTGTATCTTTGGAAATTTATATTTGAAATTCTCACAATTTTTATATTTATATATTTTAAATGTTTATTTATTTATTTTGAGAGTGAGAGAAACCACGACTGGGGGTGGGGAGGGCAGAGAGAGAGGGAAGGAGAGAGAGTATCCCAAGCAAGCTCTATGCTGTCAGTGCAAAGCCCAATGTGGCGCTCAGTTTCACAAACTCTGAGATCATGACCTTAGCTGAGATCAAGAGTCTGAAACTTAAGTGACTAAACCATCAAGGCGCCACATATATTTATATTTCAAAAAGATTTTATGACTTATAATTTTAATATTTTTATTTCTCTTTGTGTTTATGTGTTTTATCATTTTTGGAAATTCCCTCAATATCTTTTCCAAATATTTAGTGTTATTTTATCCAACAAATCTCTCTTAAAACAGAATGTATATTTTCAAAAAATCATTATATTTCTTCTCTTTCAAGGAGCTCAGCTATTTAATACCCTCTTTTTGATACCTCCTTATATATTTTTTATTCCTGACATAATCATTCAGTTTTTGATGATTTTTAATATTTTATAGTTTTTTTAATTTTTTGAACTTTTGAAAGATTTTTTATTCCTACTAATCCATAATTAATTTATCAATTTGTTCATTAATTCTCAAGTATCATTTTTAAATACTGACAAAGGTCCAATAATATGTCTTATTCCCCACATGAGACTATCCCTTCTTTTGAAATTCCTTTCTCATTTATTCCCACTGCTATCTTACTCTTACTCTGGTATCTCTCTCAGAATCTACTTACCTTCATTTTTAACATTGGACTCCCTAGACACAGGTGCATATAACTTATAAGAACTTCCAATTAGCTCTGGAATAAAGTATAGTCTTCATTCTAGAGTTCAAAGATAGTTGTGATCTGGGCACAAATTAGTCATTCAAAGATCTATCATTCTACTTCTCTTCATGTATCTTATATCCACCCATTATTACATCCATCATCCCTCAAATTTCCTGACTTCAGCTCTGCTCGTGCTCTTCTTGAACTGGAAATTCCCTCTTCTTCCCATCCTCCATATTTAATTTTCACTCTTTTTTTGAGGTCAATTCAAACAGTGACTTCTCCATAAACTGTAAGAGGTGAATGAACATGGCGTTTGAAATGAGACAACTGTTTTGGAGTTCTACATATCCCATTTATTGGCTAAGAAAATTAGGACTAAGAACTTATTTTTTTAATATTATTAACAAAATAGGTCTAATATTTACATTTTCTTATAAAATGCTTTTATATGAAGTAACAAAATGCATGTTTAACATGTTTCTGGAATACCATAGGTATATAATATATATAATTCCTATTATCTGGATTCTTTAGCTGGGAGAGCATTTTTCTCCTGTTGACACTCATAAGAGATAATTAATACCTCCTCTTTAGCTCATATCCCAAATAATCTTTCTATTTTAATAAATATTTGTGTGTGTTACTTCCTCTATAAAGCTGAGTTCCATGCAGCATACTACCAGGCTTTCATATTCCAAACTGTACCCAAAATAATGCCCTGCAAAGACTAGGTGCTCAATAAATGTAGTGAATGGAAGTATATTGATCTTTACCATGGTTATTAAAGAAAAAATTTGTTCAAAGCATGAATTAATTTATCCAGCTTTTATTTATTTTAAATATATTTATATTTAATTTAATATATTATATAAAAATATTATGTTAAGAAGTAATTACTATTGAGTAAAATAATTCAGTCAGAAGACATAAGTTACATATACCAAGTAGGAATTAAAACAACACTAGCTTCTATCTCTTAAGATTATTTTAATATAGACTTGTTCAGTTAAAGTTATATCCAGTAGTTAAGAAAAAGTTTCCTGTTCTATAAAGGGCATGTAAACATCAACTATATATATAAACAAAAATTTAAGAACAGTAACATCACATAGATTTATTGATGAAGAAAGGTCAAAGCTATCTGTTAAAATTTATGTTCTGCTTTTTCAAAGAGCTCTGATTCTTTTGCTAACATTAAACTTGAACTGAATTGAGAAGGGTGCAATTTGAGCTAGAGTTTCTCATCCCTGTCCTTCCCCTACTATTTGCTAAATTTTCCCAGCTCAGACTGGAGATGTTAGGCATTCCCACCCACCCCATCTTCTTAGACTTTTGGCAGTGGTTTTTACTTTTTGAGAAATAATTGACAGAAGGAAGGGGCTTTCCTTTGACTTGCAATATTTTTGACTGGCAAATATTGTAATTTTTATACATTTTAATAAAGGTTCAAACTTATTACATTGGAATTTAAGAAGTGTTCAAGTTTATTCATATATTTTAAATTGGGTTAGCTTTGATGCTGTTAACTTTGACACATTTTTAATAGCCTATATACAATGCAGGGAATATGTTCACTTGTCTTTGGAATGTTATTTAGACCTCAATACTGGAGCCAAATATTTATATACATTTTTTCATTTTGCTTTAAAAATAAGGTACCAGAAACTGTTCTTGACCATTACAAGAAATCATTCTAAAATACCTAGAAAAATTTTCAGGTTTGTGTTTCAATAGAAAATACTTAACTTGATTTCTAAGAAATATTTTCGTCATTTATTTTGTATAGCCTAAACGTCTGTCTTAAATCTGTCCATTCATTCAAGAAGTTATGTTTGAGCAATTACCAAGTGCTAAGATTTTTGTTGTTATTATAAGTACTTAGGATACATCAGTACACAGGAAAAAAAAAAAGCCCTACTCCTAAGGCTTATGTTCTAAGGAAGAAAAGACAGAAGGTAACCAATAACATAAATGTAATAAGTAGTATGTTAAAAGGTCATACATACTTTGGGAATTGAAATATAAAATGCATAACAAAGGAAATCAGGAGTACAGTTTGGGAGGAGGTACAATTTTAATAAGGATTGTTAGGTTAGGTTTCAGTGAGAATATGATCCTTGAACAAACTCTTTAGGACCATCAGGGAAGTGGCTGTGGAGGTATCTGTTGGAAGAACATTCAAGTAAAGAGAACAGCTACTGCACAGACTCATATGGGAGGTCTGGCATGTTCTATAAACAGCAGGATGGCCAATACACACAAGAATATTAAATAACATAAGGATGATTAGCAGATTAAGTACTTAAGGGGTAAAGGGTGTAGTGTACTGTTAAGTCATCCTTAGTGATTTGTCACTCACTCAAAGAAAGTTATTGCAGAGCTATGATTTGAGGAGTGATATGACCTGATTTTCACTTTAAAAGCCCCTGGCTGCAGTGCTATAAGTTGACTCTAAAATATGAAGATGAAAACAAAGGGATGGTTTAAAAAATAGTTGTATTCACCTCACACTGGTCAGAGTGGATGAAATTTAAAACTCAGGAAACAACAGATGCTGGCGAGGATGTGGAGAAATGGGAACCCTCTTGCACTGTTTGTGGGAATGCAAACTGGTGCAGTCACTCTAGAAAACAGTATGGAGATTCCTCAAAATATTAACAGTAGAACTCCCTTATGACCCAGCAATAGTGCTATTAGGAATTTACCCAAGTGATACAGGAGTGCTGATGCATAGGGACACATATACCCCAATGTTTATAGCAGTGCTTTCAACAATAGCCAAATTATGGGAAGAGCCTAAATGTCCATTAACTGATGAATGGATAAAGAAGATGTTGTTTATATATACAATGGAATACTACTGGCAGTAAGAAAGAATTAAATCATGCCATTTGCAGTAACATGGATGGAACTGGAAGGTATTATGCTAAGTGAAATAAATCAGTCAGAGAAACACAGATACCATGTTTTCACTCATATGTGGAACTTGAGATACTTAACAGAAGACCATGGGGGAGGAGAAGGGGAAAAAATAGCTACAAACAGAGAGAGAGGGAGGCAAACCATAAGAGACTCTCATATTCAGAGAGCAAACTGAGGGTTGATGGGGAGGGTGGGAGAGAGGGTAAAATGGGTGATGGGGATTGAGGAGGGCACTTGATGGGATGAGCACTGGGTGTTGTATGTAAGTGATGAATCACAGAAATCTACCCCAAAACCAAGATCACATTGTACACACTGTACAAATATAATTTGACAATAAAATATATTAAAACAATAAATAAAAAATAAAATACATTGTTAAGATATGCATAAATATACAAAATAAAACTAGTTGTATTAATTCAGGCAAATTATATTGGAGACTGGACTAGGCTGGAGAACAGGTGAAGCAAATTTAATGGGAAGGAGATGAGGAGTTCCAGAGACTGCATGTTGACTTTGGCATGACTTTCAAGCATCCACCAGACAGCCACATAGACAGTTATAAATACAAGTCTCAGAGGGCTTGGTGTTATCTGGTAGGTAAAGCCATGTGCTTCACTGAGATCTTCGAGCCCTGGTTATTTCGAAAAGGGAGAATGAAGAAACTAGCAAAGATCAATGGAAATTTCTGGTGATGTAGTATAGAAGGCAACAGCATTTTGTGTCTTACAAACAATGTAAAAAAATATAGCTGAGAAAAGGAAGTGATTAACTGTGCCCCAAACTGATGATCAATAGGATACAATTTGTCACTCGAACACTGACAGTAAAAGGTAGATCAGACAAAAACACTTTTGGTTGAAGGAAAGGAGCAAAATTCTGGTGGAAATGGGTTTGAGAGGGAATCAGAGAGGAGGAATTAAGGAGTGTGAGTATAGGGAAATTCACTTTTAAGGTTGTGTTTTACTTAATTTTGTTTTAAAGGGGAGAGAAGGCAGGAGAAGTTAGTTCAAGAAAAAAAGAACTACATATGGGAGAAAGAATAGCAAGTTTGTGAAGATTGTCCAGGATGGTGAGGATAACTTATGATGTAGGAGTGACAGGAGAAATTTGCTGTAGCATTGATCTTGTAAAATCATTATTTTTTTAAATTTTTTAACTTTTTTAATGTTTATTTTTTGAGAGAGAGAGAGAGAGAGACAGGGTACAAGCAGGGGATGGGCAGAGATAGAGGGAAACAGAATTTGAAGCAGGCTCCAGGCTCTGAGATGTCAGTACAGAGCCCAATGTGGGACTCCAACTCACAAACCATGAGATCATGACCTGAGCTGAAGTGAACGCTTAACTGACTAAGCCACCCAGGCACCCCAATCTTGTAAGATTATTATAAGAGGGAATGGAGTAGATTATTGATTGTGTTTTGGGACCCAACTTCCAACATAAGGAAAAGAGGGTCCCCCCACAGTAACGATCAATTCTCTGTACACTGGCTAGGTGTCTTACAATTTAACTCAATTCAACTCCATTCTGACACTATCTGCCCAGAGATAGCATCAGATTCCGTAGGTAAATTGTTCAATTCTACGAGAATGCTATCCCCCACCTTCCCACCCCTACTTCATCTGCTACCTCTCAGGTTCCTTTAATTTGCCAGAGAAACTAACAGAACTCAAACATTTTACTTACTGGGTCACCAGTTTATTATAAAAATATATAACTCAAGAGCAGCCAGATGGAAGAGATGCATAGAGCAAGGTATGTGGAAACCCTATGCTTTTCCAGGCACACCACTCTTCCTGCTTCCCCACGAGTTCATGAACTGGGAACCCTCTAAACTAATTCTCTCTCTCTCTCTCTCTCTCTCTCTCTCTCTCTCTCTTCCTTTCTCTCTCTCTCTCCTGCTCTCTCTCTTTCACTCTCTTTGTTTTTACTCCCCACTTTGTCCTCTCTTTCATTCTCAATCTCTCTCTCTCTCTCTCTCTCTTTTGCTGTAAGTCATATCCCCATGACTTAACTATTTTTTATAGAGGTTTCATTATATACTTAACATTTTCAGTATTTATGGAGGCTTTATTATATAGGTATGATTGATGAACTCACTGTTCATAGGTAGTTGATCCTACATCATCCCCTCTCCCTTCCCTGGAGCTGAGGAGGGCAGGACTGAAATTTCCAACCCTCTAATCACAGGGCTGATTCTCCTGGCAACAACTCCCATCCTTAGGTGTTTCCAAAAGTTACCTCATTCACATAACAAGACAAACATGTATTGTTCTCATCATTAGGAAATTTCAAGTTCTTAGGAGCTCTATGCCAGAAACAGGGATGATGACCAAATATATGTTTTTTCTCAAATATATATGTCTTATAAATCACAATATTACAATTATGTATAGTTGAGTGAAATAAGCCAGAGTATAGACAAACAAGCAGATATAGATTTGAAAATTTATAGAAGTTCTCTTCTGACTGCTTCATTTTTCTCAGCGAAAGAGAAAGCAAGACCATTTATTTGAAAATGAGAATGGAGAGAAGGCTTTAAAGGTTTGAGGGAACAGGAAAAGATGTGAACTGGACATCAAAGTATGAAAGTAAATGGGTTATGGAAAGGTAGCACAGTTATTATCCATCATTACGAGAAAATGCCACATCATGATCATGGTTTCAAAAGGAGAAGAGTAAGCATGATGGTGTTTCTCTTTAAACACATTCAGATAGAGCAGAAACAAGGTGGAAATTTGGACTTGGATTTGAGACTTTTATAAGACAATATTAACAAATAAAGAGAAGGTCAGGATATTTGAGGGTGAATGCAAAAGACTGATTTGAATTATTGGTCATGGATTTAACTAGGATTCCTGCTTAAGAATAGATTCCTGCTTATTTACACAAAAGAAGAGGCAAATTGGGTGGATGGTTGTGAAAGATAATAAAATCTGTGGGTTGGATGCTCTAGTAAGTGATTACTATAATTGATATACTAGACTGAAAGAGCTGTGTGGAGTCAGGTTTGTGAAATTGAGATTATGACGTATTGCAGTTATTGGTAATGACCATGACATGGGAAGGAATGGTGAAGTAATGTGAGAGACATGATCTTACACATTGACTAAACACCAGGCTTTTATTAAAATCATCTACAGGGTATAGAAATGTCAGAGAATCTTGAAAGAGTGACAGTGAGCCAGAAGCTAAAAATTGTGAAGAAAATGAGGATCAGTAGATAACTGCAACCAAAAGAAACAATGGTATTTAGGATGATAAACTCTGATGGATAACATGAAATTCAAAGTTGAGGTAGTGCTTTATGGTGAAAAAAAAGAAATTAGTCTGGAAGCGGCTATAATTTGGTGGCTGTAGGAGGAAATAATAGCAGTCAAGAAGACAGCTGGAGAATCAATACCTTTAGGGGGAACCACACTCATATTAGAGTAGGTCAGTGAAGGGAACACCGAGGACAGATTTGGAAAATAAGACATTTTACTGATGATGGAACATGAATTCTCCACAGCATAGTGGATAATTTCAGCAGTTGGGAGTTCAGTACAAAAAAACCACATAAACAATGTTCAGAGTGTTAAGGAACTTAGTATACATAAGGTCAGCAGTGACCTGCGTGGTAAGTGTTCTTTGAGTGACTAACAGAAAAATAGACATGAAGAGCATAATGAATTTGATCCATAATGAATTTGGTTGACTCAAGGCAGATGGAGATGGCTTTGATGTGTGTGGTTGGAGAATAGGATGGATAGGTGTTTAGGGCTCTCTTTTGATCCTGCTGATAAATGAGAAAGTGAAGGAAATACCATCTTAGACTCAGTGCTTGGAACTTTCTCTTGATCACTCTCAATGGAAGGGAGGCCTTACTCTGAGAGCTGCCCATTGACACCTGTCAAGGATGGAGCTGAGGTATCAGGGGTAGGCACGTATACCAAAATGTACTTTACTCACTTGTTCTGCCTCTTGTATTGTCAACTAGGATTAATAACCTGAAAGAATGGATTTTAAAAATGGGGAGATCCTTTGAATCACTAAACAGCAAGTTTGATATGTACTAATAAGCATTTGAATATAGTAAAAGAAAATTAAAAAAGATCTTTTTAAAAATTTTATGAAGAAAAGGGCACAGAGTGCTAAATTCATTTTAAAGGTTACTAACATTTTTGGCGGCGCCTGGGTGGCTCAGTCAGTTAAGCGTCTGACTTTGGCTCAGGTCATGATCTCGCAATTTGTGAGTTCCTTGTTGGGCTCTGTGCTGACAGCTCAGAGCCTGGAGCCTGTTTCGAATTCTGTGTCTCCCTCTCTCTCTGCCCCACCCCTGCTTGTGTGTGCTCTCTGTTTCTCAAAAATGAATAAACGTTAAAAACTTTTTTTAAAAAAAGGTTGCTAACATTTTAGCTGTGCAGGGATAATGTAGTGTTTAGAAAAAGCTAACTTATGAAGTGCTATTTGATAACTTCAGAAAATCATGACATCTCCTTAAAATGAGAGGCTTAGTGCACTTTCATCAGTTGATGTGGAAATCTTTATCTCTGTTGGCCATGAATTTGTTTTTTTATACCGCATTTCCAGGCAGCCCTCCATAGAATTAAGTCCACAGTGTAGAAATCAAGGAATGGTTTACACTTTGAGGAGGGTAGAACCCATTGATTCTTTGCAACTTATATGTTTACGTTTCCCCATTGAGACAGTAGAAACTTATTTTTGACTAAAAGTAAAGTAGAAAGTGGGACAGAGGGACAGAGGGCAGTGTGAGGCTGGCATGAAATGGGAGGTGTAAGAGGAGTTAGGGGCTGACTGGGGGTGAGGAGTGGGTAAGAAATAGGGCAAGTGATTTTGGGGAAAGGCTGCTTGTGCATGAAAGAGGAAAGGGAAGTGGGACAGACAGGGCGTCTGGAGAAAGACAAAGGGAGTACAACAAAGGAAGGGAATTCTTAACTCTGAGGTCCTGCCTCTCACTTCCAGGCTTGTCATTCATGTCTCACACAGTGAGCAGTTTTTAGTAACCTACATTAGAGTACAAGTTGACCTAGAATTTAAGTTGTTCTGCTGCTTCTTTTTTTTTTTTAAATAGAAATACAATTCCTCTTTTTCTACCAGAGGGACCCTACACTCTTCAACACATGGCTGCTTCTTAAGGGACATAATTTATTAGAGAAATTATTAGTTCCCTTAAAAAATCAAAGTAGACGGGATGGAAAATGTTCACATCTGAATTTTAGGATGATATCTTTAGCTGAAAACAAATCAGTGCCTAAGCCCATTATTTAGATATGTTGTTATTATGGTATTTGAAATTGAAATTATTTTAGACCTTTAATATTCCTTTCTCATTCCCAATATCCTCACATCATTCATGTCTTCTTTTTCTTTCATGGATTTTACCATCTTCATCTTATCTTTGAAAACTGACCGAAAAAAGCCCAAATAATAGTGTTTTAATTGGGAAATAACTTACTATGATAATGATTCTGATATTGGCAGAATTTTCGAATTTGCATTATGAAATACTTCTAATAATTTAATGTAATATATGGAGTCCTGACAAGAAAATAAGCTTTATTCAACTGAATTCTCTAAGGCTCACTACTTATAGGCTTTTCCCCCCTTTTGGATACTTGCAACCTTGATGGTAATGAAATAAGTATGATTAAATGTTTAAATACAGGGACACTTAACAACTGTAACCAGGACTTAATGGTTAGCATAACTGGATTCAAAAAGACTACCAGAACTATACAGTTTTACACATATATAGAACTGAGATAATAGTATTCAGTCCTCTTTATTAAGGAACCGTGATAATTCTTATCTACTGGGGAAAAAAACAAGATAATCTGTTCAGGACCTCAACCTTGCATTAGCCCTTTTCTCATACATTTTCTAAATATATTTTGGAGAATTATTAAGAGTGAAAAAAGAAAGAAAGAAAGAAAGAAAGAAAGAAAGAAAGAAAGAAAGAAACAGAAGGAAGAGAGGAAAGAAAAAAGAAACGAAAAGAAAAAAAGAAAAGAAAAAAGACAAGACAAGATAAAACAAGAAAAGAAAGAAAAGAAAAAACATTGCTTTTTGCTAGTGTTCTGCAAGTGCTCGGTTTATATTCTCTCTTATTGGCTTTCCCATGTCCATTTGGTTGGAGAACATTTTTTTTTTTTTGTCCTCAGTCTATAAATTGCTTTTAGACTTGTCACTCTTCTGAATGATTTGTTTACATCTGGTGATCATGAGAAGCGTTTCAATTTTTTTTTTTAATTTTATTTTAAGGAGAGAGAGAGAGAGGAAGGCAGAGAGAGAGAGAGAGAAACCCAGCCAGGCTTCACACACAATGCAGAGTCCCACATGGGGCTTGAGCCCATGACCCTGGGATATGACCGGATCCTAAATCAGAGTTGGACGCTCCACCGACTGAGCCACCCAGGTGCGCCATGAGAGGCATTTTAAAGAATCTTTGGTGGATTGCTTCTCCATATTTGAAGACTGAAAAAAAGGAAAGAGTTGAAAAGTACTTGCAACAACAATAGCTTGCAAAGTTGACTATTATTAAGTAGATTTCTTAAATCTTTTATCATGATCACCTATTTTAGAGATTTGAAGAAAAAAAGCATGAATCCAGTTTAAGGCTTTTTATGCAAATCTTCCTTTTCTAACAATTTTTATGCCCCATCTACTGAACTTGACTCCCACAACCCCATCCCTGACCCACCTTCCCTAGAAGGTGGAAATACATTCCAATAGCACACTTCAGTAGCAGCTCTGGCTCTAAATGTATCATGAGTAAGAATAAAACATGTTTTGAAGTTAATCCTATCAATCTAAAAGGATAATCAGTTTCATAAAATATGTTTCACTAAATAAGAAAGTCTCTCATCCAGTATGAGTCAGAACACTTGCATGGGTCTTCTGGGGAAAGAAGTCGATAAGGCACACCCCAACATTCCTCCCCATCCTGTTTTCTTGCACAACTGTTGTGAGGGTGATGACTCCGCTGCTCACGGGAGCTGTGGCAGAGGCACTATGGCTCTAATCTGCACTTGTATGTTCTATGTTGACCTCATGTTGAAAATCAATCCTTCCCCATCAGTTATCTTTAGGTCAGAAATGAAGGGTACCAACACTGTCCAGTCATGACCTAGAAGGAGCCATTAACTTGGTGTTGTCAATAGCCTACATGAATCCAGAGGGGAAGTGAGCTTGGTTTCAGGCACCTTTCTATCTAGGGGCCTTGTAAACAATGCCTCTAAATTAAAATGTGCATATAAATCACTTTGAACCTTGTTAAAATGCAGGATCAGCAAGTCTAAGATGGCCCCATTTTTTTGTGTTTCTAACAAGTTTCCAGATGTTTCCAGCGCTACTGGTTTGCTAACCACAATATAAGTAACAAGGTTCTCAATGGAGCCAAGGAGCTAATCTTTTTATTTCTCTAATAAGTGGGTTTCATTTCCTTACATAACAGGAGGTAAAAAATATTGCATTTGCCTTCAACATACAGGTGTCTCACCTATTGTCTCAACTTATTGTCTAAACTGGGGCTTTTTGAGAATAAAAGAGGGCACTTTTAATAATTATTCTGGGACAACTAACCCAGGAAATATAGGTATGTTCATCTTTCCTAGAGTCACAACATCTCAAAGAGTTCTGGGTAATTTTTTTTTCAGTTCACCATGAAGAAAATTAACTTTAAAAAATGACCCATGTAACTGCTATTTTTTCCCAGTATTATAGCTTATAAACATTATTACTTTCTAATTTTAAGATTATCTTCATATGGAAAGGAATTTTTAAAAATACATAACTTTTTAATCTCATCTTTGTGAAGATATACAAAATATAATTTTACTAAGGCTTCCATGGGATTACTCCATTTTTTCTAATAGTTAGTTGATTGAAATGGTCATATTCGTAACATTTTGGGTTGAATTGTCCTATATAATCCAAAAAAAATTAAGAATATGATTCTCCATGTTCAAATTAAAACTTGAAGTGTTTTGATGTTCCCTTGGCAGGTACTGTTCAGCCTCAATACTGATGACAATTATCTCATGATAATGAATTGCTGTTGTCTTTTTAGCACACAAGTAGATGTTCTGGTTGTGTGTTCAGCATTACTGATGTTTAATATATTTTGTGGCCTTGTCCCCATGTTGTTATACATAGGAAGTTTGCCACATGTAGGGGACATCTCTTAATTCCACAATAAATATTGCTTCACATTCTGCCAATTTTAAGAGCTTGGCCTCATAGACAAACTTTATATATGCTCATATTTTGCCTTGTGCACCTTGGATTTTACTGTATGTTCATGGTTCTTAAACAAGATTTGTTTAAAAATCATCTCTATTTTATCTCAAGTGATTTACTTTTAAATCCTCTGACCGAATTTTATGTGTATGGAATTGCATTGCATCAACTTTAATATCACACCATAATGCACAGTTTTAAAATCCTCTAAATCTTAAGAGAAACAGTGGGAACCAAAGTCAATTGGGTTGTCAGTACAAATGAGACAAAGGGTGTTGTTTTCCTGTATAATTAAGTAGCTTTAAGCTGGCATACAGTAATTTGTCAGCTAGATATAACCCTTTATTAACACTTTTTAAAATATAGATTTAAAATACTTTTCTACTTAAATTGGTAGTTCATTTTTTGAGTGTTTTAGAATTATACAGTTTTCTGAAATTCACAATGTCAACTTTATATAAACTTCCTAGGATACAGATGCCCCAAGGACAATATCCCTTCTCATCTTTATAATGTTTCCTTTACACGCAGCTGAGTAATTAAAATTTTTATCATGCCTTCAAATTATTCATTCTTTCCACATAAATTACCAAAAAAAAAATACTCACCCTGATGTTATAGAGTTATAGTTTGGTAATAATTGAATATTTTGTCCTTTAAAAAGCAAAATTATTATTTGTGTGAATAAAATTTAATCATATGCAAATGTGTCTTTTAATAATAACATATGGGATGCCTGGGTGGCTCAGTCAGTTAAGCATCCAATTTGGCTTAGGTCATGATCTAGCAGTTCGTGGGTTTGAGGCCGGCATCAGGCTCTGTGCTAACAGCCAGGAGCCTGGAGCCTGCTTCCGATTCTGTATTTCCCTCTTTCTCTGCCTATCCCCCGACACTCTGTGTGTGTGCGTGCGTGTGTGTGTGTGTGTGTGTGTATCTCTCTCTCAAAACTAAATGAATATTTAAAAAATTAAATAAATAATAACATAAAATAAGTAGATGAAAACATGATCTAAACTCCCATTGGTTAATTAACGGACAAAAAAATTCTGTATTTGAAGTTCCTTAAAATATATTCTATCAATTTTCTTCACTTTTTTCTTAAGCTAATTACTTTTATATCGCCTGACAGAACTTTATGCATATGTCAAGTTATTGCACTCTGCTTATCTGTATGATAACATATTTGCAATCTTAAAATTGTTTTCCTCTGACTTCTAACCTTGAAATAAAAATAAGTTCTTTGTCAAATCAATATTTATGTTTACCTCATAGTTAATTTTTAGTTTATCTAGAAAAAAAAAGCTTGCTCATATCCAAAATTAATTTATTGCTTTTATAATTCTGTTTTAGAAATTTAATGTTTTGTGTGTCTATTTTGCTAAAGTTCATTTTTCATTATGTTTTTTAGCTTTTAGCATTTTTTTGTAACATTTGTTCATTTTTGAGAGACAGAGCAGGAGTCGGGGAGGAGCCGAGAGAGAGGGAGACACAGAATGTGAAGCTCCAGGCTCTGAGCTGTCATCACAGAGCCCAAAGCAGGGCTCAAACTCACTGATGGCGATCATGACCCAAGCTGAAGTCAGATGCTGAAGTCGGAGACTGAGCCACCCACGTGCCCCTAGCTTTCAGCTTTTTCATTTGAAATACGATTAGATCCAGTAAATTTGCAAAAAAAAAAAAAAAAAAAAATTAAAAAAAAAATTACAAAGGATCTCCATATACCTGCCACCCAGCTTCTTCAAACGTTAACATCTTCCATAATCACACTTCAGTTATCAATCTAGTAAATTAACAACGATAATTCTATAAACTAGTTCTACAGACTTTACATAAAGTTTATGAATTGTCTTTCTAATGTTCTTTTACTAGATCAGAATCTAATCCAGGATGACATTGCATTTACTTTATCTCTCCTTTTAATTTAGTGTAATTTCTTTTTGTCTTTCACAGCATGTTAGTGTTGTAAATTCTGAGCAGTTATTTTTTATCAATTTGGTCTTGTTTGATGTTTCATCATGACTAAATTCAGGTTATGTACATTTTAAAAATATTTTTTAAAGTTTCTTTTTTTATTTTCCGAGAGAGAGAGAGAGAGAGAGAGAGAAAGAAGCATGAGCAAGGAAGGGGCAGAGAGAGAGGGAGAATCACAGGCAGTTTCTATGCTGTCAGCCCAGAGCCCTATGGGGGTGGAGGCTCAAACTCACAAAACTTGAGATCATGACCTGAGCCAAAATCAAGAGTCCGACAGTTAACTGACTGAACCACCCGGGCAGCCTGAGGTTATGTGCTTTTGAAAAGAATAGAATAAGAGATGCCTTATCTTTCTCAGTTCATCAGATCAACATGATGTTGATTTGTTTGATTTGGGATGTTAATTTGGATCATTTTGTAAAAGGCATGTGGTCCAGTTTTCTCCACGATGAAGTTTACTATCCCCTTTGCCATTAGCGAGGATGCACTGGGAAAAAATATTTGAGACTAAATAAGTACCTTGGTTTTCATCATACTTAACCCACAAGGCTGAGTAAGTGTCTACTGATTCTTGCCTGAAGCAATCATTATTGCGGTGTTTGCCAAATTCTAAGTTTTTAAATCGTTTACTTTGCACAGTGTGTTGCACAGCCATTTGCACGGAGTGTTGCAAAATAGTCTCAAGAAGTTTTAAAATATTTTCCCTTTCAATGGTTATTTTTCCTTTGACATCTCTCATTTTTGTGCTTGTACTGTCTCTTTTTTTAACTTGATCAAATTACATAGCAATTTGTTTAGTTGGTTAACAAAACAGAACAAAACCAGAACCAAGATATTAATGTATTAATTAGGAACATTATTTTTCTATTTTCTACTATTTTAGTTATGGCTTTTATCTTTAGTATTTCCTCCGTTTTTATTTCTTTTAATTTACTTACTCATTTTCTTGTTTGAGTTCACACATATTAAATTTATTGAAAAATAACATTTTGATTTAAAATGTTATTAACAAAATAAAATCATACTAAGTTTATTTTAATGCTTTCATCTTTATAAAAAATAGTGATTCAAACTTGAGTCATCCTTTCATCATTGCCTTGTTATATATCATAAGTCCAGGTAATTCAGTTTCATTTTCCTTTTTACTCTAGTTGGTTACAATTAGACTTTTTAACTTCCTTTTTGTTTTGACTTGTTTAATGATTTCCAGTTTTGTTAATAATTTCTAGTTTTATTGTTTTATGATGAGAGATTGTTATTTAATAAACCTACTTTATGGAATTCAATGGTATTTTGTGTGTATGACGAATTTGACACGAGTGCTTAAAAAGAAACTATCTTTGATTATCAGGTGTAAAGTTTTACAGACACCTATAAAATTCACCACATTGAAAATGTTGCTTGTTTTAATCTTTAAATGTTTACTTGATTGTATTTAATTCAGTTTGGAGGGTCCTGTAGTTTTTTGGTTTTTGTTTTCATTTATTCTACTTCATGGTTGTTTTCTTTGGATCAAGGAAGCAGGATTTCTTTCTTTTTTTTAAATTTTTTAATGTTTATTTTTGAGAGAAAGAGAGACAGAGTGTGAGTGAAGGAGGCATAGAGAGAGAGGGTGACACAGAATCTGAAGCAGGCTCCAGGCTCTGAGCCGTCAGCACAGATCCCGGCCCAAGGCTCTAAATCACAGACTGTGAGATCACAACCTGAGCTGACATCGGACACTTAACTGACTGAGCCACCCAGGCTCCCCTAGGAAGCAGGATTTCTTAATCGAGGGTTGTCAAATCTCGTTTTTTATAAGTTTGTTATATCTTTGTAAATATTTATCATTTTATGTTTATGTTTTTTAAATTTGGAGTGTTTTCCAAGATTCCTTGTTCAACGAAGACTCTTCTGTTAGTGTGACAAAGAAAGCTTCTTTAGTTTGATATTTCTGTTGCTCAGGATTTTATCAGATTTTTTAATTCTCTTTTGTCTTGTTGACCACTAAATTTTATTTTGCTTTATTTTATTTTTTTTACTTCATTACTCATTTGCCCCTGAATGCCTTATTTCTTTCTGTTTCTGTCTGTGAAACCATACTCTTAAAAGACTGATGTTTTGAATCACATGTACCTTTCTCTTTCTTCTTTGTTTTCTATGCCCTAGTGGAAGTTATTTTTGTGTTTTCACACTTAAGGTAGACTTTCTCTTTCTTTTTTTTTGAATGTTTATTTATTTATTTTGAGAGAGAGAGAGAGAGAGAGAGAGAGCAAGAGAGGAACAGAGAGAGAGAGGGAGACAGAATCCCAAGCAAGCTCCACTCTGTCAGCGAAGAGCCAGACACAGGGCTCAAACTCATAAACAATGAGATCATGGCCTGAGCCGATTCAAAAAACAGACACTTAACCCACTGAACCACCCAGTGGCTAATTCTAATTTTAATGTGTCATAGAAGCATTGAAATCTAGTCAATGACTTCAATACAGTGTTTGGAACAACTACTTTTCCCATGAAAAATGATGATAATATAAATACTAAAAAACTAAATTTCTATTCACTGATATATCACCCTGGGAAATCTCAGCAGTTAAATTTGGAGGTCATTTAGAACACAATGATTTCAGATCATATTTAGCTCTGGAGTCAAAGTGACTGAATTTGTATCAACTACTTAGAACTGTGTTGCCTTGAGCTAGTTCTTCACTTTTGATCATTTTCATTTGCTTCATAAAATGAGAATAGCAATGTTCCCACTTCATGGAGTTGTTAATAAGGATTAAAGAAGATAATGCAAATAAAGCAATTAAAACACTCCCTGACATAAAAGCATTGCTCACAAAGGTTAACTCTTCTTAGTGATGTTGGAAGCACAGTGGAAAATTTATCTCCATTTCTAAATCAACATAATTTTTCTTGCTAAGCCAGTTATTTCAAAATTTAAAAATACTGGTGCTTAGTATGATTTTATTCCTTGTAGTCTTAGAACCTAATCTTACTCCTTTAATTATTCTGATTAGCCAGTACTATTAAATAAGTTTTATAAATTTTTATTAATTCAAGGCTTATAAACTGAAAAATTATTACTCTTTGTGGAGGGTAATGGGTAGCACTGATTAAAAATATAAAAGCAGGCAGAACTACTTATGGTTATGCTACTTGCAAACAATTTTCTATTCTTTCAATAAACTCTTGAGAATATCTACTTAAGAAATTATTCTATAGAATGAATCGATTAACAAAATATATTCAAAATATATTTCTTTATGAAAATTTAGGTTAAAAGATGGAACAGTAAGAAACATTCATGAAAATCCCCAAAGAACTTTACTTATTTGGTTATTATCAGCCTAAGTGAAAGTTTCCAGTGGTATCTAATGGAATAGTGGTTTTAATTATTTTGTGTATTTCCAGAAAGGTATAGATAGATAATAATTCAAAAAAATAGACCTTCCTCACAATCAGATTTTTAAAAATAATAATTTGAATTATCCAGATTATAGTACATTCTGTCTTTAGAGTCTTTTTCTCCATTCAATAGAATTACTTTTATTTTGTATGTTTTGTAGTATAATGAATGCATGTTAGATGTGGAGAAGTGTTTTTCATTCACTTGAAGTCATATGTATCTATTTAATATAGACTATTAATCATAAACAATGTGTGAAGAATGTTGTCAGGTGTTATGGGACAACACAACATTAACTGCAATTATTTAGAGCCTACCTTAACAAAAACAGTTTGGGCTGAATACTATTATTGCCACTTTTAAGAATTGCCAATGCATGGTGATAAACCATTTTCCTCCTTATTGCTGGCACTCTGGGTGGACCAACTCACATTACTGCACCATTATTATCTCCCTGCCTGTGTGATCAAAAACTGGTAGATCTTATTTACCAGGGTTGCAGGTTTCTTGGTAGGTGGAAGGGGATTGTATGTACTCAGTTTCCAAGATAGAGAGGAACTGAATTGTAAAGGACCTTGACTGTCCTACATCTCACAAATTAATTACTTGGATATCACAAACAATTTCAGGAATCTTAATAAGTGTACAGTTTAAGAGAATACATGAATAAATTTTTCCTGATTATCACCTAGGTGACATAAACAGTCACATTAGCTCATTTCACTGTAAAATTGAAGTGGATATTCAGAGCCTCACTAACAAAGAAAGCTGATTTCCTCTCTACAGGTATTGAAGAAACAATCTGTATAGAGACAATTGGAATATTCATCATGTTGGTAATAGAGCATGTACAGTAGAAGCAAAATATCCAGTGTATAATAGTGTGAAGGAATAAAACATCCCAGCATGAAAAATTATGCCTAATAGCAGTGTATATCAGAATCTGGTTCTAATCAGTTGACATTTCATCCAAATTACCTTTAATCATGATGATTTTCTGTCCTTTCAGAACTACTCTTTATTTTAATGTAATAATGTATTAATATAAGGCTTTAAATATGACTAGTTATGTGAACTAATAATTATGTTGGCATTTGCTCTCCTATCTTAAGTTTATATTCACTAAAGAACTTTTAATGCTTAGCAAAGGAGTACAAACACAACAGAACAACAGAACAACAACAACAACAAAACCTCCACTATTTCAATATTAGTTATTTTAACTTGTTTATGATAGTCAATTGAAATTGATTTAGGCCTTAGCACCGAAATTTCATTGTTTCATTTACTTTCTCCCTGAAACGACTGAGATTTTTAAATATAAAGTTTCATGTATTTAGATGGCAATGAGAAAACAAGCTTCTCAGAAGTCCCTTACTCAAGAAATGTATGATTGCCTTTGCTATTAATCCTACAACTGGTCCTCATTACTTTGTATATTAATATCTATTGCTATTCTATAAAATCTATGGAGATAAGTGCTCCCCATGTCAGACTTGACAAGTACTTTAACTCATAAAATTATTCAATAAATATTTGTGGAGTAAAGTTGAAAAATCTGTCAGATTTATATTGGTAGCTGTTCGGGCAACAGTAATAAACTGGGACTACCAAAATTACTTCAGAGAACCTAAGATTATAAATAATATTGATAGATAATAATTTAAGCTCTTGCCATGTACCAGACACCTATTTTACATTCTTGACTCATTTAATCCTTACCACAATCTTAGGAGCTATGTCCTAGTGTTTATCTCATTTTACACAAGAGAAAACTGAGATATAGGGAGGTCAAGTCAATTGGCTGTAAGTACCATTTTTGCTCTAGGTCTGTTTGCTGATCCAGAAAAGATGATAAAGAGGCTGAACAATGTTTTTCATAGCCTCCCTTAGTTAAAGGAAAAGCAAATTAAGGTCCAGATTCTACCCAGAGCAAGGCCCTGGTGAAGTCCCAAGATGTACATTGGAAACATAAAAAGCTTCACTTTAGAAGAAAAGGTAAACTAGAAATAGACTCTCTTGCCAGAGAGCAGCCCAGATTTAAATCATCTCAATGCTCTAATAAATCTCTAAGATAATGCCAGATTTATAGTATCTTTAAGCATCTGAGAGAAACAAATATAAATCTTCCCAAAAGAAAGATGATGTCATTCTAGGCCTTGATGTTTTTTTAAATAATGACTTTTAAAAAATTAATGTTTATTTATTTCTGAGAGAGAGAGAGACTGGGTGGGAGACAGAGAATCTGAAGCAGGCTCTGCACTGACATCAGAGAGCTTGATGGGGGGTTTGAACCCATGAACTGTGAAATCATGACCTAAACCAAAGTGAGCTGCTTAACCAACTAAGCCACCCAGGTGGCACTAAAATAATGATGTTTGAATACAAAATTTAAAATACAATCAACAATAATCTAGTCATGTGACAATAAACGATGACATGAAGAATCAAAATTAATAATAGATAGCAGAAATAGACTATATTCCCTCTAAGTAATAGAATTACCATATACAGACCAAAAATTCATGGGTATAAAATATTAACTTTCTCTAAGAAAATAAATAGAAAATATAAAGTACTTTTAGAAATGAAAAAGACCTGAATAGAAACAATAAAACTGGAAATTATAAAAATAAATATTATATCTTGTATTGATGGTTTAAGAGCATATTAGATGCAACTGAAAAGAAAATAAGTAAATGAATATATATCAGAAGAAACTATTCAATGTAACGAAAGGAGACCAAATTAATAAAACATATAAGATAGTAAAGATTAATAAGAGAACACAATAAGAACTTCTAATAGGTGTTCAATTAAGGCCCAGAGGGAGAAGAGAGAAAAATTGTGCCAGAACAAAATTTGAAGAGCTAATATCAGAGAATTACACAAAACTGGTGAAAAACACCAAGCTATAGAATTAACAAGCTAACAAATTCTGAGAGAATAAAATGAAATCTACACTTAGATTTATTATAACAACTCTGCAGAGACCAAAGAGAAAAATTTCAAAAGCAACCAGAGTAAATATAGAAATTAACTCCTGGAAAGCATATTTATTGATTTGTTTGTTTGTTTATTTATTTTTATTTTAGAGAGAGAGAGTGTGTGAGCAGGGGAGAGGGGCAGAGGGAGAGAGAGAAACCATCTTAAGCAGACTCCACACTCAACACAGAGGCCATTGTGGGGCTCAATCCCATGACCCTAGTAAGTGACTGAGTCACCCAAGAGATCCAAAAGCATAATTATTTTAATATGATATGATATCTCAATGGCATATTTTTAATAGCCTAAGAGAAAATATTTTATTAGATTTCTATTCCTGCAAAATATTTTTCAAGGATAATATCAATAAATTTAGAATAAAAAAACTAAGGAAATTCACAACCAGGAGAACCACACTAAAGAAAATACTAGAAGATGCTGTTATAAGGCAGGAAGAAAATCATTCAAGACAAAAGATTAGAAATACGTGAAAAAATGAAGCAATAAAAAAAGGAGAAAATATGTGGATAAATATAAATGAATATTGACTGTATAAAATATCTCATTAAGAGGTGACTGGTGGCTCAGTCAAGTTAAATGTCCAACTCTTGGTTTTGGCTCAGGTCACGATCTCATGGTTCTGTGAGTTCGAGCCCTGTTTTGGGCTCTGTGCTGACAGTGTAGAGCCTGCTTGGGATTCTCTGTCTCCCTCTCTCTCTGCCCCTGTCCCTCTTGCTCTGTCTCTGTCTCTTTCAAAATAAATAAATAAGCTAAAAAATAATTGTTATATCATAAATATACCTTATAAATATACCACATTTGAAAAGGAAAGGACTAAATGGGGTTAAAGTATTTCAAGGACATTATATCAGTAGAAGTACCAATTAATATTACATTTTGATAACTAAAGTGGGTATTTGTAATTTCTAGGACAATCATTAATATTTTAGGAAATATTAGCAGAAATGTTAATCTTTGGCAAATGAAAAATTAAAGATTAAAAAATATTAAAAATAAAATGATAAAATAATAATCCCCAAAAAGGCAATGAAGTGGGGGAAAGCACATAGAATATGTAGGCCAAAGGAAAACACAGAGAGGCAGAGGCAGATGTGAGTCTCAAAATATTAACACATTAAATATTCTTAAACTAGGCATACCTGGGTGGCTCAGCTGGTTGAGCATATGACTTCATCTCATAGTTCATGAGTTCAAGCCTCATGTTGGGCTCTGTGCTGACATTAGAGCCTGGAGCCTGTTTTGGATCCTATGTCTCCCTCTCTCTCTGCCCCTCCCTTGTCTACATTCTCTCTCTCTCTCTCTCAAAAATAAATAAGCAGTATAAATAAATAAATAAATAAATATTCATAAACTAAATTATCTAAAGACAAACACTGTTAGATTGCATAAACAATAACTGTTGACTGTTAGGAGACATATCAAAAACATGAGCTTATAAGAAAGCTTAATGCAAAAGATTAGGTAAAAGCATACCATTTTGGAGCGCCTGGGTGGCTCAGTCAGTTAAGCCTCTGACACTTCATTTTGGCTCAGGTCATGATCTCACGATTTGTGGGTTTGATCCCTGCATCAGGCTCTGCTCTGACAGTGCAGAGACTGCTTGGGATTCTCTCTCTTTCCTTCTCTCCCTTCCTCTTCCCTGCTTAAAAAAAAAAAGTGTACCACGTAACTATAATCAAAAAGGAGTTATATCAGTGTGTTCTAATACAACTGCAAATCAAGACAAAACAAAAACTTTAGTATCAGTTGGTATAAAACCATTGGCAGTTATAATAGGGTCATTTCATGTGAATAAATGGTTTTATTTAGCAGGAAGATACAAGAATACTAATTATATATGCAATTAATATCAAGGTTTCACAATATATGAAGCAAAAATTGCCAAAATTATAAGATAGAAATCCATAATAATTGTGGGATATTTAATGTAACAAACAGATACAAAATTAGTGATAATAATTTGCCCAATCACTGGACCAAATGACAACATAGGTAAAAACTTTAGGTGATACACTCTTTTCAGGCAGAAAGAAAATGTTAAAAATACTGTTTTCAAGAACTCAATAAACACAAGTGACTATTGGCTACTATATTAGACAGTATAGCTCTGTACAACTCACATATGACATTTCATATTTTATTTTAATTTTCTCTGTTAGTTATCTTAACTCCTTTACTCTATTGTAAATTTTTGAAGGGCATGGAAACATATATATATGTGTTAACTAAAGGTGGTAAAAATTATAATTACATTTGGGGCACTTTTCCAAGTAGAATTCCATGCTCCAATGTTTTTAATGCCACTCCAATGTTTTTTATGCCACTCTAAGTGCATCATTTTAAATTATAGATGGTTTTCAATATCTAAAATTTTTCAATACCTCTTCTATAAAAAGTATAATAATAACTTTACTAAAATATCCACTGGAATATTTAAAACCAGGAAAAAACAGTCAATCAATTAATCAGTTTTACTGAAGGAGTTCATCACTTTTATGCCAAAGGCAAATTAACCTTAGGTTTGTTATTAGACACCTTTAAGGGCTGGATAGCTAACAATATATAAACACTGTGGCTTCTATGATCATTTGAGGGATTGGTGCACAATTCTATTTTTATTAATAAAATCAAGAATACGACTGACCACATACTTTACAATGAAATGGCAATTGCAAGCTGCCTATACTGTTTTTGGAGAGGTCCTATACAAAGAGATAAGTTCTTAGTGGACTAGGTTGGCTTTCCCTGAGATTTTTCAATCTCTGACTTGATGTCTTTCATCTGATTTTGTTTTAATTTTTTTAATGTTTATTTTTGAGAGACAGAGAGACAGAGCACAGGCACGAGAGAGGAAGAGAGAGGGAGACACAGAACTCAAAGCAGGCTCCAGGCTCAGAGCTGTCATCACAGAGCATGACAAGGGGCTCAAACCCGTGAACTGCAAAATCATGACCTGAACTGAAGTCAGATGCTTAACTGACTGAGTGCCCCATCTTTCACCAGATTTTGAGTAGTCTTACCTACTATTTCTTTAGATGTACATTTTCTCTTCCATTTCCTTCTCTCTCCTCCTTCTTGTATTACAGCAACACATGTCCTATAACTTTTAAAAACATGTCCATATGGGGCTCCTGGGTGGCTCAGGGTGTTAAGCACTGGACTTCGGCTCAAGTTAGACTCACAGTTTGTGAGTTCAAGCCCCTCGTCAGGTTCTCTGCTGACAGATCAGAGCCTGGATGCTGATTCAGGTTCTGTGTCTCCCTCTCTCTCTGCTCCTCCCCCACTCATTGTCTGTCTGTTTCTCTCAAAAATAAACACTAAAAACTGTTTAAAAGAATAAAACGTGTCCACATTTGACATATTTGAATTCTGTTACATATATTTTCTATTTCACCTTGGATATTTTCTACTAACTTGTCTGCAAGTTCACTAACTCTGTATTTTACCATGTTCAGTGAGCTATGAAATATACTCAGTTCTTATTTTCAGATATTGTATTATGCAGTCCTAGAATGTTGATAATTTTTATTGACTTGAATTTTCTTTTGAAATATTTTATTTCAAAACTATTTCTTTAACTATTTTGGAATCTTTGATTGCTAACTCTAAATACCTGGGTCAACTTTGGGCCTGTCTCTGTCAATTCATTTGTCATTTAATTATAAATCATCTTTTGTCACTTCTTAGCATGTCTAATCATTTTTTTCTGCAATGCTTAATATTGCAGGTGAAAGACTTTTGAAGGCCTGGGTTAAGACGTCTCCTTTGATAGAAGACTAGCTTTTAAATTATGTAGCTCTACTGAATCTTGCTTTTAGGCCTCCTTAAACCATGTCTCATTTAGCTTTCCCTTTACTTGTGCAGATTGGTCTTTTCTACTAGAGCACAGTTGTAACTCATAGAGAGTATCCTTTTGGGGGCTCCTCTGGAATAGAGGTTTACTCTGGCTATGCCGAAGTCCAAAATTTTCTTGATATCTCTGCTTCAAAAAATTTTTCAAGCCAAAAATTTTAGAATCTCACCTGGTGTCAGTACAATGTAGAAGTTGGACAAGGACTTGAGGGAAATTTCTGCATACAGTTTTGTGTCTCCTTTACAGCTCCTGTCTCACTGACATCATGCTCCCAAATCTTGGTTGCCATGGTATCTTCACTCTCTGGTTGCTCTTTCTTCTACTAAGGGAGACTGTCAGTCTCATCCTATGTACCATGATTTGGAAAATGCCATCAGGGATAGTTTGTGTAAATCCAAGGCTCATCTTATATATTCTTTTCTTATGCTTCATAATGGTCACTGTCCAAAAACTACTAATATTGGTTTTTAAACTGTGTCCAGCCTAAATAGCTCCTTACAGTGGTAAGGAAAACTGATCCAGATTCTCTGGCATGGTTTGCAGGCAAAGATCTTTGCCATGCATTTATTTTTTTTCTTTTAGTTTATTATTATGAGAGAATTGGGGAGAGACAGATAGATAGATGGTAGCTAGCTAGCTAGCTAGCTAGATCTCTCTCTCTCTCTCTCGCTCTCTCGAGAGAGTGAGAGAGAGACAGACAGAGGCAGAGAGAGGGAGGGAGAGAGAATCCTAAGCAGGCTCCACTATGTCAGTGTGGAGACTGACACAGGGCTCAAACTCACCAACTGTGAGATTATGACCTGAGCCAAAACCAAAAGTCAGATCCTTAACTAACTGAACCTTTTGCCATGCTTTTTATGAATTTCCCTTTTTTTAAATTTGAAATTATGTGAAGAGACAATGCAGATTTATAGTTGTATATATTTTTATGTTTCCTATAGCTAATATAGTATTCATCAAGGTAATATAATAGTTATTATCTAGTACTGTGTGTGTGTGTGTGTGTGTGTGTGTGTGTGTGTATGTGTGTGTGTTTGTGTGTGTTTGGACAGTATGGGTAGGTGTATAAATGCATGCATACAACTAAACTTACATTTTTTTCTACTCAGGCAAAATGATTAAAAAATTAAATATAAGCACAAGATTATTAAAGAGGCTAAGAATAGATTTCACCCTTACCTTTAAGGGATCTTTGGAGGGATGCTTATTTCATGAAATCATTTTTAAAAAAAGCTCCACAGATCTTCTTCAGATCATCTGTGTTACAAAGATCAAATTTCTAGGCAACATTAAATTTCAGCTTCCCAAATATGTTACACTTCTCATTGACACTGCAGATTTGACTTAAAATAACTGAATTTTCATCTACAAAATAATGAAGGAATAATTTGCCATCATGATAAAATTTAATTATCCCTCTTTGAGACCAATTTTATTTTGCCTGGTGCCATTATAGTCACCGTCATTGCTGACAATGGGGTACTGTATTTTCAGAGCTGACATTCTTAGAATTTTGGGTACATTTCCCATCAATTTGGGAAATGCTATCAGGATTAAAAGAAGTAACTTTATATACCTCATCTCAAAACCTTACATTTTGGCAGTGGGAGAAATAAATGCTAAGAATATAATTTCCTTGAAGACAGGCACTTGTTTTAATAGTTATGAATACTAAACAGCTGCCCTTCAATAAATATTTTTGAATGTTTAAGAAATTAACTGGCAAAATAAACCCCTTGAATATTTAAATTTGTAAGTGTCTAGAGGAAACATATAATAGTTTTCTAATATTTTATATGGCACTTTTAGAATACAAAAGTTATAGTTAAAAGTGATTGTTCAGACATTCTGCTTAGTAACATTTTTTCACTGCAATGCACCAGATGTCAAAATTCATTACATTCATGTTGTCACTTTCGTAATTCTAATGAGTGAGCTTCTGCGACAGTTATAAACATTGCCAGTGTTTCCCAAGGATTCAAGTCCCTTCCAAATTTTCTTTTAAAATTGAGCCTTTTAAAATGATTACATTTACTTTTTGTTATCTAAAAAATCCTTACTAACTCAAAACAAGTAACTGATATTAACCTTCATTATTCTATATAATTATCCAAAGTGTTGAATTTGTGAATTGTTAATTTGACCTATTTGAATGCTGTAGTTAATGTTTTATTAGGATTCCAACCAAGCTTTTTGGTTTGCCTTCCTATTTTTGAGACGGCCAGATTTCTGTATGAATAACTAATAAGAATTGACTGGAAAAAAAATCTGACATTCTTTTAGTTAATGCTTTAGTACCTAATAACTGGTGCTTATCCCTAGGGACAATTCTTTGGGTGAAGATAAATGAGCCAATCTACCCATCATGGACAGTATCTAAGACAGCAGCAGTTTAGGGAAGGAGATATGTAAGACAGATGAGAGAGAACAAAGTGGAAAGTGGAACAAAAAGAAGAATGAAGTTATTTTGACACCTGTTTCCTCCCTCAGGGCCACTTGCTGAAGCTGAGAACTACCAACTTGAAGCACATCTGTCTGACCAGGGTGATCTCGTGTAACAAGGTAAACCACGCTGGAGAATTCTTCTTGGGTGAAGTCACTATTTTTGCCTTGCTTCAGGGTGATAGATATCCGTTTTATAGTTTCCTTTCTCCAAATCAATTATTCTATCTTGGTCAACTTGAGAAAAACTTGTCCCATCTCTCTCTCAAAATAAATGAAATATTTAACTTAATATTAAATTAATAAAATATTAAATAAAAAATTAAATGATACCATGAATGTAAAATAAAGCACTTAGCACAAGTCCTAACCCATAGTTATTACTTAAGAAAAACCTATTTTACTTCTGCTATTGGCTATTCCCCATATCTACTTGTGGCAGTGGGAGTGGTAGGTAAATAGGGAAGAAGGCAATAATTCAATCTATATGTTCTTTTCCTCTCCTGTTGTGGCCATGGAAACTAACTTTTAAAGGTCTTTTCATCTTCTTCCT
Source organism: Cryptoprocta ferox (assembly GCA_028646485.1). Classification (NCBI taxonomy): domain Eukaryota; kingdom Metazoa; phylum Chordata; class Mammalia; order Carnivora; family Eupleridae; genus Cryptoprocta; species Cryptoprocta ferox. Next base: position 65,206,440 of record CM053567.1, on the reverse strand, counting down.
ACTTGCTGCTGACCAGTGCCATTTCCTTCAAATATTCAGATCTCACTCGATGTTCTGTTCACTTTTCTATGGGAAATAGTAACTCTGAAATAGGTTAGATTAAGTATATAATTTGTGTGAGGTCCAACACTACTATTCTCATAAAATAGTTCATCCAATAAGTATTTTCCTTATGTAGGAGCTAAAGGGAATGGTTTTGTGAAAGAACAACAATTCTGGGATTATATGTATATGTATTATATGTATATCAGATACAAGACCCTGCATTTTTTATTCATCATGATTTTTTAAAATCTTAATTAATAGTTTTAAATTTTAGTTGTTTTTATTTTAATAGAGTTGACACACAATGTTACAATAGTTTCGGGAAAAATATCTTTAATATGAAAATTACAGAGTGCTCTTAGCTGGCTTCTGCGGCCACTACATCTATCACAGGAGCTCCATTGATAACCGCAGACCCAGTGCAGTTTGACCTGATATATATTCCAACAAAGATTTAGCCTAATTCTTCAGAGCTATAGTCCTAACTCAAATATGGGAATACATGTATAGTGGAAAAGTCATGCTAGATTTTATGTTTCCCTCCTTGGCACTTAAAAACCATCATGATCCCATATACACATGATCCCAAATACAGATCCCAGACCAATGCCACCACATTTCAGTTTCAGCGGGAGTGTTCTCTTGTTAAACAAGAAAAACAAAAAACTAAAACAAAAAAATTGAATTTAGGCATAGGAAAACGAAATGTACCGAAAGATCTTATATTCTCTGAAGCATAATGCAGCATTGAATATATTTTCAACATCTCCTGGTCAAGTATTCATAGAAAAAGAAAAGCAAAGCCTAATGATTTGAAAAATTATCTAGATTGTTATATGAATTTCTCCAACTCCCTGGATAATAGAGCCACATAAACACATAAACACATACCACATGCTTATGTGGTAAGCCACGTAAACATGGCTAACCAATATAAACTTAGTACATATCCATCTTATCATGCATCAACTTCTATGTAGTATTACTTTATGTCTTAATATTCACTGGCAAAATTGCAAAGATTAAACTTTACTGTTAGTAACGCACCTATTTGTTTGGTACTACTTATAAGCTATAAAAAGCCGAAGCAAAGATGAATGAATATATCAAATAAAATATTTTCACCAATTCAATATCTGCTGTAGAAAATAAAAATGTGAATCACATGAAATCATTATTTTCATATAATTTCCACTACTTTCTATTTTTGAGGAGTCTATAAATACTTGTTAAAAATTACCAAGACTTTCCAAAATGAATCTGTATATTACACAAAATTATTTAGAATTGTTTGCTAAGTGAGAACAAAACCTTCTAAGATATTTACCCCTAAAAGTTTAAGATTGACTGACAGTATATTTTTAGAATATCTACAAGTCCATCAAAACTACAACACATATACCTCTGCCATGGAGAAAATTGAGATGACACCACTTTCAATGTTCTCTGGATGTGCTTTGTTTTCCTAATCAAATGCATACTCTGTGTAAATATTTAGGAACTAGAAAATAAAAACAGGTAAATCTGTTTGTATATGCAGTTCTTTGAAAAAAAAAGTTCTAAATCAAGGACATACAACTTGTTGAGTTTGGAGTTTTATTTTATTAAATTTTATGTCAGGCACATAACAGGGAATTGGAATCAGATGGATATCGCTATGGATTCTGGCTTTTCCATTATGCCGGAATTCTGGAAAATTTACTTAAAATGCTAACATGTTTAACAAAAATTAGCATTATATCTACCCAGATTTACTGTTGTGTTAAATAATAATAATAATAGAAATAATAATGTTAATAATGGAGTTGTAATTTTATAGCTAACATTTATTAAATGCTTATGATATGCCAGAATTGTTGACAAATATTTTAAATATATTGTCTCATTTAATTATCAGAAAACATTATATGTAGATATTATAAAGCCTATTTCATAGGTTAAGAAGTTTAGACCATAAGACAGTTAAAAATGTTAATTTGCACCAGATAATAGTTGCCTCAATAGATAATTAATAATATATGAAGCTACAATCAGGAAATAATTATAAAAAATGTTTCTTCTTTCACAGGGGATGGAACATGATAGGTACTCAATGAGTGTCATTGCTTCTCTGCTTTTTTGTTTCATCAATAACTCTTTTTGGCTTATGGGAAAGGAGTTATGACAGAGGGTATTGGAGACACTGAAACCAGGGTTCAGTTATTTTGCTACATAGTCCAAATCTGTTAAAGCAGAAATAAGAACACACATTGTAAAATAATTATTAGAAGTTAATTATTACCATTCAAAGACATATCTACCTTAAAAATATTACAGTTTTGATCCTTTTCAAAATAATAAAAACGATTTGGTTCTTTTCAATATGATAGTATTGATCTATTTCCAACAGCTTAATCCAAGGGAAATATGTGCAATTCCTCAAGAAATTTGGGGATAATCAGCACTTTTTTATATATCTTTAACAGTCTAGAAAAGCGATAAGAATTGCTACAGATGACAGTCTGTCAAAGGTTCTTTCTTTCTTTCTCGGTGTAACCAAGAGATTTCCATCCCATTCCCACCTCCTATCACACACACACACACACATACACACACACACACACACGCTACAGAACTATATATTTTTTCTTCCAAATATGGGTCCCAGGGATCATATAAAAATATTCATTTTATTATTTGAAGATAGTCTATTTTTAAATTTTGTTCCAAATCTAAATATTTCTCATCTGTTACTCCAGAGTCTGTTTACAATGCATTTATATTTATATTTTAAATACTTCACACTTATAGTTATTCATAATATTCAGAATTATCATTTCATTGCTTATATATGTGTTAAGATAAATCTTAAAATGGTGTTCAAAATATTTTCCCATTTGTTACCAATCAAATCATTTGAATCTTATTAAATTTTGATCCTACCTATCAAATAACCATAGATTTAACATAAAAATATTACTTCCTGACCTACAATTCCTGGCAAACGAAGATAAATGTAATTAGAGAAAAATTATTTTTATTACATATTTTGGGTTACTGTTTATTGCTTGTTTCCCTATCAATTCAAGCTCATGTAATTAGTTGGTAAATCTTCCTAAAAGAGTAGTCCTATGATGAAAACATATGACAAAAAGGAAGAGGGTAAAAGTACTCAGCACACTCAAGAGGAAAACAACAAAATTAAGGCAATGAGGGAATTGCAAACCTATCAATACATTAGTTTACGGAAAACATATGGGAACAAATATATGAAACAATAAATATTTATTATGTAAATGATTTTTAGAGTGTACTTCATGGCATCATCCTTAATTAAAACGGAATGAGGAAAATCAAAACAGATGTTAAAAGAAGCTTGTTGTTTCCTTTGGATAAATACCCAAAAAGTAGGATTGCTGTATCACAAGGTAGTTCTATTTTTAATTTCTTTTTTTTTTAACTGTTTTGTTTTTTCTTTTTAAGTTTACTTATTTATTTTGAGAGAGAGATACAGAGAGAGAGACAGAGAGAGCTCATGCAGGGGAGGGGCAGAGAGAGAGGGAGAGAGAGAGAGAATTCTAAGCTGCCTCTGCACTATCAGTGCAGACTTACTTATCTTGCACACTGAACTGATAGTGCAGAGCCCCAAGCGGGGCTAAATATCACAAATCGTGAGATCATGACCTGAGCCAAAATCAGGAGTTGGACACTTAACCAACTGAGCCAGGCACCCTCTATTTTTAATTTTCTGAGAAACCACTATACTGTTTTCCATAATGGCTGTACATTTACATTCATGCCATTCTAACAGGTATGAGGTAATACCTCATTGTAATCTTAATATACATTTTCTTGATGATTGACAATGTTGAACACCTTTTCATATACCTGCTGGCCATCTGTATGTCTTCTTTTGAGAAATGTCTATTGAGGTTCTCTTTCCATTTTTTAAGTAGGTTATATGTGTTCTTCATGTTAAGTTATATCAGTTCCTTGTATATTTTGGATATTTAATACCTTATCAGATATGTGGTTTGCAAGTATTTTCTCGTACTCTGTAAGAATGGATAGCTACCTTTGCTGTGAAGAAGATATTTAGTTTGGGGGTGGCTGGGTGACCTAGTCGGTTAAGAGTCTGACAATGGCTCAGATCATGATCTCACAGCTTGTGGGTTTGAACCTGGCATCGGGCTCTATGCTGACAGCTCAGAGCCTGCAGCTGCTTCAGATTCTGTGTCTCCCTCTCTCTGCCCCTCCATAGCTTGTGGTCTGTCTCTCTCTCTCAAAAATAAAATAAATGTTAAAAAAATTTAAAGAAGATATTTAGTTTGATGCAATCCTATTGTGTGTATATTTCTACTTTTGTTGTGTGTGTTTGATATTATATCCAAAAATAATTATTGCCAAGACCAATGTCAAGGAACTTTTCCCCTGTTCTCTTATAGTAGTTTAACAGTTTCAACTCTTACATTTAAGTTTTTAATACATTTTTGAGTTGATTTACAGTGTGCGATAAGGGTCCAATTTTATTATTCTGTATTTAGATATCCAGTTTTCCCAACACCATTTATGAAGACTATCCTTTCCTATTGTATGTTTTTGGAAGACGAGTGAGCTGTAAATGTGTGCATCTCAAAGGAAGTCTGCACTTCCATGTTGACTGCAGCATTATTCAGAATAGCCAAGTAATGGAGACGATCCAAATGTCTTTCAATGAATGAATGAATGAAAAAATATTATATGTATTTTATATCAAATTTTATGTAAAATATATTCATGTAAAATATATATCCTGCAAAGTTCTTTTGGTATTTTGTCTGTAAGACAAATACATTAATTATATAACAGGATAATTTTTCTATTTTTTCACTAAATATTATCAGAAGGCCAGGCGTATAGTTTTCTTCTAACTGTAAAACTCTGATTTGATTCAAAGAATGAGTGCACTTTTGTACCACATGGGTGCTAAATAAGCTACTCTTTAAATTGAGGTATAATTGACAAATAATAGTTGTATATATTTAAGGTATAAAGCTTGATGTTTTGATATACATATACATGTGTAATGATCACAATTGAGCTAATTAACGTATCCATCACCTCACATAGTTACAATTGTCTTATACTGTGTGTTTGCTGAGAACTTAGGATCAACCTTCTTAGAAAATTTCAAGTACATAATACACTATTTTTAAATTTACTCATCATGTTGCACATCAGATGTTCAAGACTTATTTATTTTGCATACTGAACCTTTGTATATTTTGACCAACATCTCCCCATTGGCATCTCACCACCACCCTGGCACCCACCATTCTACTGTCTGCTTCCATGAGTTTGGCTATATTAGAGTCCACATATAAGTGAGATCATGCTATATTTGTCTTTCTGTGTCTGGTTTATTTACCTTAGCATAATGCTTTCCAGTTTCATCCGGGTTGTTGCAAATGGCATAATCCCTTTCTTTTTAAAGGCCAAGTAATATTCTATATTCTCTCTCTCTCTCTCCTCTCTCTCTCTCTCACTTTCTTGCTTACTTGTTGCAGGATTATGGGTGATCAGCAATGGAATATCAAATTTCTGTGAAATCCTCAAAAGGTGGGTAAAGCAAGTGTCATTGGACAGGTTCTTTGTTAAAGTTGCATAGAAAGAAAAAGATTCCACTGAGTCAATAGATAGCAGTGATTTTGTTAGTGATAGTGAAAATCATCCTACACAATAACTCTCCTCTCTCTTGTCTCTCTCACACCAGCCACGAAGGTTTTCAAAGGTAAGCACAGGTTAATTTGTTTATTTTTCTTTACCTTTTGTACTTTCTTTATTATTTTGTATTATATTACAGTATTGTATCATTTTTATATGAATATTTTTGTGTTGGGGAATGATCATCTGAGTTTCCATTATTTCCTATAGGGAAATTTGCTTTGATATATAACTGCTTTGGATTATAGGCATGTATCTGGAATGAATTATGCTTTTAAACCAATATTTTACTGTATATGTAAATGGTAATTGTCTTCTTCATCCTTCATTACTTTAAAGATTTTCTAAAGAAGTCTTCTTAAAAGATGGAAGTAATTAAAACTATGCACAGAATTTAATTTAATTCACTTTAAATGTCAACAAATTTACCATCCTTAAAACAAATAAACAAAAAAACCCCACCTGTTCATCTATGTAATGGAACACTGGAATCGAAAGGTCCAGGAAATTGAAGAACTCCTTGCTACTCAAAGGGTGGTCTATGGACCTGCAACACTGAAACCACCTGAGTTTATTAGAATTGCAGAATCACATCTACACTTCAGGCTTCCTGAATCAGAATCTATATTTTAACAATATGATGAGGTGGTTAAAATGTACATTATATTGTGATAATATAGCAAACTGATACTTTTAGGTAAGCTCAAGTTTTCTGAGCTCAGTCATGCAGTTCTGAAATGTTGGTACCAAGCACAGATTCTGGAGCTTAGGAGCAATATGTGTTTAGGTCAGCCTTTACCAACTGTTTGATGTTAACATTATATAGAGAAAACTTCTTTACTATTATAGAAGGCAAAGAACACATAACTAAAATAAGTTTTTACATGATGTCAACTATAGTATGATTGTATCAATTATTATGTCAATTATTATGTACAATAGCAATAGTACTCAAACCCAGGACATTTTTAAAGTAACTTATATAGCTGTATATATATTATACACACACACACACACACACACACACACACGGTATTTAAGTAAAGCAATACTTTAGCACTGACGCACTGAAGCTGTAGGAATCACTTAACATATCTTTTCACTTTTTCATTTTTCTCAGACCTTTGGTCCCAAGGTTTTTCTGGCCAACTTTAGAAAATTCATTTTGACAATATAAACTAGATTATTATAATTCATTTATGAATATTTACATCATACACCCAGGTTTTGAGACATGTTGAAAAGGTAAATATAGCTTCAACTTTGCAATTGAGTATGGAAAACAGGAAAATTTGATAACTGAGCAATAAAGGAACAGATTCTAAATGCAAAGAAAATTTAGCTACTAAAAGAATTACGTTGGTTTTATATCTTAAGACATTCAAGCTTTTTTTTTTTTTTACAAATAGTAATGACATGAGAATTAAAATCTTCAAGATAGAAGAATTTTTACTAATAATAATATCTCATATCAAACTATTCACATGGATATTATCCCTTAAAATAGGTACAGTATAATTAATAATACTCTACTGCATATTTGAAAGTTGCTAAGAGAATAAATCTTAAAAATTCTCATCACAAGTAAAAAATTTATAACCATGTGTGGTAATAGATATTAACTAGACTTAACTATGGTGATCCTTTTGCAATATATACAAATTATGAATTTTTATGTTGTACACCTGAAACTAATATATTGTTGTATGTCCTTATACCTTAATAAAAAAAAATGAAATGAAATAGGTATGGTATTTAAAAAAAGATTAAAATCAAGGTCTATGTCTTCAATATCTTTCATATCTCAGGGATTGAAAATAAACACTGCTATGTTGAATTAAATATTTGTATGACATAAAATATTGTCATAACATAAACATGATTAATGATCTAGCTGACCTTTCTGACTTTGACCCTGATAAACCATGAAATTATGCATAAGAAACTCCACCTTCACCTGTACTGTTCTCACTCTAATTAATGGAGAGAATATAATCAACTATAACATTTTTGGCGACTCTTTAAATGTAGACCAAAACTTAAATAATAAGTAGGACTAAAAAAGAGCACATGTTCGAACTTGGAAGATACCAGTAAAAAAGCTTCAGTGACTAGACGCTCAATTGGGAATTTTGGATACATACAGAACACTCAAGAGCGAAATTTTTTACATAAATTTTCAAATTTATTATTCACCCAGGACTTTTTTTTACCATGACCCAAATGGAAGTTAGGGCATTTAAGGACTGACATCTTAACAACCTAATTCTGCAGCTAAATAAAACCCGGAAGGCACAGTTGTGCTCCACTCATCTAGGTTACCTGATGGAAACAAAAAATAACTTCCATGATTATAGGGTAATAAAGCCACAGAAAATTATTGGAAAATTAATTAATAGCATCTAAAACTTCACAGACTTTTAAATATGCATTAGTTAGAAACTCTTAAAAGTATATCACCAAGGGTGGGGAATTAGATTTAGAGGATTTTAGATTTTGTTTAAAAATATTCTTATGAACCAAATACTGAAAATATGTTTTTCTAGACCAGGGTTCTCAGTGAAGGTGTTTCAACAGAATCACATGGACCTTTTTAAAATATATATAAGCAACACCTCTCAGGAATTCTGATTATTAAAATAATAGGTTCTGAGCATCACTTTTTTTTTTTTAAGTTCTGTTGAGGTTCTATGTGCTCCCAATCTTAAAAACTGTTGGTCTAGACATGGTGGAGAGTCTCTCAAAAAAGACAGGATTGATTTCCGGTATGTTCATATCAATTGATAATCCTATTCATTTATCAAACACTTACAAAACGTCTACAATATGAAGTTACTGGGCAAGCTTCAGGGGCCACAAGAGTAAAATATGAAACATAATCCCTGCCCTCTAGCTTTTTTTTTTGTTCTAGTGGAAGAGCTAGCCTACCAAAGAGATGATTTCAATATAGGGCTAAGAAAACATTAAGAAAGTGCTACCTGAGACCATGATGGAGTTAGCTGAAGAGGAGTAGGAATGGTAAACAAAGGACATCAAGGACAGAAATAATGGGTGAGCAAAGACTTGGAGCAAGAAAGACTGTGACTGGGTCATCTGAGAACTGCAAGTTGTAGTAGGCTCATGACATTTTTTGCAGGCGTGCTACTCAGGAATATCAGCTGTATCTGGGAAGCCACAAGGTAACTTTAAATGATTTAAAGAATAGCAAGGAAATGAAATACAATAAAGATTCAGACAATGTTATCCAGACAACTATTTTACTACTCTGTGGTTAATAGTAAAGATAATTTACGTAATTTTAATAATGATGATAGTTTCCCTCTAGTGAGTGCTAATGTCCTTCAAAACAAGTTTCATGAGTTAGCCCTTTTAATAATCCCCCCCCCCCTCTTACAGAAGCATAGAGATATTACGCAAATCCCAAAGGTCAGACAAGTGGCAGAATTCAAGCCAGGAATCAGACTCCAGAGTCCCCACTTAATCACCATGCTAATAATGATGACTCACATGTTTTTAAAAGTTTTATTTTGTGATTTTTTTAGCACTTTCATTATAATTTCATTTATTGATATATAGATATGAATATTATTATTTCAACTATTATCTATAATTTACAAATTAAGAAATGGAATTTTAACGTAAATTAGTTTTGATATTCGCATTTCTTTGAAATATTTATTTCAAATTTATTTATTATCCCAATTTAATTCATTTTTTTTCATAGTGAACAGGCTGAAATGCAGTTTTTACTATCCAGAATCCTGTTCGCATTGCTTTTTTTTCCCTCAAAAAATAGACTAAAAAAAAATAGACTATAGACTTTTGTAAAGTTATAAAATTGTGGTTTTTTTCTCCCTTCATATTTGTCATGGGTGAATTTTATCTAATTTCCATTTATAAAACACAAGGAGTTAACAGGATGGGTCTCTTAGTTGCTACTAAACTGATCCTATAATCCAATAGTGGAGCTTTGCTGCAGAGCAGAAAAGACACTATATCTTCTACTGCCATCCTTTCCACTCATGGGGAGATTGTACAAGACACTGTCTGCTTTGATTCTGTTTCCTCCCTCCAGAAACGATTCCACTGCAGATAGTGTAATGGCATGGGATGGGAAGATAGACTAGCTCTTCTTTCTTTTATGCCCAGAATGGTGCCTAGCACTTGAAGAATCTTATTAAGTGCTTTTATCAGAGTGACACACCAAAAATCTGTGCCAGTGATAAGATTGTTTCAATGGTCTAAAAAAGTAACTCTTCTTGTAAGTTCACTTTGACCATCTCACTTTTTAAGCTTCTCAGGGCAGAGATTCTATTTGAGAATTTGTTGGGAGCCAGTAATTAGAGTGTAGTTATTAATTTAAAAATATCTGAATGCAGACTTAAAATGCATTTGATAGTGAGGATACAGTGATTTGCAACAACAGAGTATTGGGGCCAGAAATAAGAGCATGTGCAAATATCCTGTACGTGGGGAATATGAAGAAATACATGGAATAGATCTGGCACCGATACAGATGTGCAAATTAAAAAGAAATTGTCCAGCATGTTCTTTTACTTCCAAATGCGTAACTTTCTTTCATTGATGTGGAAACCTCCAGTTCTCACTTTTTCACTTGTATTATGGAAAGTTTTATTACGTATACATCTCTAGTTCTCAGCAAGTTTGAGCCGTTGCCTTTGGGAATGAAAAAAAAAAATCACTGAGGAGTAATCACAGTATTTCTTGTGTCTGTTGTGTTTTCTTTTTTCCTCTTTTTTCTCTCCAAAAATATTAATTTACTATTTACTCTTTTAAGAATAACCAGCAGGGGCACCTGGGTGGCTCAGTTGATAGAGCATCAGACTCTTGATCTCGGTTCAGGTCACAATCTCGTGATTTGCGGGTCCAAGCCCACATTAGGCTTTGCACTAAGTGTGGAGCCTGCTTGGGATTCTTCCTCTTTCTTCTTCTGCCCCTCCCCCCTGCCCTTTCTCTCTCTCTAAATAAATAAATTAAACATAAAAAAAAAAGAATAACTGGCAGATTGCCTGGTCAGCCAAATAACAGACTGACACAATTAACGATAGAACATTTTACTATCCTTAAAATAAACCTTTTTACCAATCCTCCAATAAAGCTTACTTTTGTTATATATTACTTCAAAAGTATTTGCCTTTTCTACAAATTTAATCACTATTGCCATCAGTTTACTCATTTTTACATTTTACTTATTAGCTAGCGATTTTACATTTAAAATGTTTTCTAAGCAACCCATTGAGAATACATAAAACACACACACTGATGCTAATTTTTATTTGCATACGTGAATATTTCCTGTAGTTTGAGCATAGAAGGTCTGCTTAGGAAGCAATTCTAAATATAAGTGCTAACTTTAAAATAGGATAAGCGTGTGGAAAATGTGGGTAACTTTTGTTTGTAAGAAGTTTTCTCAATACCTATTACCTTTCCAGAATTGTTGGAATATAAATAATTATTGGTGAGAAAAACAGTTTGTTGGAAGTCTTAAATCAGTTCAATGAATATTTTAGATTCTATTGTAATTCCTCAACAGTTCAAAACATCTTACCTGAAGGAAGGATTTTGGTTATAATTTATTGTCTGCATCTCTGATCTTTTGAGCTCCCACCCACTGCAGATTTCATAGGAAGGTTTTGAAACAGTCTGGGAAGTATAGACATCGACCTGAGGTCACTTAGTCACTGTAACAGATTATCCTGAATGTTTATCAACATGTGAGAACAACACTCATTATTTATTCCTATAGATCTGATCATTTTATGTGGAAAAATTAACAAAATGACCTTGTGAGGCTCATTCCTTTTAGCTGAACAAATCTCCCAGTCCCTTAACAAAGGACACAAAGGCAGCTTAGTGCTAAAGATGAAACAGCAGACATGAGTTCTTGTCCTAATCATCCTATTTTATCCTGAATATAATTATGCCTTAAATTTGCATTCATAACAGAAAACCTGTGACAGGATCTACTTCCATATTTGAATTAAAAAAGCAAAACTCTGTACAGTACTTGGCAAAAGAGAGCTTAATGTACTATTTATTTATAGATGTGCGCTACTTCCACTTATTATATGTAAAAACAACCAGCCAGCCATCTGCTGTACTAAAACACAGACAGTGCAGATAAACTGTTCGGTATATCTAGTTTTCAGGGTTCCAGAAGTGGTGGTACCAGCTCAGATGAGCTTCAAGTGCTGTGTGTAGGCAGAAAGTGTGCATTCAACCTGCCTAGCAACAGACCTTGACAACCTACCATATTACAGGCACATGTGGCTGAAATTCACTCTGCTGGCTGGTGGGCTCCGTCCCATGAAGTATGATAACTGTCCGTCATTATATGGTCTACAGTATTCAGCAATGTAAAAGTTAAGTGAGAACAAAAAATGGTCAATAATCTAGGCCGAATTGTAATTTAGACCAATAAAACAAAAACTAAAACACAAACCCCAAAAAACATGGCTGTGTGAAACAGGCAAAAGTTTCTACAGAAGGACAGGCCTTGGGAAAGGATTGACTGGAGAACTGTTTGCTGTGAGGTGGCCCAGGAAAATATCCTGAATGAATTTCCAGGGACTTGGAAGTAAAAACGAAAAACAAAAAAACAAACAAAAAGCACTATAGTATCACGAGTTTGGGCTAAGCAAATGAGCTGTAGTAAAGCAGATCTTTTGACCTAATTATTTTGTCCCTGCACTTTTGCTTCGTGGAATGTTTGTGCAATGTCTGAAATTGGTC
>CM053567.1:65129007-65193460 GCA_028646485.1 Cryptoprocta ferox | reverse complement strand
CCTTGCCTTTGGGGATGTGTCGCGTAGGAAATTGCTGCGGTTGAGGTCATAGAGGTTGTTTCCTGCTTTCTCCTCTAGGGTTTTGATGGTTTCCTGTCTCACGTTCAGGTCCTTCATCCATTTTGAGTTTATTTTTGTGTATGTATCATACTGTTTAAAAACCAAACAATGAATCAGTGATCTATCTCTGTTCAAACTGTAAACTTTCCTATTTTGTACTCTATGACTGTACACATCTTTGTCTACCTTTAGGATAGATCTCTGACCCTACTTGTATGTTCAATATCTGCAAAATATATGCATAGAATGCTGTTGTAAAGCTACGATGTAAATGTGAAGAGCAGTAAATAAACTAAGATGTGGCTAAAGTATGTATTAGTAAGCAGAAGCTTTTATTTCATAAATCTCCATAATTCCTATAAGCCTATACATTATACAGGAGAGACCATTATCTTTCTGTAGCCCATATCAGCAAATAAAAACATGACTCTAATTTTTAAAATTAATTTTTGGGAGGAAAAGTAAAACTATCATTTTTGCTAAATGTTTATCCCTTCTTGGACTCTTCGCCCAACATATATTATATATTTGTATACTATTTCAGATATATGCTACATATATATGCATGGATGTCCACAGCCTCACGCATCATGTGTGACTGTGATAGGGCAGCAAGCCTGGACATGAAGGTAATTTTCAGCAAGAAAATTTGAGGTGAGTCTCTCCTTATCACAACCACGCCTATCTCTGTGTATGCATTATGAATTCTTACATGTCTTCCCCAACTCTCTGTGATTTCTAACTATGGAATTGCATAATTTTGGAGCTAGCTGCTTATAGAAAATTAATTTGGTAATTAAAATTTTTTTTAATGTTTATTTTTGAGAAAGAAAGATGCAGCATGGGTGGGGAAGGGGCAGAGAGAGAGGGAGACAGAATCCGTAGCAGGTTCCAGGCTCTGAGCTGTCAGCACAGAGCCCAACGTGCGGCTTGAACTGTGAGATCATGACCTGAGCCGGAGTCAGATGCTTAATTTTGGTAATTTTTAACATATTTTTTAAAATGTATCTATGGCACCCTTTCTTAAAACAAAAGTGTATGTTGAAACTCAATATGTAAAAGAAATGCATTCTTAGCTGCTACGGTTCAGAGGAAGTATAGGAAGGATAGAAGATATATACAGGATATGTGGGTATTACATTGTTGGTGTATGGTTGGTGCTCTTCTAACCAAACTGGCTGTCTCCCAATGCCCGGTGTAGCTCCCTTATAGGACCAGATAGTTCTTTCAGGACAAACTGTAAGTGGCCTCCTCACAGCACAGTTCTTTAATGGGAGAAATTCAGCTAAAATGGCTCCCTTTTTCCCAGCTCCTGCCTTTGGCAGCCTACCACAAAATCTCTCACAGCTTGGTGCTCTTAGGCAAGGTACCAGCGAGACATCTCACGCTCAGCTAGTTTTCATCACCACTTAACCCCCAGGGAACTAACAACCTTCACCATATCAAATAGTGGGCAAGCGGCCGGGTTCGCGCCACCACCTCTCTGCCTTGCTGTCTGTCTCCCATTCTCTTTAACTTTGAGTCACACAGGCAAAAGAAAAAGACCACGGTGTGTGGAACAAGCCCATAGCCAAAGGGAAATGAAAATTGTATCTCTTTTGGCTTTAGACAGGTCAGTTTCATTGCATATTTTTAATTTCAGACATTCTAAACTGAACTTTTAAGAAAGATGAAGTCCCTCTGTTTTAACATAGGAGGAAAAAGGTGTGTTATTCCCCTCTTGATCTTGGTCTTCCACTCATGCTCACTTGGGAGAGGGAATCTGGGATAATGGTGAGGTGTTGTAAAGATGATTTGGTTGGTCCTTTATAAGTTCTTCTTCCCAGTCTCCCTCACCCTCTCCCTCTCTTCCTCCTCCTCCCTATCCTCCTCCTCCTCCTCCTCCTTCTTCTTTTTCCTCTTCTTCTTTTTTTTTTTCTCAAGGATACTTTTATTAAGAGCCATTCAAAATCAGCCAAAACTTCCATGGGTTAGGGTAGTGCAAATGGAACATTTCCTATGAAAAGCCCTTTGTCCTTTGTCCTGGGTTTCTGATGGACAGAGTTGTCTTTGTTGTGATAATGAAGTTCTTAAAGAGGTGCCTACTCCCTAAATTTGGGTACTTGACACCTTTGGTTCTTCTTATTTTAGTACTTGACACTTTAATTCAATATATTCAGAAAACACATTTGGGAAAAATATTTTACATATTTCTAAATAAGACTATTTCCCAAAAACTAATAATATAAAAAAATCTATGTTTATATTATTTTTATTTAACCAAATGAGGACTTATGGAGAACAGATGGCATTGTCTTTGGAATGAGTTGATATGGGGAGAGGGGGACGGGGGTGGCAGGGGGTATATGTGTGTATTTTTATTTATTTTAAGAATTGTGTTTATTATAACACTAATATTAAATTTGAAGATCATTCTTGAAAGCAAACATTAATTACATGTGTGTAGGGAAATAAAGCATAATTAAACATAATTATTAAGTCTTTTTAATAATGCACTTAGGTTTTATAGATTTTTCACATTGTTTTATGGCTAATCTGCTTTCTACATAGATACAAAGGTACATATTTTCAATTAAGTTTATGTGTGCTCTTATGCAATGTATGAAATAGCTCTTGGTTTTCTATCATGATTTTGCATCACTATACAGTCTCTTTTTAACCAATTATTCTTTTTTAACTTTTTTTTACATTTATTCATTTTAGAGAGAATGAGACAGAGTGCAAGTGGGGGAGGGGCAGAGAGAGAGGGAGACACAGAATCTGAAGCAGGTTTTAGGCTCTGAGCTGTCAGCACAGAGCCCTACGTGGAGCTCGAACCCACAAACCCTGAGATCATGACCTGAACCAAAGTCAGACGCTCAACCGACATGCCACCCAGGTGCCCCACCAATTATTCTTAATTGACTGAAAATAGAGGCATCAGTCTACACAACCACCAGGATTCAGTAAGACTAGTTCTTTAATGTAAGCCTATTCAATAAGTCATATTTGAAAAAGGTATTTAACACTCTAGGGAATTTACCTTATTATACATCTGTATAGTATATAAGCCCATTGTTCTTAGGGCACAATGAAATATTGAAATATAATGGTAAGTGGTACAGCAAAGGACATTTTATTAAGAAATTTATGCAGCAGAAAATGGAGTTAGTCACCTAAAAGAATGATATGAATCAGAAACAAGTCATTATTTCTTTTACGTGACTCTAGTGGCCCCAGACAAGGGAAATAATGCAAACTGGAGCAGGGCTGGGTGCTCAACATGAAGAAGTGTAATTCAAGCAAAACAAAAAAATATATATTTAGAGGGATAACTACATGGAAGGATTTTATATAAAACTCTTAACACTTTTAACATTTCTTTTGTTAAAATGAATGTCAGAATACATTGAGATTATGTGCTAGGAAATTTAGGGAAAATAGAGAATTCTCATTGATGTTCATTTAAAAAAAATGGAAGTTTTTCACAAACAGGATGTACAGTACCTAACTAGTAATTTTCTATTCTCCACTTTCTATTTTTGCCAGCATCTGTATAGAAATAAAAGCCATCTCCCCCACTAACCTCCTTTTCATTTCACACTCAGCCAGAAGCAAAGCATAACAAAGCAGCTACTTCACTGGTTGATGATGGTAAACTACAAAACCAGAAATGTTTTATTAAAATGTCATTGTAAAACTGCAGGGATAGTTCAAGAATATGCAGCTTACTCATGTATAGTTTTTTCACTTATTATTTTCATAATATTATTTCATTTGGTTTATGAGTTTGATTTTGTGGAACTAGAGTTTGATTCCATTACTGGAATATTCATCAGCTTAACTTGATTATTTTCTTGGTGGTCAAAGAAATAAATTTTCTTTTACTCTTACAATCTTTATGATTGGATGTGTTTGAATCTCCACCATTTCATTCGTAAGCGAGGAACAGACTGTTACTGCTGATGGAGCTTCTGCCCTTATGTTTGGATGGCCATACCTACATTCTTCTATGGTAGCGAAGTGTGTTTTCATAGGAAATGAACTACCTAAGCTTTTGTATGGAAAAAGCATAAAGGAAATCAAAGAAAACTTGAAATTTTATCATACAGTTTCCAATGGGTATTGTATTCAACCACTCGGTGTATAAAACTTGTATTGTGAACCAAATACAAATGAGAAGAATTTCACTTAATCCTCAACAATATTTGGCCATAGACAAGTCACTTCAGCATTCCAGAACTCAGGTATTTTGTCTAAACAGACAATAGCCAGTACAGTGGAAGAAGGATACCATGGTCAGATTCACATTTAAAAATGTTTATTCAGGGGCATCTAAATGGCTCCGTCTGTTAAGCATCTGACTTCGGCTCAGGCCACGATCTCTCAGTTTGTGGGTCTGAGCCCTGCGTTGGGCTCTATGCTGACAGCTCAGAGCCTAAAGCCTGCTTCAGATTCTATGTCTCTCTCTCTCTCTCTCTGCCCCTCCCCACTTGCACTCTGTCTCTCTCTCTCAAAAATAAATAAACATTAAAATTTTTTTAAATGTTTATTCAACTAGCCTTGTGGAGATAAAAGAGGCAGGAAAAAGTTACTAAATTACTATCAGTCTAAATGATGAAGATGAGTTGGTAGATAATTCAACTTCAGTGGTGGCATTGAATAAAAGAAAAATGCTAAGTCTGACAGATATTTAAAATATAAAATAATTGGGTTTTAGCAATGAATTGGATTCTTCTTTATGTTATACTTCTATAAACTATAAAATTCCACAGGTTTATACACACTTCCAATTCCTTTCTTCTGCTTTTCTCCCAGCTACATTGGATCTTCACTCAGGATCGGAGGTGAGAGCCCCACCGCACTCAGGAACTTGAGGCTTCATTTCTATGTCTGAGAAAAGTGGACACCAGGGGACAGGGCTCTGTGCGTTTCTGCAGCAGCAGCCATTTCTCTGCAGTTCACCATACATCACTGAGGGAGACTGTCTCTAGGTTCTACCTCATCCCCAACCTTTCTCATGTTACTAGGTGAAAGTTTGTGAGAAAGAACCAGCAGCTAAGTACAAACTGCCCATGTAGCTAAGCTCTGCATGGTTCCCTACTGATAGCCCACACCAGGCCTTTAGCAAGACCTTTACTTTTACTTGACTTATTGTTAATCACTTGATGGTGGTGGACACCTCTTGCTTCTATCCTCCACCACAAGTGAGCTGGTCTGGGCATACCACTCATCCTCGGGGTATCTGTCCTGCTTTAGAATTCACAACTCTTGGCTGTCCCGCAATCTCAGATCTCAGATGGGTTCAAAAAAATTATGTTTTCCTAGCTTGTGTGTCTTTTCCTCATTGTTGGCATAAGAGTGATGGGTCTTCTTTTCAGCTTTCTACTTTCAGAACAGAAGTAGAACGCCTCCCAGGATTTCATTTTTAATTGCCCATTTCTGAATTGCTTATGAATACTGCAAGAAAGTTCAACACAGATTAACATATAAATTGTATTATAAGTGGCTACTTGTAGAGCTCACCAGGGAAAACCAGACCTTGAAACACATAGCAAGTTCCTTATTTACTTATTGCCTGGCCTTCACCTTGCTGAAAACTGCTCATATTCCTCTGCTCCAATCCCTTCCCCCAGCCCACACCACACACCCACAACTACCACCAGTGGGAGTCCACTTTCTCCCAGCCCACACCACACACCCACAACTACCACCAGTGGGAATCCACTTTCCCCCAGCCCACACCACACACCCACAACTACCATGAGTGAGAATCCACAGCTAGCCAGAATCCACATATTCCTGCTTTGTGATCCACTGACCCTGCACCGTATAGAAAGGAAAGACCATCTTCTGTTTGGAGAATATTCCCTTCCCTGGATCACTGACTGTGGGACCATCAACTACCTTTATGATTATCCCATTTTATCCACAAAGATGCCATCTGCTCCTGTGAAGATAACTACAATGCTGCTAAAATCCATTTCCCAAAGCCTAGCTGATTTATTTTTAAACCACAACCTACTATGAAAACCAAAGCTAGTTTAAAGTTTCTTGCTATAAGACCAATGATACACTTCTTTCTTAATCTTTCCTCCATTGTGAGGTAATGGGTAAGGCAGAGCCCGCATTTGCTTCTGGAAGTAATCCAATGTAAACATTTAATCTCCTGTAAGCTACTATTTCCACATTAGCATACACACACAAGCACACACACTCATATACATACACACACACACTCCCAGGCAAACACACTCAATAAGTCATATATCTACACGATTCTTATTAACACAAAACAATTTGGCAATCCTCATAACAAAGATACAAATACAGATGAAAAAACTTTTCTACTTTTCAGAGATACAGTTTTGATTAAAGCCTCCCATGTGTTATTTGGACAAAAATTTAAAATCTTTATCAGAAGCTTTTCATTTGGACTTTTTCACTTAATTTTCCCTAGAACCTGACTTTGAGTTAAATTCAAAGGGCTGTTGAAGCAGCTTAGAACATAGTGATTTTCCATTCTCTAGTAAAAGTAGTTCTCTGCCTCATGGGAAAATCCGAATTTATAGGGGAAATTAAACAGTTAATAAAAAGAAACAAAGCTTTATTTTTTATTTTAAAGTTTAAAGTTTATTTATTTATTTTGAGAGAGAGTGCTAGCAGGTGAGGGGCACAGAGAGAAGGAGACAGAGAATCCCAAGAAGGTTCTCTGCTCTCAACTAGAGCCCAATGTGGGGCTCAAACTCACTAATCTGGAGATCATGACCTAAGCCAAAGTCAGGCGCTTAACCCACCAAGCCACCCAGGTGACCCAGGGACCTGCATTACATTTCTGGTAAAGGCCAAAAGTCAAACAATGTATTTTGATTTACTCTTTATAAGATGAAATAGTATTTGTAAAGTTGCAGACTACAGTGAAAAAAAATTGAGTTCGATGGAGTCTATTTTTCTTGAAAATTACATTGTGTTTGGCACTCCTGAGTTGTAATAACCTTTGTCATCTTCTCCCATCGACACTTCTCAGAATCAAACTATAACTTCTGTTCTCACACCTTGCATTACAGATTAGAGCTAAGAAAGTTCTGTCATGTTGGGAATTCTCATACGAAGATGAACTTTGACATTTCACAGCCTGAAGAGAGGACATTTTCAAAATCTCCTGTCAAGACTTGATAAAAATTGTTTCTCAGGAGACAGAATACAGGACTATTTTGTATTTCAGGTTTATATTATTATATGTATGTTAACTCTAGATGGCAGTTAAGTAAGAACTAACTTTCAACTAATTTCATAATAACATGGCCTTAATAACATTTATATAAACATGGAGTTTTGTGCAAGACACTATAATGTATAATTTATATGTTTTTAATTTTTTTTATGTTTATTTATTATTGAGACAGAGAGAAACAGAGCATGAGTGGGGGAGGGACAGAGAGAGAGGGAGACACAGAAGTCGAAGCAGGCTCCAGGCTCTGAGCTGTCAGCACAGAGCCGGACGCGGGACTTGAACCCACAAACCGTGAGATCATGACCTGAGCTGAAGTTGGTCGCTTAACCAACTGAGCCACCCAGGAGCCCCATTTTATATGTTTTAATTATGGAATATTTCAAACAGAGAAAAGTACAGAAAATAATATACCAGATCCTATGTACTTGCTAGAGAAATGTTAAAGATGTTAAAATTTTTCGATATTTGCTTCATACCTTTTTTTCTTAAATTTTAAGAACATAAAATTATAACAATGTAGCGCCAGCATAGCTTTCCTCCCATCTTCTATATGAATACTATCTTGCAGTTGGTGTCTAAATAAATCTCATGTTTTAATATATTCGCTGCATGTGTAGGTCTGCATAGAAATGTACATACCATTCTTTTCCATCAGTAAATTTTATATTAATGACCACATACAGTTCTTATCCTTTGGCAAATTTTTTAGGACTCAGGATTATGTTTTTAGGGTTCATCCATATTAATACAAGTAAATCTTTTTTTATTTAACTATAGTATTCCAGATATGAAAAAACAATACAGTTTATCCCTTCATCTGCCAAAGGATAGTTACATTTATTCAATTTGTTCACATAACAATGTGCAACAAACTAAAAAGCCTTGTAAAGTGTCTCCTGCACAAGAGTGAGCCTGTCCCAAAGGTAAAAAATTAAAGTAAAAGTACCAGGATAAGAACATTTTAAAGTATATTACCGTACAAAAGTAAATATGCTTCATCTAATCATTTGAAAGCCTTATAAGCAAAGACTGAGGTACCCTGAAGAAGAAGCAATTCTCCTACTAGGCTGAAACTCAGATATGCTACCTATGTCTCCAGCCTTTGGATATTAGACTAGAACATCAACTCTTGTGTGAATATCCACCCTACCAGTCAGATCTGAAGATTTCAAACTTTCCAGCCTCCACAGGTTCATGAGCCAGTTCCTTAGGATATATAATATGTAAATATATGTGTGTGTGTGTATATATATATATATATATATACTGTATAAATAAATAAATATTAATAAATATATATTCTTGGTTCTGTGTCTCTGGAATACTCTAATACATATTTTTCTTTCCAGAGGAATGGATTTCAATTTAATAACTAGATTACTCTTTACCTAATAGCTACCTCATGAGTTTCTATTTCAAGCTTTATTTCTTTCCTTGGGCTTTTTGTTGCATTACTTTATTCTTTCTTCACCACTAGCATATTGAATCAAAAACTTAATTCGTGTATTTTCACTCATTCATTTTTACTGATACAGAAGTTTGTAGCAATGAATTTTCCTTTCTTCATTACTGCAAATATAGCCTACAGACAAGAATCTGTACTTTTTCACTCACTGGTTTTAGAGATTCTGTAATTTCAATTGGTATTTTCCTCTTCACCCAAGAGTTGTTTAATAGAAGCTTTTGTAACTGTCAGGTTGAAGGCCTTTTTAAACTGGTCTATAATTTCTATTTAGAGTGCACTATAGTTGGAGGCACTGTTTGTGATATTTCTATATCTGATACATAATCAGTGTTGTGAATGTTCCATGTGGATTACAGAAAAGTTGTATTCTCTATTATTAGGGTGTTAACTTTCTATGTTTACCCAAAAGATCTATCTTGATTATTGCATTGTGTACGATGTCTGTATTCATATTTAGCTTTCAGTCTATTAAATATGATTTTTACTGAGAGTGATAGGTTAAAACTTCCTGTATCTTTTTGTATCTCTTAATCTCATTTACACTTTTAGCAAATATTCATGTACACTTAAACATGTGAAGAAATTTATGTTCACTAGATATTGTTTACCAGTATGGTGCTCATATTATCTATTGTACGTTTTCTTAGATTTTCTCTTAAAGTTGATAGCTGCAAGTTCAAAATTGCTATATGTTCTTAGTAAACTTTATATAATGCCCCTCTTCATTTCTAATAACACTATTTGCCTTAAAGTCAATTTTGATTGCTTAATATTAAGACATTTATTTAAGCTTTATTTTTATTGATTTTTTCATATATCTTTCTATTCCATTGCTTTTCATGTTTCTGAAGTTTATATTTTGACATGTTTGGGGGCATATTTACATATTTCCATACACAGCTAATAAAGATAGTATTTGATATTTCTTCTAGTAATATTTTTATTATAACTTCCGGGGTGGCTCAGTCAGTTAAGAATGTGACTCTTGGTTTAGCTCATGTCATGATCTCATGATTCGTGAATTGGAGTCCTGCATCGGGCTTTGAGCTGACAGTGCAGAGTCTGCTTGGAAAACAAAATAAAAAAATGTTATTATAACTTTCACTAATAATCCTTTAATTTATTTCAAGCTGATCTCAATTATTTTTCCATATCCCAGTATAGAAGTTTTTCACAGAATTTATTAAATAATCTGTCTTTTCTTCAAATTTTGCTGTTCCCCCATTATAATTTATCTAACACCCATGCATACAGGGGGCTTTTTCATTCATATAAATACACGGGTCTGATTTATGTATCTGTCCTATTCTTCTCTGCCCTATACCATTGTCATTTCTCTGCCTTTATAATACAACTTAATATTTTATAGGGTAAATCTCTCATCACTGCTTCACTTTTTTAAGCATAGACTTAGTTATTTTTAACTTATTGTTTTGTTTTGCTCAGCTTTTAGAGGTGCTTGCACATGAAGAGTCTTAAGTTTCTTTTATCCTACAGCCTTGGCATAATCAGACATCTATAATATACTATTCATTCCTTTATATAATTGTCTTAGGATTTCCTGAACTAAGCTGGGGGAAAAAAACCTTTTTAAAACTTAATAGCTACCACAGAAAAGCACTGTTTCAAGGAAAAATCTTTGGAAATAGCACTATAGATCAACTTTAGGTATAGATGCATAAATCCTAAATAAAATGTTAGCAAATGGAATCCATCTGTGTCATTAAAACTAATATACCATGACCAAATTTGGTTTAGTTTATCATGCAAGAGTGATTTCATATTAAGAAATCCATTTATGTAATTCATTATAATAATTAGTTAAATAGAGAAATATATGATCATCTGACTAGAATCCAAAATGTCTTTTGATAACATTCAACATCTACAAGTGAGAGAATTCACTACCCCAAAATAAATAAATGAAATAATAACTCTATTAGTATACTATAATAGAAATATTTTTTATACAAATCATATCTATAGTTAATAGAAAATTTAAATAAAAATAATATTATTGAGCCAACACAGGTGGCTCAGTGTGTTAACTGTCCGAATCTGGGTCAGGTCATGATCTCCCTGCTAGTGAGTTTGAGCCTTGCATTGGGCTCTCTACTGTCAGCACAGAGCCCACTTCATATCATCGATTACCCTCTCTCTCTCTATCAAAAATGGATAAACATTTTAAAATTTTTTAAATAAAAATAAAAGAACAATATTACTTATTTAATATTAAATTTACATTAATAACTTTTAAAATGTTTATTTATTTTAAAAGAGAGAGACAAAGTGGGAGAGGGACCGAGAGAAAGGG
This sequence comes from Cryptoprocta ferox, assembly GCA_028646485.1. Lineage (NCBI taxonomy): Eukaryota > Metazoa > Chordata > Mammalia > Carnivora > Eupleridae > Cryptoprocta > Cryptoprocta ferox. Next base: position 65,182,408 of record CM053567.1, on the reverse strand, counting down.
AGAGAGAATTCTGAGCAGGCTCCGCATTGTCAGCGCAGAATCGGACATGGGGTTCAGTCTCACAAACAATGAGATCATGACTAACCCAAAATCAAGATTTGGATGCTTAACTAACTGAGCCACCCATGCACCCCTATTTTAATACCTTGAAGGTATATATTATCAAACATTTTGCGAAACGTCTTATTTATGCAACACAAGAAGGGGCAGAATTAGAGATTACATTATTATTTACAAGCAACATATTTCTGTACACAGCACATTCAAGAAATCAAACAACAATAAAAAACATAACATAAATAACAGGGCTCAGTAATATAGAATAATTTAAGATTAATATAGATAGCCATTCAGATATCAAAATGGTTCTAAAAAAGAGTTTGAAGGATAAATGGATAGAACAAAATTCAGATTCAGGAAGCAGAATCTAATATCTGTTAAATGATATATTTCAAATTGGTGACTAAAAATAAATTCATCAACAAATTTTATTGTACTAGTACACTAATATTTTTAAAAAACTAGATCTCTCACAATTATAAAAATCTAACTCTGTATGAGTTACAGATTAAAATGCACAAGACAATATACAATATGGAAATATTATATTTTATATTATTATGTGGAAAAGACAACATCATTTTATACCCGTAAACAATAAATGAAAATAGAAATTGATGGTTATACAAAAATAATAGCACATTCTTTATCCATAAGTTGGGGAATAAATGGAAGGGGAGGTGCAAACACAGGGAATTGAGGGCTGCTATATAAGACCAGCATTATATTCATTTGCGCTATGGACTTGGGGAAATCAGGGCTCATCTCTGGTTCCTAATTTACTCTTCCATAAAGTGAGAGTAGCACCAAAGTATCCAAGCTCCTTCCATTTGTATATTTGTGAGTGTATATTGTGCAGATAACTTAAGGTTACCTTGTAAGGCACTAAAACTTTTTCTTTTTCTTGTAAAAAATCTGTGGATTTTTTATTAACACATATTATGTTTCCCACCCTCTTGAACACAGCACTGAGACAGTCAGGGACCTTGGGAACAAATCCCTGGGCACCTGGGACAGTCCCTGGTGGCTGTTATCATTTTTCTTCTAGAGCAATCTTCTGGCTGTTATAGCTTTTTCTTGCAGAGCAAAAGCAGCCACGGAGCAAGTCTAGACCAGTTTGAACTGGTCAGAGAGAAGACTGCCACCAAATGTGACCCTTCACTGATTTTATTCCATCATTATAATGCTAAAACAAACAAACAAACAACACACAACGACCCAGTGGTGGAGGCTTAACATGCAAATAAAACATACGATGTATGAAGAAGCATGTTTTGTCAATTATGCCTGTGTTCCCTGCCCCCATGTGCTTAAAAATCACCTCTTGTCCACCTCAGCCCCTTTAAAACTTTCCCGGGCTATTGTTTCACAAGCCCATCTGACACCTTAGTTTTGGCTGTGTCTACCTTTAGCTGCAGCTCTTGCCCCAGTAAAGCCTTACCTGTTGTTCTAAATTTGGCATCTAGCCTCATTTCTCCTGTTGCTGAGTCCAAAGACCCATTCTGGTAACAATATGATCAATATCATGGAGCCATTATTAATGACTCCTGATTACTGCAGTATAATAGTTTTGCAGATGTAAAGTCTGCTTCTCATAAAAGGAAACATTGAAAGTTATCAGGCTCTCTTGTGTAGACAACATACTTCCAACTGTTGCACCACATAAATACTTGTGTCTGCTTAATTTTTCTAACCGCATACTTTCATCTATAACTTTACAAAGTGATCATCTGGCCTCTATGCTGGTCATTAAAAAAAAAAAAGCAGTTTCGTTTGTCATAGGCTATGATGGAAAAAAAAATGAAGACCTTTAGAACTATGGTAAAAACAGAAAGTGAATAAGCACCTCTATGGCCTGGAGGTCTCTTAAAAAATAAACAAGCAAACTCAGTGAAATTTGCATACAGATAAATACATACAATTTATATATAGACAGAAAAATATATAATCATTTTAACGAATAATAACAAAGTTAATGCTTAATGTATTTACAATTTATTTTAAGAAATAAGACAATGTTAGCTGCGTACAAAGACCATTTGTTCTTTACTTCTAGAGAAAGAGATATGTGATTAGGAAGTGCATATGGTCTTTGTACACAGCTAACATTGTCTTATTTCTTAAAATAAATTGTAAATACATTAAGCATTAACTTTGTTATTATTCGTTAAAATGATTATATATTTTTCTGTCTATATATAAATTGTATGTATTTATCTGTGTGCAAATATATATTTGTATATGAATTTGTCTATATCTGTCTATATTTGTATATATATATGTGAATATATATTTGTATGTACATATGTATTCATGAATATGCATACTTGTTCTTCACTTGTGTTGAATGTAGAAGTGAATGTTATTTGGAATATAGCCAATGGAAAACAAAGAAATAAATACACATAGACATCCATTTTGAAAGAGCAATGGAAGCTAAATATGCTATGATAGTGAGATCTAACCAATATGAATTACAAGATGGTGTTTACTGGTAGGAAGGAGAGTGTTAAAGGACTTAGCCAAAGGAGTTCAGCCATTGTGGTAACTGCACATCTTCTCCTTGGAAGATTCTCACTGGGCACCCCCACACTAAGTTTCAGGATACTGAAGTCTTCTGGGCTTTTGCTTTTTAAAGATTAGGTGTGGGAGCAGAGGAATAGAAACAATAATTAGTTTTTAAGCTAGGGAAGATTGGAGATCCTTTTTAAAGGAGCAGTGCTACCCTAGATAAACAGATTTACAATCACCATCTTTTTTTATAGAGTTTTAATTAATCCGAGGAAGGGAGCATATCTCTGACAAACTATTTTCCGCTACAATTCTGAGTTACAGCTGTATGCCTTAGTCTCTTCTTCCCTTTCAGTATTATAAGAAGCTTAAAGTCAACCTTTGCACTCTTTGGATATTTACACTTTTAGATAAGCAGTACCTTTAAGTGGCTGCACATGTTTTGTTTAATGTCCTATTATCAACTTTTATTCATTTATCACTCATTTAAATCCAATTGTGAACAGTAACCCAGTAAAAAATGATCACGTGTCAAAACTTGTAAATAAAAATAACTTTAAAAATGCATATGCACATGCAATGTGTCTAAACATACTTACAAATATCATTATCTTACTATTTCCATTTTACGGCACACACCACCTTCTCCACATACATACATGCATATGTATGTGGTTTTGTCTATTTTTTAATCATACGTAAATGGAAATATACCTATTCATCTATGATTTACTTCTTTCTAATCAATACTGTTTGTTCAGATGTTTGCATATACCTGTTGTTCATTCATACTTATTGAATTATGGTATTCCATTTGTGACTATAAGACACTTTTATTTGCTCTAACTTTAACAGACATTTGGGATATTCCAACATGGGGCTCTAATACACAATGATATTATGGATATTGTATGCATCTGCCTTACTCTGCTAAGGCTGCTGTAATAAAAATAACATAGACTAGTGGGCTTAAATGACGAAAATTTGTTTTTCATGGTTCTGGAAGCGAGAGGTCTGAGATCAAGGTGTCAGCATGGTCAGGTTCTGGTGAGTGTCCTGCTCCTGGTGTGCAGGTAGCTATCTCACCCCTGTATCCTCACATGGCAGAGGAAGAGAGAGCTCTAGTCTTCTCTTCTTATATGGGCATTAATCCCATTAATGACGACTCTACCCTCATGACTTAATTACCTTCCAAATACCCGACCTTTAATACCATCACACTGGGAATTAGAACTTCAACCTATGCATTTTGGAAGAACAGAAACAGTCTGTGGTAGCAAAAATTTCCCTAGATTTAATATCTAGCAGTAAATTTGTTGAGTTTTAAAATATGAGCATATGTGACTTCACTATATAATGCCAAACTGGTTTCTCAACATGGTTGTACCAGTTTTCTCTTATCAATAGTGTATGAGAGTCCCAGAAACTGTCCAACTCTTACTGCAAAACTCACCAAATCTTGATAATGTCTGATTTGAAAAATGTTGTCCATTGGGCAGGTGTGTAATAGTATCCCACTGTGTTTATAATTTGAAATTTCTTTGATCATTAATGAAATTGAGCATTTCATCCCATATTTATTGAGCACATGAGTCTTCTCTTGTGACCCTCAACTTTGTTTCATTCATCTATTTGTCTCTTTACCATAACATACTGCCTTTATAAGGCACATCATTCCAACTTACTCTACTTCTTCAGGAATATTAGGCTTATTCCCAGAATTTTGTACATTCTACAACATGGTTGAATCAACTTGTCAAATTCCACTGTGGAAGAAAAAAAGCCTACTGGAATTGACTGAGGCTGTTTTATCTTTTTTTTTCCTTTATTTTAGAGAGAGAGAGAGAGAGAGAGAGCAGGAAAGAGGGGCAGAAGGAGGGAGAGAGGGAGAGAGAAAGAGAGAGAGAGAGAGAGAGAGAGAGAGAGAATCTTAAGCAGGCTTCACACACAGTGCAGAGTCCCACATGGGGATTGATCCTACCCTGGTGTCAAGACCTCAGCCAAAATCAAGAGTCAGATACTCAACTGACTGAGCCACTCAGGTTCCCCAAGACAGTTTTAAATTTGTAAATGAATTTAGGGAGAGCTGATGTCATTACAATACTGGGACTTCTAATCCATAAGCAAGATACATCTCTTAATTTATTAAGAATTATCTAACTTATCTCAATATAATTTCACAATTCTATTCTTTGAGTCATGTAAAATTTTCTTAGATTGATTTTTAGGTACTTTAAATTCTTCATATTATTTTTGTATGTAATAAAAAATTTTTATTTCTCTTATAGATTCTAATACTCCATATTTCCATTCTCCTTTCTTTTATGCACAAAATCACACCATCTTAGAACTGCAGATTTGAGCTTTCCTATATAAGCCTTTGTTTCTTTTTGTTTCCTTTCTATTCTGGCTAAAACCTCCACTATGTAATTAGATACAAATGGCAATAAGTGACATCTTTGTCCTGTGTCAGATCTCAAATGGACAGATATTTATTATAAGTTGTTTTGGTTGATATTCTTTATCAAAGAAGGGAAATTGCCTTTCTTTTTTAGTTTAATACTTTTACTATTTATGGATATTTAATGTTACCAAAAGTTTCTCAACCTCTAGTAAGATCATCCTAAATTTTGCTTTGTTTTTTAATGAGTTAATATGATGATACCAATGATCTCCTAATATTAAACCATCTCACATGACTTGGATAAAAAAAATTGGTCATTATAAGATATTTTAAAATTTTATGTATTTATGGATTCAATTTTCCAATATATTGTTTAGGCTTTTTACACATATGTTTACACCAAAAGGAAGCTATAATTTTTCATTCTTGCATAGTTATTGTCAGATTTTATTATCATAAAAAAACCCTGCTCTCATAAATTACTTCAGGGATTTTTTTCATTACTGTATGACAATTTTTAATTGAAATTGTTTATTTTTGAAATATTTATTTGAACTCACTACCGAACAAAAGATGAGCAGTAAGTTTTCATGATAATAAAATGTTGGTTACTGAGTCAATATTTTAATAATTAGACTATTAAAGTTTTCTATTTTTATGAATCACCTTAGGATTATTTTTCTTTTATCTATTTAATTTAAATTATCAAAATATTGACATCATTTTCATAACATCCTCTTATTAGATATAATGTTACAGCTTCTAAAACAAAAGCATCTTACCCCCTGCCCTGAAAATGTTTGTGGCTTCATTATCTTTTTCTTGATATCCCAGCACTGGTGTGCCTAATCCTGGATCTCTTAATTGGGACAAAGATATATTCTGATACTTGTTTATCCTAACCTTTTTCTGATTTTCTGTTACTAAAACTCAAAACTATTCCCTAAAATTGTTCTGTCATTTCGCTATACAGGTATCATCTATTTATAAATAGCCAAACTGCAACGTTTGCATTATTTATTTATAATAATATGTGATTATTTATTATTTATTATGTCCCTATTAGATGCTATGGTGTTGAGAGAATTGCTTCTTTTAATATTCATACTGAGGAAAATTAGGTCTTCATAGAAATTATGTTGCCTGAGGTTAAATAGTTAAACAATATAGCCAGGATTCAAAGCCAAGTTTGTCTGAAACTAACCCTATACATGTGCACAGCTACACTGAATTGTCTTAAGAAATGCACAAGGTGGGGAGCCTGGGTGGCTCAGGTGGTTAAGCATCTGACTTCGGCTCAGGTCATGATCTCATGGTTCATGGGTTCGAGCCTCACGTTGGGCTCTGTGCTGACAGCTCAGAGCCTGGAGGCTGCTTCGGATTCTGTGTCTCCTTCTCTCTCTACTCCTCCCCTGTTCATGCTCTGTCTATCTCTGCTCTCAAAAATAAACATTAAAAAAAAAATTAAAAAAAGAAAAAAATAAATTCACAAGGTAAGGGTAATATCTAAAGGTCCAAATAGAGTTATTTAACTACTTGATTAAATAATTAAGACAAAACTAAATCCAAAAGAAAATTATGAGATTTTTAAAAAGCAACAGATACAAAATATAATATAATTCATATTCTTACATTTTATAATCTATACTTATGTTTCTGTCTAAATACTGTGAAGGATGGCTCTGTACAGTTTAGCGAATCTTCCATATATAATGTAACAGTATTCAGTTTTAGTAAAAATTAGAGGAGCATATACTTTGTTTAATAGTTTCACCATCACTACACTGCGGGTAATTAAATGTATGGTGTGTCAATTCATAATTTATAAAGGTAGATAATTTCTGTGTCATTTAGTGAAATTGTTTGCCAAATGTTTAATGAGAAAAAAAATCTCTCAAAGTTATTATGTAATGTTGGGCATGGCTATTATTTCTTGCTTTCTATTGTTGTATCGTCCTCAGATTTGGTAGACAAGGACCATAAAAGGAAGTAAGTCAGATTAAAGAAATGAAAGAATCACTACATTTAATGAGCACACATGGTGCTCTGTCATAACAAATTACCCCGTGATGCTTGTGATTAAGTAGGCTGCCACTTGTTCTGTGAGCTTACAGTACCATGAGCCAAATAAGCATAATAGAAAACAGTCTACAAAATTAGAAGGCTGCTTTAATTTCATATTTATCACCATCTTGTCCTTTGTGATAACACTTCATCATATACATGTTTTTGCCTGGAGTGATCAAAATTAAAATTTACTTAAATAGAAGTAATGTAGCTCTGTGGAGAACCAATGGAGCTATTCAGTGCCACAAACAATAAGGTATACAAATTAGAAGGAATTCGTTCCTTTTTGAAAATAACAGCATTACAAGAATCTCAAAGGATTCCCTTCTTCAATGCTATCATATATTTCCATTACAGGTGAAATACATATCACTAAGTCTATTGGTAGTGATGTGCAAATAATAACATTTTTGGCACATTGTACTCTTTCATCATGGGATTTAGGTGTAGTCTGATTATAGAAAAGAGCCCTAGGTAAATGTCTCTTTGCAAAGGTGTTGTGAAGACTGAATATTTACTGCCAAGCCACATGCAGTAAAAATGCAACTAAATAATGTGGAAACATGATCAATCATATCATAGAAGTGTATCAAATTCAGAGCCAAGGGGAAATTGCAAAATATATATAAACTGTGCTTTCACTTCATGTTCCTGATAAACATAGTTCTTTATTTTGAAAACCATTTTTGATCAAGAATTAAAGCTTTATTCCATCGCAATCAGACAGGAGTTGTCCATGTGTACAGAATAATATCAACTATAGTGTCCCCTAATCATTAACTGTGATCTATAATTTCTGTCCTCTATCGATGCTACCTTTATCTGTCATTCTATAAAACTAGATAAATTTTAGCTCCAGCTCCAGCCACCTCACTTTTCTCTACATTCTTACTGCATTCATAACCCCTCAATCTTCATTTGCTTCACACATATTGGCTTTTATTCCACCCAATAATAAGATCTTTGGGGTCAGGAAATATATACTTTCTTTCCATAGTATCTAAGACAATAATGAATATATCGTAAATGCTCATATATTCTCATTGAATTCATTTTTTTAACTCTTGTAAAATTTTAAGGAGCCTCAAAATAGGACACTCTTCCTCCCAAGTTCCTAACTAATTGAGAAATGAAAGAAATCTGGGGCACCTGGGTGGCTCAGTCAGTTAAGCTCTGACTACAGCTCAGGTCATGATCTTGCAGTCCCTGAGTTAGAGCCCCACATCGGGCTCCGTGCTGACAGCTCAGAGCCTGGAGCCTGCTTCAGATTCTGTGTCTCCCTCTTGCTCTGCCCCTCACCTGCTCAAGCTCTGCCTTTGTCTCTCAAAAATGAATAAATGTTAAAAAAAATTTTTAAAGGAAATTAAAAAATCATATTTGGGACAAAAGCTTATCTTTATTGCCAAGAAAACAACAGTCTTAGAATGTGGCATGCACACTGAGACAAAACGAATTTCCTAATTTTGATTGTGCTCCATCATTAGACTGATTAATCACGGGTAGGTCAGTTCCTTCCTGTCTTTTTCTTTCTGGGAGTCTGCACTCAACAGACCTGCTTTATGGTCTTTTTTCTTATAAACCATAAAGCAGAGAGAAGCAGCACAGAAGGATGCTTCTTCTGTGCATACTCCCAAGATGCAAAAAGATGAAGAGAGGTGGCCACTTATAACCAATTTCTCTTTTCAACCTCACCGGTCAGCTAATAGATGTAAGATTGAGAGGGTAGAGAGACATCAGGAATTTTATTTTAATAGATAACCTTCCACATAGAAGGCCTGTTGCATAAGACTTCTTCCCCAACCCTATTATCAAAGCAAATAGAATAGCATGTTTATACTAACTGTGGTCATTTCAAATTATTATGAATCAATTTGGAGGTTTTGTAACTGAAAGAAATATTCTTGATAGATTTCAGTAATCAAATATATTTGGTTCCCAGACAATCTGGAAGAATAAACCCAAAATCTGTTAGAGTCCCAGTTTGTTTTTTTCACATTATTTAAAAATAATATTATGAATATGTTCAATCCCTAAACAGGACCTGTGATATGTGTATTTGTATAATAGTATTATGCATGTAATTTAAAATGCATATAATCTCAGAAAAATCATCTATGTCAGCAATAAAAATAATTACTTTAATATTAGCAATGGATAAAGGTAATCAAATACCATATTCAGATTTTTCTGTAATTGACTAATACAAAGTTTGAATGTGTGGAAGAAACTAAGTTGTCAGTGGAGAAAAATTTTCATTTAAACTACAGCAGGAAAGTTGGCTGAATTATTCAATAGTTACCTTTGTAATTTAGGGTATTCTTAAATTATTTTTTTATTTACATACATACAAAGAATTAAAAGACAAACAATAGCAGCTGATAATAGCTATAGAAAACTGAAACTCTAAAAAAATGTAGCATATTTCTTTCTTCTGTCTTAATACAAGTTTAAATATTTTCTGAGACCGACACTGGCATGGTATTTGTGAGTGTGTGGCATTTTGAAGAGATGATATGTAACCCTCCGAAATATCCCTGTTTGGGGAAGGGCTTTTTGTTTGTGGGCACCTCATCAATTGGTTCTCTATGACAAGAAACAGGCTTAGTATCATTTTGAATCATGCTAGCCTCTGTGTCAATGTACAGGGATCAGTGAGTCACTTTGCTCCCCAAATGATGATTATAAAGGATCTGGTCTCAGAAGAGAATAAAACTCATTTGTTCTGGTCTGAAAGCAAAGAAAAATGGAAATATATTTTTGTACCATATAATCTTCTATTATAGGATTTCTGAATAAATTGTGCATTTGAATTAGGTTATTACAGTATTTAAGTGTGTCACAGATAAATGAATGATTAAATGGTTTAATGAATGCATAAATGGGCATCTTTTGTGTTTTGCAAATCATCCATTTGAATGACAAACCCTAGTGAGGACACTTCGAAGTGCAACATGTATCTATTCCTTCTAGCCGTCATCAATTGAGGTATGTTTTTTACCTCATCACTGTTTTTATATAATGCTAGTATTCTAAACTCACCAATGGAAATAAATTCTGACTTTCCTCTTCTAATTATACTAACAATTCTCAAATCTACTTACAGCTACATTCTCTTTTCTGAACTCAGATGTATATTTCAACTATTTAATGAAAATTTATTCTTGTATACTTCTATCTATATCATATGGATATTTTCTATACTTGTATATCTCAAGAATATTTCATACATGGAATAGTTATCGTTAAACTCATTTTCCCCAACCTAATAATCTTCCCGTGTTCCTTGTCTCATTGATTGGCATTACCCACCCAGCTACATAAACAAGAAAACCGAACACAATATGTTAGACCTTCTTTTCTTCCATTCCCTACATCAAATTAATTGCTTCTTTGGTAAAGCAGTGGAGAAGTGAATGGACTTTAAATTTTTTTAAATTAATTATTTTTGAAAGAGAGACAGAGAGAGAGTAAGCAACAGAGGGGCAGAGAGAGAGGGACAGAATCCCAAGCAGGCTCTGCTCTGTCAGCACAGAGCCTGACGCAGAGCTCAAACTCACAAATCATGAGATCATGACCTGAGCTGGAACCAAGAGTCAGACACTTAACCAACTGAGCCACTCAGGTGCCCTGAAGTGAATGAACTTCAGAATCAGACAACCTGGATCTAAATCCCTATTATTCTTCTTAGTGTTATGTGACCTTGAATTTCTCTGAGCCTTAGATTCATTATTTTTAAATTTCTTTTAGACAATAATTTTAAAATAAAGTTTCTCATTTAAAAAATCTCTACCTCAATCAAAGAAGAACTAAATAAATAGATATTCTATATTCACGAATAGCAAGATTCAGTATTGTCAGTTGTCAGTTCTTCCCTATTTAATCTATAGAGTCAATGCAATTCCAATCAAGATCCCTGCAAGTTACTGTGTGAATATTGACAAACTTATTTTAAAATTTCACTAGAGAGGGAAAAGATTCAGAATAGCCAATGTGATATGTTTCAAAAAGACTTAGTAGCTAACTGAAGAGCCTCCCATTGGCCAAAGAAGAGACAATTTTATAATTTAAAAATTAAATTAGAGAAACACAGTAGATATTTAGGGCAGTGAAAATACTCTGTATGATACTACAGTGGTAGATACATGCCATTATACATTTATCTAAACCCATGGCATATACAACAACACTGAGAATGAACGTTGATGTAAATTTTGGACTTTGGGTGATAATGGTGTATCAATGCAACTTCATCAATTGTAATAAATGTACCATTCTGGTGGGGAATGTTGATAAGGGGTATGGCTATGCATGTGGGAACAGGGGCTAATCTTTGTACTTTCCCTTCAATTTTTTCTGTGAATCTTAAGCTCTTCTTTAAAAAAAAAAAGGGTCTTAATTTAAAAAAATTAATTAAAAAATCTAATCCATAGACATTTGGGAGTAATGAATACCATAATTCACGAAAAGCATTTACTATAGTATCTAACAGGCAGTACTGAATCATGGTTAGATACTCTTCTACCTATTATTAGTATTACTAAATATGTTTCAAACCCATTTACTCATTCTGTCTTTTCTGCCTTTCTCATAGTTTATCCAAACTCATGTTTCTGCTTGAACATTACAATAACTTAGTACTCTATGTCCCATTTTCAGTCTTGAATGCTCCCATCTATTACACTCTGTGATTTCCCTTACCTTCAGGGCGTTACACATAATTTTCTTTTCTCTGCTTTAATCTATCTTCTCTTCTCATCCTTATCTTTCTAGCACCTACTTATATCTTGGCTTGTAAATTAGGTGTCAGTTTCTCTGCAAATTCTTCTCTGACTCATACTGTCCTCCAATAGAAGCTATTTCATACAAGGTATCATTGACTATATTCTACAGAATTTATCTTCCTGTCTTCCCTCCTATATTCCCCATCAGATGGTAAGAATCTTGAGTTCTGGAATTTTAATATCTGCATGTTCACTACTATATTCTCAGTGCTTAGCCTGATGGTCATTACAAAGGTACTCAACACATGGTTTTTGAATAAATGAATAAATGAGTGCCTAATTTTGATAAGACATTAATAAGTGACAATAGATCTTGGCTATGATTTTCAGGACATCTAGGCATCCCCATTCCACTCCTTAGAAGCTGCTAGAAAATTTTTGTTGGCTTGCTTATTGTTTTTAATAATAGAATTCCATAATAATCAACTATGTACTTTTGATATTGTTTCCCAATTCTATTCTATTTGTTCCATTGTGATTGATCTTTATAAATATTAGAATTTAACAATACTTTCCCAACAACTGGCATTAATATCTATAACAATTCTTTTTTAGTTTTTGGGAAAATATTTCCAGTGAAATATGCTCCCATTTTAGCTTTAGAGAGGGTTAGTAGGTGATATGGAATGTAGTAAAGAAAATATATAACTTTAGAATACTACATATTGAGATTGCAAGCCCTTCATTGTACATAAGAGATCACATTTTCCTGAGATAGACACTACAATGAGACACTTCAGTACTTATGACTTCCATCTGGCAGGCCTGACAAACATCAATCTGTTCTCAAAAATAGCTTGATGCTTAGACTGAGACCTTGGAAAAGTATCTCTTATTTATGGTGATCTAATATGCCTCTGAAACTTCCCATTACTCAAGGTATAAGGTTAAAAAGATGAATGTGTAGCTGCTGGTTGGAAAAAAATATGAGGAAGACAATCAGGAGGAGCTGCAGGAAGAGGCAGGAAGAGCCTCTGTTATTTTCACCTGAAGTAAAGAGTATACATGTCTCTCAGTTCAAGCTCATTCCACTCTTAATGCCTGACTTCCCTCCCATAGTTCTATTTCACTTTATTTAATGATTACCTCCTTGAAAGCAATCACTGTTAGATTCATCCTTCCCATTTCCCCTTTTATTGATCTCATAATTTCAGATCAGCTTTTATATTTACTTTCCCAGATGCCTTATTCTAGGGCAACAGTTCCTACGGGTCATTTTTGCGTTAAAAGTTTAATTTTAATATTTTCTATTATGAGGAATTTAACTTGCAAGAGAGCACTATGTTTCTCTTAAGAACCCTGTGCTTCTTTTCTTTCCTCAGGATGTACATAAATGTGATACGAATTGTTCACTATATCAATGTTCTCAAAGTGCTTTTCTTGAAACACTAACGCCTGGGATGTTACTATGGTCAAAAATATTTAGTAAAAATACTTTAAAAGTTACACATCTATTTATTATACAACTTCTCAGGTTTCTTTTTTTAATATTTACTTATTTGGGGGAAGAGCGCAAGTGGGGGAGGGGCAGAGAGAGGTGGACAGAGAATCTGAAGCAGGCTCTGCACTGACAGGCTGACAGCAGTGGGGCTCAAACTCTTAAACCGCGAGATCATGACCTGAGCTGAAGTTGGACACGCAACCACTGAGACACCCAGGTGCCCTTTCTCAGGGGTTTTAATAAGCTAATATGAATTGTGACTCTCTAAGACAAGATAATGTATGCAACATTTCCCAAATTTACTTGCTACTTTGTTTTAGATATTTTCTCTGAATAGTTTGTGGAACATTTAATAGACAAGACTGCACTAAATATTGTGGCAGCCATACAGTAACTTTTAATTATTCCTCAGTTTTTAATTAAATCAGGAAAAACTTTTAGTAAATTACTGTACTGGTAATAAATGTCCAAGTGCTTTTTTCATTGAGGCCAGTTCATTTTCCATTTGACTTTTACAAAATCTATATTCAGAAGTGATACATAGAAATGAATTTCTTGACTTTATTTACTGTTTTATATTGCTCCAAAGAGTGAATCCTATGTCAAAGACCAAAAATAAACAAACAAATAACAACAAAAAAGCAGTGCTATTTTTTTCTACACCAGTCAATAATATTTTATTGTCTTTAATCAGAAAAGGAAGATCTACAGTTAATTCTACTCATCTTTAATTCATCTATTCAGACAATTTAATAGTGACCACTATAGCACAATTAGTTCAATAGAGGCTGTAAATACAATGATCAAAAGAGAAACTCTGGTCTCAGGGTACGTTAGGCCAGGGAAAAAGCAGGTCTATCTTCTTAGAAAAAGCAGAGATTGAGCTAATACATGAAAGACAAGTAGATACATGAGAAATAAGGAGCTGTCAATACATCACATCTAGGGAACTACAAATAACTCTGCTCTTCTGGGGAACAGTGTGAGCAAAAGAACATCTCCTGGACATTCTTAGCACATGGTTCCAACTATATGCAATGGCTTTAGTCTCTTTCAAAGACAGCATCTTAACTTGATCCCATAGTTTTCTGATTTCTCCTGTATAAAGGATAAGAACAACGCTCATTAGATTGATTCTTCAGTGCATTAATGAGTCTCTGAGAACAAGACCCTAAGTAATGTATGCTTACAATATTATAAGGGAGATTCTATGTGAGGAAATGAACAGCATCTTTATTTTTGTCATACTAAATATAAGGGGAAATGAAACATAAAATTTGGAAGAGAGAAAATTAGGAGAGATAGGAAAGTAGATGGGAGGAGAGATAATAAGCTTTTAGAAAAGAAATCATATTCGTTTAATTAAAAGCCATAAAAAGTATGAAGTCTTAATATTCAGTGTTAGTGAAAACTGGAAAACACATATATACATGTTTGCTGTACACTGAGTACTATCGTAGGCTGAAAAGAAAGATGGATATATGAATAAAATTATTAAGTATAAAACATTCCTTCAGTTTAAAAGCAAAAGATAAAAGACAAGTACTTAAATCAAAGTGATGCCAGAATTTACAGAGCAAGTATATATTCTTCCCATCTGGAAATCTTTCTCATCATTTCTCTATCTTACTTGCTTATGGTTTCTTTTTTTCTCTAACATAGCAATGCTCCATTGAAGTTTTCTAAAAATAAAAAAAAAAAAAAAAAAAAAAAAAGATTTAAGGAAACCAATTTACTGAACCAAGTGGCAGGGTTTCTGAACTTTTTGAAAGGTATATCACTGAAATGTAGAAGGAGGATCTGAGGCTTGTAAAAGTAAAAGAAAAGAGAAAGAACTAAAAAAAAATTGTTTTTCTGCAAAGCTCTGTGGCTCTGGACAGGAATGGGATGGAAATAATTGCTAACTTATACAGCTATTTCTATGAACCAAATAGTGTTCTCAGCACTGCATATATTCAATGCTTTAATCTTCTAAATAATTCTAAGAGATTCTATTATTGTCTTCACTTTAAGAATAAGGTATTCAGATGCCATGATGTTAATGCCTTGCTCTAGGTTATATAGCTAGTAAGTGACATAAAACAATCGAAATCCCTGGATTTGGCCTCCAGAATCTACAATATTAATATTGATGCTAACCATATTATAAACACTAAATGATATATGTTGAATATATTTTATAAAACCAGATATTTATTATTTCTTAAAAAAGAAAAAGAACCCAAGTGTATAAAGGCAATTGCTTAGCCAAAACATTTAGGTCATCTAATTTGTCATAACTTGTGTTCAAGGTCGTGCCTGAAAGTATCAGTCTATTAGCTGATTATTAGAATAACTTCATAAGAAGTAGATCAAGCACCATTTCTATTCTTTAGGTTGATATATGAATGTATCTATATATGGATTTATTTATACCTAATTTAAAAAATTCTAACTGTAAGCCAAGATTTAAATAAATAAATAAATAAATAAAGCAGAGAAAAATTAAAATAAATGTTCAAGGTGTAAAATGAAGTCAAGCCAAGTTAATAGTATGAAAGTCATAAGATCCTGTCTACTTATGAGAAATGAGCCTACAAATTTTGTTTCAAGATTCCTATCTGTCTACATACACAGAGTAAAACAGAAATTTGTCAGAAGAATCGTTGCTAGCATAGAAAAAAGAAATAAGTTTCTCCTATGGATTCTTACAAAGTAGTAACTATGGTCCAAGTACTCAAGGAATAATAGTATCTTCCACTTCCTTTATTAAATAAATAACAGATTTCATTTAGTACTTGTTATGGTTTTATAATGCCCTTTGTTGTAAGCTGATAACACTCTTCTAAAGCAAAATGAAATAACATTAATTTCTATATGGTACCAGAAAAATAGAGTCCAGACACATATTTCAGTATGTTATACTGGTTGTTATAGATTAATAAAGATAAACATAAAATATTTTATGAATGAGAGTAAAATATATATAGCATATATAAACACACGTATATAATGAAACAGTATACTCTTACTATATGAGGTGGACTCTGAAATTTTCATTTTATTCTAAGATCATTTAATATTTAAACGTTGGATGTAGGGGCGCCTGGGTGGCTCAGTCGGTTGAGCGCCGACTTCGGCTCAGGTCATGATCTCACGGTTCCTGGGTTCGAGCTCTGCGTCAGGCTCTGTGCAGACCACTAGCTCAGAGCCTGGAGCCTGCTTCGGTTTCTGTGTCTCCCTCTCTCTCTGCCCCTCCCCTGTTCACGCTCTGTCTCTCTCTGTCTCTCAAAAATAAATGAATGTAAAAAAAATTAAAAATAAAATAAAATAAAATAAAAGTTGGCTGGAGGGACGCCTGGGTGGCTTAGTCAGTTAAGCTTTTGACTTTGTCTCAGGTCATGATGTTGCAGTTTCTGAGTTCAAGCCCTCCATCTGGCCCTGTGCTGACAGGTCAGAGCCTAGAGCCTGCTTCTGATTCTGTGTCTCCTTCTCTCTTTGTCCCTTCCCCCGCTCATGCTCCTTGTCTCTTTCTCTCTCAAAAATAAATAAACATTTTAAAAAAAGTTGGCTAGAAACCATTAATTTCTTGACCTACAAATATCTTATGACCTATGGATTGAAAAATAATAACGTTAACCAAATGTAAATCTCACATTTCCTGTTATTTTTTGTATAATAAAACTTGATAGATATCGAACAGAAGTAAATTGTAACTTTTATTCCCTAAAATAGAAGTTGGGGCATAAATATTATATTTTAGTGATTAAAGAGAATCACTTTATTTCAGTTTTGCAAAAATCTGGATTGTAGGGAAAAGCTATTACCTTATCAAGATACATAAAGCTAAAAAGAATCTGACAAAATACTGTATGTGATTACTCAAACTTCGGATGAAAACAAGCCAAGGGAACAAATATGAGTCTGACACCAGTCTAACTCAGAAAATCATTTTTAGTTCACTCTAACACTAGGACAATTGTACGGTGAAGCACCAAGATTTTGGGTTATTGACTGTAGCTTCAAATATTTTATCCTCAAAATTAAAAATCTCAAAAAAACCTTGCTAATGTCTAACTTTAAGAAGTGTAATTTCTTTTTTTAAATTTTTTAAAATGTTTATTTATTTTTGAGAGAGAGAGACAGAGAGTGAGAGGAGGAGGGGCAGAGAGAGAGAGAGAGGGAGACACAGAATCCGAAGTAGGCTCCAGGTTCTGAGCTGTCAGCACAGAGCCTGATCTGGAGCTCGAACCCACGGACCATGAGATCATGACCTGAGCCGAAGTCAGACGTCCAACTGACTGAGCCACCCAGGCGCCCCAAGAAGTGTAATTTCTTCGTAAACTCTCAAATTTTAAAATTGATTCTTAAAATATACCATCTATTTGGTTATGGGAATAGCAGATTCAGAGTAGTACAGGTAAAATGTCACATTTGCAAAAGCCACCAAAAGACCACACAAAACAAACAAACAAACCGATACACTTGCATTTTACAAATGAGACCCATCCAAGAAAGACAGGCTTATGGTGTCCTAGCTAACTAGGAAGTATTTTAATGAGCTGGTACATGGTAGGGAACCAAAAATATGCTTTTAGAATGAATGAATGAATGAATGAATGAATTAGAATTAGATAGAAAATGCCAGTTGCTATGGCTAGTTGCTAAAAAAATGTTATAGAAGTGAACCACATCTAGGCTACCTGTATATTTTTCTAGTGATCAAAAATTCATAATTAATAGATGAAATTGGCAGATATATTTTTAACTTAATGAAATATGAGCAATCTTAAAGTCTACAAAAATTTGCAACTCTTTGAAATGTTCTATGCTGAATCTTTTGAAACTATTTTATGAATTTTCTGCTTTTATACTTTCATCTTTAATTACCAGCTAATGAGTGGTTCAACTAAGATACTGTATGTAACTCTAATAAATTCTATCATTACTGTCTTCATCCCTTCATCTTTCATCTCCATTAATCAGCACTAAAAGTAAATGATTTATTATTGATCATACACTATGAAAATGCTAGAAATAAATGTTAAAAAATAAATACAGAATGATTAATACAGCAATGGTTAGAATACAGTTTTGTCAGAGATTTGAAATAGCATTTGATAGGGCTAGAAAGTATCACTGTTTACAAAAAGACTATGACACTCACACATTTCTTTCTCTAAAGATAGAAACTATGACACTTCATCTTATAAGTAAGAATTTACTATTTACAGGAAAGAACACTGTAATAAAAACATTCCTTTTTCCTGGTGGAATTGTAAAACTAATGAAAGTTGTTTATCATTTTCTCATGCATAAATATCAGAACTAATGCTTGAAAATAAAAATTGGTAAAAGCAATATTTTAAATTATATTGCCAACTCAAAAGTTCCCTCAACATTGTTAGAAGAATCTAAACAGATGCTTACTTACTTTTTACTATGCTTACAACTCCTCATTTTTTCCTGCCTTTCTAATGTTTTGCAGTGCATAATACCTAAAACAAAAAGAAAGATATGCCTTTAAAATGCATTTGCTCAAAATCCTCTAGTTTTCTTTTTTGATTTTTGAAAATGCCATTTCTATGCCCTTTGAAGTTTAGAAGTTAATCTTTATCAGTTATGAACATATAGTCAACTCCTGATTATTTATTCTGATTAATGAATATTCTTTATCTAATTATGATTTACTTCTAAAAGCCTGTAGACATATGTATTTCCACTTAAAATAGAATTAGATTGTTATTTTTTCCCTAACTGAAGTAGGCATAGGTCAGGTCAAACTATATTTTCCTCTAGAATAGAAAAAATTTAAAATACTTTTTATAAATGTAACTTTAAGAGGTTTACATCTATGTGCACATATTTTAGGTAAATAATACCACAATAGTTACCCTGAGTAATAAGGAAAGTGTATGCATACAATGGACATCCTTTCTGTTATGCAGATGAAAAATGATTCTGTTCCCATTTGCCATTTACTAAATCCTTAAGAAACCATGTCTGTTTTTCACATTTATCTAAGAGGTTTTTAAAAGACCAGTGAATAAAGTAAAACTCACTGCTGAAAATGAATTATCACCATCCCTGAAAGAGTCAGACCTCACATAGGTGCCAAATGAAAGGCGTGATGACCCTCATAAACACCTTGTGTGAGTTAATAAGAGTGAAGGTTCATTTCCATAATGACTCCACATTTGCATCTGTTGCATACCACTCAGGGTGAGCCATAATATAGGCTGTGCATGGTACAGGTTGGCAAAAGTCAACTGTGAATCAGGCAGACTGTGATACTCATCACTTCAGTAATAAAAATGACCATGCAGACTTTGAATCTGGCCCAGTGCCCAAGTAACAGCCGTTAAATTGGCTTAACAACCATGCAGCCTTTGAAGCACACCATCTGCTAGTCATCTTTGTTACTACTTCCTCCTCCTTGTAACTCCATAAACATTAATATACCATCAAGTACATGTTTCCAGAAGACCTACCTAGGACAAGGTGAAAAAGCAGATTCCCTCACTAATTTCTACTTCTGTTACCAAAAGGCTAACCTCTGAGCCAAAAGAATAAAAGGGCATGGAGTAAGTTTGATTATTCAGAATAAAAAAGACAAAGATAAAAATGTGAGAAGAAATGATATATCTTTAAAGCCTCTGCTGAGCTGGAAAATATGGATTGCAGCCTAGAAATCCAGTGATCATATTGTTCAACACAACTGCAGACTCAAAGCATTAAGATGAGGAGAAAAGTTCCATCTATTAGAAAGTGCTATACTAAGAAAGGAAAATTACCCCTTTAACCCTCACCAAAGCCCAAATTATTTCATTTCACATTGAGAAAAAATAAAAACCTATGCATGTTATTTTTCCCTCCATGTTTCCCATTACAAGAGAAACTTATACAGTACTATTTAACAAAAGAAAAAAATGAAGTCAATGGAAAGAGATAAACATATAATTGACATTGACATATTCATAGAAGGACTAAATGACAGAATATCAATATGTGTCTGATAATGTAAAATACTTTTAGAATTGAATGTAAAAGCAGCAGCGACCCGTCTGTCTCTTTGGCTTGACTAATGTTAATTTTTATCCTGAAAGATACATGATGAAATGAGAAAAATGCAAAAAGAAAGAGTTGATCACTTGCTTTCATTTTCTGCTTAAGAGACACTGCCTGTGTCAACTCAGCAAATGTGAAACTGAAGATGATGGGAGGAAAGACTGTCCAGAAGAGGATGACATGGAGAAAGTAGTGGATGGAAGTGAAAATCAATAATGCTCTGATGCATATTTCTTGAGAACCTGCAATAGAAAGGAACCCATTAACCATTAGACAGATGGAATGATCCATCTCAATTCCTTTACTAAAGACTCAACCACTACACTTTCTTATTCAGAGACCTCATTTTATTTTATGACTTCAATTTTTATTTTATTACTGATGGTGTTTGTATCTGTAAACTCAGTCCTGTTCTCCCATTCAAACTCAAGCCATTATTTTCAATTATCTTGCCCTCTTTTATTCAGATAATAGCTTTCCCTCCTTCTGAAACTCAACATTAACCAAAGTTATTTTTTTGAGCAAAAAAGACTTGCAACTTTTTTTGAAATCTCTTTCACCTGTCCTATCGTTTTTAAATTTAATGACACGTGTTGTACTCTACTTCTTCAAACCTAAATTCCTGAAATAATCATTTCAATGGTCTCTCAAACTCTAAATTTTCTCTACCTTTATTCTCTGTCCTACTGCTGGACTAAATTAATTCAAATATTGTTCTCCAATATTGAGCCTTTAGGGAAAGCTAATTTCCAGCCATATTAAGTTTATTATTTCCTTGCTTGGCTTCATTTAAATTTTAGTTAGTATTTATTGAACACAGAGACTGAGCTAAGTACTTGACAAGGATTCTCTTATTTACCAGCCAGAATATGGTAGGTGTTGTAATATTTCTATTTTAATAATATGGAAACTGAGGTTTATAGTATAAATAACTTATCCATGGTTAGTCACAGCTAGTAAGAGTAGGGTAAGAATTTAAACCTGTATAAAAAAGAAATAACAATGATGTGACATGAAGATGTATTAGTTAATGCTACAGTGGTTATCACATTTCAATATACAAATATATCAGGTCAACACGTTGTACACTGTAAACTTATGCAATGTTACATGGCAATTATATTTCATTAAAAACAGCAAAATAAACTCATATAAAAAACCCTATATCAAGCTGACTTCAAAATTGGTGCTCTTTAATAACTGCTATATTACTTCCACACCAGTTACTTAGCTTTACTTCTTCTTAATGTCAACACATTTTCCTTTCATTTAGAGTCTCTCTCTCTGTCTCTACACAAACACAAAAACTTCTTTATGCCATTTTCCTTATACAGGACACCTTCCTTACCCTTTATATTCTCTGTTTAAACATGATAAAGTTCAAGTCATTCTCAAGTTCTCTTTCATGAAGGATTTCATAAATATTTATCATTATTAATTTCCCTATGCTTTTAACTCTTATGGAACCCATGGTTTATCACGAAAATGTTTATACAGTTTGTGTTGTATCATTCATTACTTTTTCTTGTATTTTTATCTCTAAAACTCATTTACATCTTCAAGGCAAGGAACTTGTAATTTTCTATAATATACTGCATAAATGTAAGATATCATTATTATTTCTTTTATCACTTCCGTATACTCTGTTCATATTAGTGTACTGACATATAATGGGCACTCATTAGGATTCATGTTAATTTATTAATGGCAGAGTTAGAACTTAAACATGGATTTTAGATTTCCCAGTTTAGTTCAGATTTCCCAAAGAAGAATGAAACCATAACTTACAACCAGCTATAAGTCTTTGGAACTGGAATCCTGGTAAAGGGAAGTTTTTGTCCTCTATAATATAAAGGACAGAACATTCAGACCTGTTTAAATGTAGAAAGGCACAGCTAGATTTGTTATAAATAGCAACGAAATAATTCAAATTGTGTATCCACTGGAAAAAAATTAATACTGATGTTCAGTGGATAAAGTCACTAGTATTCATAAGAAAATTATGAAAATAAAAGAATAAATACTAAAATTATCCAATTTTAAGCTTCTCTAAAAAAGAACATAATTATAGGGGTGCCTGGGTGGCTCATTCGGTTAAGTATCCGACTTCAGCTCAGGTCATGATCTCACAGTTCATGAGTTCGAGCCCAGCTTGGGCTCTGTGCTGACAACTTGGAGCCTGGAGCCTACTTAGGATTCTGTCTCCCTCCCTCTCTGCTCCTACCCCGCTTGCACTCTGTCTGTCTCTGTCTCTGTCTCTCCCTTCAAAATAAATAAATAACTAAATAAACATCAAAAAAGATAAATTTAAAAAAACATAATTACAAAAGTAATTCTGAGTGCAAAACAAAAAAGAATATTTTAGTTTAGACTGAGAAAGAAGTTTGGAGTTATCAATTATGGTAATGAAACTTTACCCACATTAGATGATTAGACATCAGAATATGTAGTAAGACAGATTCCTGTCTGAGAAGGAGCAAAAATTAATAAATTTAAAGCCCATTTCCAAACTTTTTATTCCTGATTTCAGATTTATATGTTCTTGAGTGTCTGAAATATACATGGTTGGAACCACAGTGCTGCATAACACAGAGCAGAGATTCTCAACCCTGGCTACATGTTAGATTCCCTTAGAGAGTCTTTTTAAATGTATAAGGACAACTATAAACTAATTAAATCAGAATCTCTAGGGAAACGGTCTAGGTGATCATATTGTTTTTAATGCTGCCCAGGTGACTCTAGTGGGCACCTAGGATTAAGGAGTAGGCCTTAGAGCATGGCCTGGGACTTACAGAGGTTAACAATTACTAATTGGTTGCAAAAGTCATGTAAACTGTCAAATCATTCCAAGAACAAATTTGACTTTGATCAGAGCCATATCACAATAATGACATCGATAAATATAAATTAGGTAAAATAATGAAAGTTAATAAAACTGTCTTAGTTCTCACATTTCTGTAAAGGTTTTGTGGGGCTACAGACCACTAAGTCACTTATTATTTCAGAACCTCATTTGTCAGTTTATTCTCACTTACAGCTCTATAAATTGGCCAGTGGGACTGAGCTTACCCTTAACCAGCCTTACAGCTGCTAACTACTGCATCAAAATGTCCCATATATGTGTCACTAACCCAGAATTTTTTATATCATATCCCCCAGTTTCTGGTTGAAATAGTAGATATTTTCAACTATAATGATGGCCAGAGCTACTGATATACATTTAGGATTACATCATATTAAATGAGACTACAGTATCAGAAATTAGAACCAGAAATAAAAATTATTGATTATGAGCAAATTTTTCCCTTTCAGCCTGTTTTCTATGCAGTTCAGAGATTACTGTTGTTAATATAGTAAATTCAAATGAGGATATGAGAAGCCCAGTTTGATGAAAATTAAACTCTAAAAGTTAAAAAGAAAAGCATTAAAAGAATCTTTGCTGCAAGTGATTTAAATACACCCCCACACAAATACATCATAAATAATACTACATGACCTTGGTAATAAAGACTAAACTGAAAATATTTGAAGTTCTGGCCTAAATCTGTAATATTTTAAAGTGCAGGTTAAAGGCAAATTAATAAGGCTGTGCAATGACCTAAACAAGAGAGACACAGACAGTAGCTGCTGTGAATTCATCAAACAAGACGCTACCCTTTAAATGGTCATACAATTTATCAGAAACTCTTCCGATAAGCAACATTTTTAACAGACGTGATGTGATAGAGTTACCGTATAAAATATACTTCTTAGTGCTATTTGAGAAAACTGCCATTTTTAAAATGTTTTATTTATTTTTGAGAGAGAGAGAGAGACAGCGTGAGCAGGGGAGGGTCACAGAGAGAGGGAGACACAGAAACTGAAGACAGACTCCACGCCCTGAGCTAGCTGTCAGCACAGAGCCAGACGCGGGGCTCAAACCCACGAACCGCGAGATCATGACCTGAGCCGAAGCCGGATGTTCAACCGACTGAGCCACCCATGCGCCCCGATAACTGCCATTTCTAAAACAAGAAAAGAAAAACTGTTAAGTTAGGCTAAATCCTTTGTCAATATTTAACATTCCATTTCCATAGCAACCTCAGTGACCATCCAAAGGCTTGGAGCTTCTTCTTTGACCCATAGTTGTACACCATAATTTTCTGTGTGAGGTTTGCTTTAGGAGGTGCCCTCTTAAGGACTATGCCTCATCCTCCTGACTGAAAGCTACAAGAATGAATTTATACTGAGTTCCTGGGAATGTGCAAGAAAATTAGACTCTATCTTTGCAGCTTCTAGATCTTTTTCCGGAAGTTCTCAGTCATTTTTGTATTTGACTATGCCACTAGGAGCTTGCCTGGATGACCACCTCTCAATGACCTCATATTCTAATGTTCATATAATCTTCACAGCAAAACTCTAAAACTGTGCTTTGCTTCAGGAATTTGAAAGAGAAAGTTGGAGGGGCACCTGGGTGACTCACTCAGTTAAGTGTCTGATTTTGGAGCAGGTCATGATCTCACTGCTTGTGAGTTTGAGCCCCCTGTTGGGCTCTGTGCTGATAGCTGGAAGCCTGGAGCCTGCTTTGGACTCTGTGTCTCCCTCTCTCCCTGCCCCTCTCCCACTCACACTCTGTCCATCTCTCTCAAAAAATAAAATAAAAACATTAAAAAAATTTTTTTTTAAAGAAAGAGAAAGTTGGAGAAGCTTTTTCAATTAACTCAAGCAAAAGCAGCACTGAGTTCATAATTACTTAGTTTTATTTATTGGATATCCTTCACAATACACAAGACGTTTTGAAGCGGAAGTCTGGCTTAATTATTGGTGAGTTATAGTTTATTTTATGCACGGTACCAGATGAGCTATCTCATTTAACCAATGGCAGTTGAGTGATGGAGTGAATTTACTCATAAACTCTGGCAATTTTATCCAGTTACGAGAATTGATTCAAACTGATGTTTTGTTTTGCTTTCTGCTGAGAGCCAATGTTCCTTAAATATAACTCTTAGATTTTACTGATTAGCAACAAATTCGCAATAAAAGATTATCTTCTTTTCCTAACTGTCTTATCACTTGTTTCCAAGATCATTTTAGTGTTCTTTGTAGAATATTCTGCAGTTTCTGATTGATCCCTTATTCCATTATCTTTGTAGGGTAAGGAAGAGCAGAGAGTAGTAGAAATGTCAGCTAATTTTGTAATAAGAGCAAACATCATCCATCTCTTTCACTGCAGTAAGAATCTCAAAGTTACATAAAAAAATTTTTTTTGGCCTACTCTTTATTGTTTGCCTGATCAAAATATTATGAATAAAAAAGTTATTTTTGATTAAGAAAGAGTGAAAAATGGGAAAAAACTGAGGCAAAAGGGAGAGTATCAAAAAAGCTATTCAATAAAATTTAATGCAATTGACAGATAACCTTCCAGACTGAGATGGCCAACGGAGTGTCTAACACAATGGATAAAAATAGATCTATACTGAGGCATATCACATGAAAAATTTTTAAGTTTTTTTAAATGTTTATTTCTTTTTGAGACAGAGAGAGAGAAAAAAAAAGACTGAGTGCAAGCAGAGTAGGGGCAAAGAGAGATTGAAGACAGAATCTGAAGCAGGCTCCAGGCTCTGAGCTATTAGCACAAAACCTGACTCAGGGCTAGAACTCATGAGCTATGAGATCATGACCTGAGCCAAAGTCAGAGGCTTAACCAACTAAGCCACCCAGGTGCCCTTCATATGAAATTTTAGGACATGAAAAACCAAGATAAGTTTCTTTAAGTTCCAGAAATTAAGGGAGTGGGGGAACTCATGCTTATGTTCAAAGGATCAACATTCAAAATGGCAAAATGGCTTCAGGCTTCCATGAAGTTATAAGATACTAAAGTAAAGCCTTCAAAATACTGAAGTAATATTATTTTAATCTTGAATTTCATTGTCAGACAAACTATAAATTAAGTGTAAAAGTAGAATAAAAACATTTTTAAACAAGCAAACATTCAAAAATACTAACTTTCCCATGTACTCACCTGAAAGAAGGTATTGACAAACTTGCTCTGAAAGCGATTTCAATATCCAAAGCCAAAAGGATGTGGCCGACTAAGTAGGAACTCCCCCATCTGAGACACATGATGAAAATATGATGGTGGTGAGGGGACATTCTAGGGTAACAAATCCAAACCAGGTAGTAGGAGGATTGTTTTGTGCTGGTCTCTGCCTATCGATAATGATGCTATTGGCTAGAAATGCCAGCTGGGCCCACCAGGAGACCCCGCAGACATTTCTCCTTTCTGAGCCAATGTTGTGGTTCGACCAGTCCTTGTGGCTCCTACTGTGATTGCAAGATACACTTCAGCAACAACCATCAGGGAACAAGAAAGAAAGAAAAAGAGAGAGAGAGAGAGAGAGAAAGAAAGAAAAGAAAGCCTTATTACTTACAAAACCTGGAGGGTATACAGCATACCTAAGGTCCACACAGTGAGGTTTCAGGGAGAAGGACAGAGGGAGAGAAGACAGGAAGAGAGAGAAAATGACAGAGTGAAAGAGAGAACACATGGGCCTGTTTTTGTTGGGGTTGAGGTTGGGGTGACTAGGGTTCCATGCGTTCATTCGGGATTGGTGAGTTTAAAACATAAGGGGGGAAATTAAAATGCAGGATGGAAAAAAAGTGCTGTGGAAATTATCTAAGTCAACCAGAAATCTCTAAAACGAAGAAAACCTCAGGGGTGGTGGCCTCTTTACCTAGTTGTGTAGCTGGCAATGTGTTTTTGGAGAGAGCTGCCTTTAAAGTGGGGACCCCACAAATCTAAAGCTTACTCAGGCCTTGCATTGCAATCAAAAGGGCCTGCTATCATGCTCTTACACTGCAGAGGATGGGATGAAGGTTGGGAAATAGTGGGCACATGTGAGAAGCTAAGGTTCAAATATATTAGTATATAAAATAAACTGAAACAAAATGACAGAAGCCATCCAAGTACTTATTTTAATTATACAATTGGAACGGTTTATGATAAAATTGTGCATTTGAAGGTGTGTGTGTGTGCTTGTAAGAGAATTGCATATTGTTCAAATTAGAGTTTCAGGGAATTTATTTTGAGGTTTGAGCTCATCAGCAAGGTATCAGATCATCACGTCACCATCATTAGTCGTTGAGTCCCCACACAAAACTAATCAATAATTACAAACAGATGTTGGATTTCTCTGTCCCATTTCAGTCAGGCATACATTCTCTTGTGTACAGATGCATTTTGTTCAATTTCCATTAAACTTTTATCCCCTCCTAGTTAATCTTCCACATCCACTGCTTGACAAACTGCTCTGAGAACATAAATAAACTCACTGATGCCACATTTAATAGACGCTTTTTTATTCCCCATCTGACCTGATATTTCGGAAATAGGTGGCTGATATTCTCTTATTGATACCATCCTCTGCCTTTCTTAGTGTATGTGGAATCGAATTGGAGGTCACGCTGTTCTGGGGACAGACATGTACCCAAGGCCTGACTAATCACTATATATAATTATAGTATCCTTAGCATCAATATTTGACTGAATGAATGGACAGAGTGACATCAGTACTAATTCTAAGAATTTTGATTTAGTGACCAAACAGGAGGCAGTCCCTTTTCTATAAACTTAGGGAAAGGAGAATGTAAACCTGTGGGGAATAAGTTTAGGAATTCCCTGAGCTTGCATCAAAGAGCTAACAAGGTTTAGGATGAAAGCATCCAAGATTAGGTAAACAGGGCAAAAGTGTCCCCAGTATAGAACAAAAGCATAGGAATAGGAAGCCATAGGAAGAAAGCATGCAAGATTGACTAAACAGGGCAGAAGTGCCCCAAAATAGTACAATAGCAGAAAGCTACTTTCACAGGAAGGAAGGACCAAAATAGGTAAACTGGTAAAGAGGGCTATAGACCTCAGCAGGATGAAATTGCCCAGAGCGGAGCTAATTAGCAAAAGAAAGGTACCTCGTGGACCCTAAGGTAGCATGCTCTTTTTGTCTTATCCCTAGGCAACCCAAGGGAAACAACAGATGGGTGCCTCTTGTGCCTGCTGTAAACAACCTGCCCAGCTCAGCGCACTGGGATTTTTTTTTTGTATTGACCCAAACCCCTACACCAGATATCTTTGAAACCCCCTTTCTCTTACTCACATGAGTTAATGTTCACAGTTTCATTGTCTTTTTGTGCATGTCCATCATGCTTGTAAGCCTTCTGATCCTAATAAAAACAGAGCAAGGACCCCTACTCAGGATTCTTGTCTCCTCTCTGACATTAGCCTCTCTCATGTTTAATTCTGCATCTTGTCTCTTGCCAGACAAGAGAGAACTCCAGACTCAAAGTCTGTGACATAAACCTAAAGTACGAATCAAATAATAAAGGGTAAAAACTTTAATAAGACCTCTGTGAAAGGATTTCAACCTAATATGGAGCCAAAAGATATGAAATGGAGAATCTCATGCATGTGGTCTCGGAAGAAAGGAACTTTATTTTAATCTTTGTTTATGTATGTATGTATGTATGTATGTATTTTTTTATTTTTGAGGGAGGAAAAGAGTGTGAGGGGGAAGGGGCAGAGGAGAGAGGAAGACAGAATCTGAAGCAGGCTCCAGGCTCCAAGCTATGAGCACAGAGCCCAATGTGGGGCTCAAAGCCACAAACCATGAGATCATGACCTACGCTGAAGTTGGATGCTTCACTGACTGAACCACCCAGACACCCCAGAAGAAAGGAACTCAAGTACTAAGAGACTGATTTTCCATAAATGTCTATTTACACAAGACTGAGGCTTATCCCCTTACCAGTGAGCTTTCACCAAGAATCTCTCCCTATCACGGGGCACCTGGGTGGCTCAGTTGGTTGAGCGTCTGACTTCAGCTCAGGTCATGATCTCATGGTTTGTGGGTTTGAGCCCCACATCGGGCTCTGTGTTGACAGCTCAGAGCCTGGAGCCTGCTTTGCATTCTGTGTCTCTTTCTCTCTCTGTCCTTCCCCTGTCACACTCTGTCTCTCTCTATCTCTCAAAAATAAATAAAATGTAAAAAATAAAATAAAAAAAAAAAAGAATCTCTCCCTATCTCTCCTCAATCCTTCTCCAACTTACTGCTTGGACTTCATTCTCATTTGTTTCTTCTGTAGCATTTTACCTTTCAGCAAATGGTAATTCCTTAGAATTTCTTGGACAATTCCTTAGATCAAAAAGTAAAAAGATCATTGTTGAGACCTTCCTTTCTCCTACCCTAAATCCAATTAATAGGTAAATGCTACCAATTCCTTCTCTATTTGTATATATAGTTAGTTCTCTATAACTCTTCTACTGTCCAGATTACTATGTCTTTTATAACTATACTTCATTCCACCCATTTTGACCCTATCTCTATCTCATGTATTTTCTACAGAGAGGACAGAATGACCTTTCAAAAATGAAAATCGAATATGTTACTCTTTTGTCTGAAAGCTGTTAATCTCTTTTCATTTTTCCTAGAATGTAGGCTCAAATCTTTCCTTTGATCTATACTATGATTCACCACATTGGCTTTCTTTCTGTTTCTTGATCAAATTCTTTGGCTACCTGAAAGCTGTTGGCAAGCCACCCCTTCTGCCTGCAAGTTCTTCCTGGCCTAGTCATATTTAATCATGTCCCACAACTGTCTCTTTAATTTCATAGAGTAGTTTTGTAACTTTACAGTATTTATCACAAAGCTTGAGACTTAAGCATCAAAAAATATTTTCCAAAGGTAAATGGCATTTATATAACAATTCCTTGTTGCTTTTTATGGCAAATAAAAATGGGCAGAAAATGAATTACTATCCCTGATTGTTAACCGTTTCTACGTGGAGGCTGAGATGGTTACTTTTATGTGTGAATTTGACTGGGCCACGGGGTGTCCAGATATTTGATCAATCAGTATTCTGGGTGTTTCTGTGAAGGTGCTTTTGAATGAGACTAACATTTAAATTGGCAGACTGACTGAAGTAGATTGTTCTCTACTCCTCATGAGGAAGCCCGATTGGATGGGCCTCATCCAATAAGTTGAAAGCCTGAATAGGAGAAAATGTCTGATGCTCCCCTGAATAAAAGATATTCCTTTTCTTCCTGACTCCCTTTAAATGGTGATAGATATTGGCTTCCTTTCCACCTTAATCTCAAACCAAGATAATAATGCTTAGGTCTTAAGCCTGCCAGCCTTCTAATGGGAGCTATGTGATTGACTCTCCTGGGTCTCTGGCCTTTGGACTTGGACTGGAACTAAACCATTGCCTCTCTTGGGTCTCCAGCTTGCTGACTTGCCCTGCAGTTCTTGGGACTGGTCCACCTCCATAATCACATGAGCCAACCCCTTGTAATTAATCAGTAGATAGACAGGATAGAGACAGAAACAGACACACACACACACACACACACACACACACAGAAAGAGAGAGAGAGAGAGAGAGATTCTGTTGATTCTGTTTCTCTGGAGAATCCTGACTAATAGAGAGGTATTGTAAAAATATAGCAAAAGTGAATCTGTGATTCATTAAGAGTGTCTGTGAATAGGGAAACCTTAGTCATATGGCATGGTTTTAGAATTGGAGTCTTCTGAATTAGCACAACCCATCCCCAAAATGCAGTTGTATTTTCTGCTGTAGACTGCATAGTGCCTGGCATAATAGGCATCTCAACAAATGTAACCTAAGTAAATATTTAAAAAGAATTACTTTATTAAATGCATTATACTTTCTATGCATATTTAAGCAGATTGTATAAATAAGCAGTTCTTTGCATTATTTAATAAATAGTTTGCTCAAATAACTGTTTACCCACACAAGAAAAGGGTACTTCTAAATAGAAAACATAGATAAATATCAATTTCAGGTAGATTTAAAGTCAAAAGGCAAAATTTAGGGGCACCTGGTTGGCTCAGTCAGTTAAGCGTCTAACTCCGACTCAGGTCATGATCTCACAGTTTGTGAGTTCGAGCCCCATGTTGGGCTCTGTGCTGACAGCTCAGAGCCTGGAGCCTCCTTCAGATTCTGTGTCTCCCCCTCTATCTGCCCCTCCCATGCTCATACTCTGTCTCTCTCTGTCTCTCAATAATATAAACGTTAAATTTTTTTAAAAAAAAGCAAAATTAAAAAAAATTGTTCCAGAAAAAACAGCAAAATGTCTTTTTAACTACGTAGATTCAATTTCCTTAAGAAGACATAAGAAATCTGAAAGGAAAAGGTAAATTTACCTAAAATACATTTAAAACATACAAAAGATTTATGCACAAAGGATTTTCTGTAGTTCAGGAATGCTAAAATAGCTGGCATCAGAATAACTTTCTTGTCAAAAACAATTATTAAAATGGGACAAAATAAAAGAAAATTATCTGAAGAAATTGGAAAAATAAGGAAAATATCTCCAAGACACTATCCTTGAGAAAAGAGAAGCAGAGCAGGCAGAATCTATCTAGCCCTATCTTCCTTGAGGCCATTTTCAGGTTCTTCCTGCAGGAGTCTACACCCAGGAAGGCTCTGATCTCACTGGAGAGGGAAGGCAGAGGTCAGAGACCTTGGGAGGCAAAGCCGATGAAAAACGAGGGGTAAAGTAATGAACATACTGCATAGGGGACTGTGGAAGAAGCCCAAAAATCTGCATTACAATTATATCCTAAGTCATTACCTGATTCTTAACCAGTCATATCAATAAAAAATACAGCTACATCCAACAATATGGCTGAATCTCACAGGCAGAAAGTTGAGTGCAAGAAGCTATACACTGAATAGTATATACAGTATGATTTCAGCTCTGTGAAATCAAGAACAGAGAAAAGTAATAGATAATGACACCAGTTGAACTTTAAATGGATGATGTGGAATGGGATATATCAGTATTAATTAGTAAAAAAATGTATAAAAAAACAAAATAAATCGCCAAAACAAGATGTATGATAGCATTCAGTTAAAACTCAAAATTCTCAAATGAATGCTTTATCGAGCATATGAATATATACACATGAAATCTGAAGTTAATTTGACAAAACTTGGTAGAAGATACATTATTTTATATATTATTCTGTATGCAAAAAATATTTTTTAACTATACGGTGAATGTGCTTATCTTTAAACACTCTTATCCTGAAAATTATGTTATCAGTTGAAAAGTTGCAGCAATGGACACATAAACCCTGGTCAAAAGAACTGTGTGTTTTTGCCAGGATTATTACTTTAAAAATTAATTTCTCAGAAGGATGGCTTATTTATTATGTGTGGGTTAGATTTATTACTAAATATATTTATATATCATCTAAAAACGTTTGTCTCACAGGTTAAGACATCATTCATCATTCATATTCTATTTCATGCTAGTAATATTTAATAATGAAAACTCTTGAATATTTATAATTTAAGAAAGTATGCAATATCCTTATAATAAAACACAGTAGTGTCTATGACATAATTTCTTCATCAAGAGCTACATAGTTTAATAAGAAAAAGATCATAACTTTGGAACCATAGTTCTTTACACTTCCAAATCTGAATTTCCCGATCGACCCAAGAAAAGAATCAAACAGTTTACATACAAAACTATATGGGCATTTAGAAAGTTTTGTGTTTTTAATCTCTTTTGTGCCCAAACTCAATGACAGGATGTCAGGTCTAGTATATGTCAGAGTTTGTATTTTTACTGTGCACTATTTGACATAGTTTTAAGCCCCAATAGAGAACTTTTCTCAGTTAAAGAGAACATACTTTTTTTTTAGAGAGAGAGAGAGATCACAAGTGGAGAGGGGGACAGAGAGAGAGAGAGAGAGAGAGAGAGAGAGAGGAGAGAGGGAATTGTAACACACTCCACACTCAGTGGATAGCCCAAAGAGGGGCTTCATTTCACAACGCTGAGATCATGACCTGAGTCAAAATCAAGAGTCTGACTCAACAAACTAAGCCATACAGGCACCCCCATGAGCATACATATTTTAAAAAATAATAATAAACATATATATATACATATATGTATATATATTTGTGTGTATGTATGTATGCATGTATTTAGAGAGAGACAGAGAGAGGGGAGGGAAAGAAAGAAAAGGAGATAGAGAATCCCAAGCAGACTCTGTGCTGTCAGCAGGACTCGAACTCATGAAACTGTGAGATCATGACCTGAGCTAAAATTAAGAGTTTGTTGCTTAACTGACTGAGCCACCCAGGCACCGCCAGAACTTAAATTACTTAATATATTCTTCTGTATGCCTTTAATTTGCTGAACTTGAACAAGTTCATCCAGCAAGCAACAAAGCAAAATCCACAATGTCTGACATATAATAAAAAATCTCCAAGCATGCACAAATAGATATAAAGCCCTTAATGAAGAGAAAAAAATCTATAAATGATAACAGAGTCAGAATGTAGTGTGTCTAGAAGTTTAAAAAGTATTGTAAATCTACTCCATATGATCAAGAAGGTAGAGGAAAAAATTAGCCTGATAAGGAAAGAAATAAAGGATAGTTTTCTTTAAAAGACCCAAGCTAGTTTTTAAAAATCTCCTCCCCCATGTACACCCATAAGATTTACTGTGGCTCCAAACTTCTCCCACATTAAAACCAATATTTCCAGCATATCCTCACATATGCTATTTCCAAATCTCACCATGCATCCTGGTCTCAATCTCAGCAGGTTTAGCTGCCCTGCCCTTTTTCTTTATTGCCTTAAATTCAATATTTTCAATTGCACATGATGTCTCATCTTCTATAATTTTACTCCCCCATTGTCTCCCAGTTTTTCCTAGTTACTTACTTTATTGTTTATCTTTTTTTTTTTTAATGTTTAAGGCTTTATTTAGATTCTAGTTATTTAACATATAGCGTAGGGGCACCTGGGTGGCTCAGTCAGTTATGCGTTCAACTGTTGACTTTTTGTCTCTGGTCATGATATTATGGTTTGTGAAATTGAGCCCCATGTTGGACTCCACACTGACAGTGTGGAGCCTGCCTGGGACTCTCTCTCTCTCTCTCTTTCTGCCCCTCCCCTCTCTTAAAATAAATATGCTTAAAAAAAACATATAGTGCAATATTGGTTTCAAGAGTAGAATTTGGTGATTCATCACTTACATAAATTACCCAGTGTTCATCACAAGTGCCCTACTTAATGCCCATCACCCATTTTGCCCATCCCTCAACCTACCTACCCTCAAGCAACCCTCCGTTTGTTCTCATAGTTAAAAGTCTCTTATGGTTTGACATCCTCCTTTTTTTTCTTCCTTTCCCTATGTTTATCTGTTTTATTTCTTAAATTCCACATATGACTGAAATCATATGGTATTTGTCTTTCTCTGACTAACTTATTTTGCTTAGCATAATACACTCTAGCTCCATCCAAATCATTGCAAATGGCAATATTCATTCTTTTTCATGGCAGAGTAATATTCCTGCGTGTGCGTGCATGTGTTCATCAGTTGATGAATATTTGGGCTCTTTCCATAATTTGGTTATTCTCAATAGTGCTGCTATAAACATTGGGGTGCATGTGCCCCTTTGAATCAGCATTTTCATATCCTTTGAATAAATACCTAGTCGTGCAATTGCAGGGTCATAGGGTAGTTCTATTTTTAATTTTTTGAGTAACCTCCATAGTGCTTTCCAGAGTGGCTGCACCAGTTTCTATCCTCACCAACAGTACAAGAGGGTTTCCCTTTCTTCACATCCTCACCAACATTTGTTGTTTCCTGTGTTGTTAACTTTAGCCATTCTGACGATGTGAGGTGGTATCGCATCGTGATTTTGATTTATATTTTTCTGACAATGAGAGATGTTGAGCATCTTTTCATCTGTCTGATAGCTATCTGCATTGCTTAGTTACCTTCTTTAAATATCACCTGCAGCAGCACTTCCTTGGGGAATCTCTCCATGATTCCATAGAGTAAGTTGTTATGTCCCTACCACATACTGTCATAGCTTTTGTGTTTATTTTATTTTTAATTTATCATTTAGTTGTAATTTTACATGTTTTATACCATTATAGTTTTAGTGTACATCTTTTCCACTGGCATATGGTCATAAGGTTAGGAAATCTCTTTTGTTCACCAGTAAATTCCCAACACACTACTCAACACATGTTAAGTTATCAGTAATTCTTTCTTGAAAAAATAATGAGTGAATTTATTGTAAATTAAGATTTTTTTCATTGGGTTATAATGTGTTTGGTTTATGAAGTCTCTGCTTCATTCAATATAATTATGCAGGCACAAATTTCATTAACATTTAAGCCCCAAATCAATTAGTTTTCTGTATTTGTAATTTCTGTATGTGTACTATTCCTAAGTGATAATTTCTCAGAAATATTAAGTAATTTATCAAGACTAACATACTAAGCTCAAGTACAAAGGGATTAATATTCTAACTAAATATGCACTAAAACATAATAAACAAAATACATTAAAATATAGCAGTATACATATCAAAATGCTAAAAAGTCTAAAATTTTATAAAATTTTAATCTGTGAGAGCTTAATACAGATTAATAGTTAAATCGTACAAAATCAGCTAATAATATATAATGCCAAAAATGTTTTGCTTCTCATTATTAATTATATAATCATATATATGTTATAATAATATATAATATATAATATATAATATATTTAATTATATACATTATATATAATTATATATTAAATATTATATATTAAATGTCTATAATTAATATTATATATTAAATGTATATAAATATAAAATACAATATATACATAATATATACAATTGTGTGTGTATAATTATATATATATGATTATATATAATATATATATACACACATAATTGTATGGTTTGAATGACAAAAGTTACTACTTATTCAAATACCCATACTAAAACATGTGAAAGAATTTAAATCTTGATGATAAGATTTAGTGAGGATGCTAGTCTGTGTGTACTAATAAAAATTCTCCCCAAACTATGGGGAGGTAATGAAATCACTTACATGAATCAAGGTGCATATTAAGTTTAGGGAATAGGAGTCTCCTCTGTGTAGAAGTATCAGGGTTAGATTTTAAACTACTTTCACATTCTATAAATTAAAAATTACTACTACTACTACTACTACTACTACTACTACTATTACTATGCAATGATTTTCTTTACCAGTGAACCATTGGGTGCTTGACAGAAAGGAAATAAAAACCATACTGGAAAAGAGCATAATCTCATCTCAGGTATAAAATGGTTTCCACTAAAAAAGATCCATGAAGAAGAGCTTACATTTCAAAATTACAAAATTAATAAGGTTTTACCACAAAGAGGAGGCAATAGACACAATAAAGAACAGATTGAATGCTGTGGAATAAGAAATTTATTACAATAACTGGACCTTACACAATGGGGGGGGGCATAAAATAAAGTCAGATGACCAAAGGAAAGTCACTATTAAGTGACCTCAAAGAGGAGCTGGTGAAGAAGTGTATGAAAGGCAATTGACTTTGAATCTGGTAGTGGCCTGAAATTGGCATCAGTCAGTAGGATGGTAGTTGATAAGACTAAGTGGACACAGAGCAGGGGAAAGCAAGGAAAACAGTAACCAAAATATAATATGTTCAAAGATAACCTGGAACCCAGAGAGACTAACTGGAATCCAAGATGAAAAGCTATATTAAAACAAACTAAAACTCACAGTTTTCTCTGCATCTAAGCTCAAAGATATAGGTGACATGCCCAAGAAATTAGCACCTTTTGCAAAGTGCTTATCCCTGCTAAGGGAGGAGATATGATAAAAATTGGAGAAGCCAAGGGCCTGAACATTGTTCCACACTAACAAAATGAGCCAACAAATCAGCAATAATATGAAGAAGCTTCAGTGGTGGCTGGGAGCAGATACAGATCTGGGACTTCACTTCTCCTTTCCAAATCTCATGCAAATTTTTCCTGCAGCCAAGGCTCATCTGAAATCATGGAAAGGAAAGAATTCTGGGAATGATAGCTCCAGCTTAGCTACATTGACCAAGTATAAATTTACCACAGATCTCTTCTTTACAAATTGGGCATCCATGCATCACTCTTTAAAACATATTTAATTATCAAATACATAATTGTGTTTCCATCGATACAAAAATCCCTTTAACACTGAAAACAGCCAACTTTCACCATAAAATAATACGCAGTCACTTTATCCATTCTTGGGTGATTTTTATTCCTTTTCCAGCTGAGTCTCAATCCTTTGGTATCCTTTAATGTGACATTGATGAATTATATACACACACATATAACACATACACACATATTCTTTTCAAAATAATTAAGGAGCACTCATAAAGCATGCAATTTTTATTTTCATAACCAATCATGTGATGGCAGCAGATATTTAAGCTTTCTTCTTCCCTTAATAATTCCATATTCTTTTAGCCATCAGTAAGCACCTTAGCTCATTAGTCATTAATGGGTTGCTTATATTGAGTTGTTGTATGTCATTAGCATTTTTTAATCTTAGAAATATGAGGTAGTGGAAGGAAACTTAATTGTCTAAAGTGTGGCCTGAACCTGGTAACTCACTTCCAACAAATAGTGTGGAAGGGAGAGTAATAGTATCTTTGTAGTAGTGAACCCAGGCAGACACCACCTTAACCAATGATGAAGGATAATATCACTAAAGAGAGTCCAGTTGAAATCAATCACTCTCTGATATGATGAGATGAAGAAAGCATTTTACTTCTGTGGTACTCTTCCTCCAAATCCATAACTCCAGTATAATCATGAGAAAATATCAAAGTCTTAACACCAGTAGTCCAATGAAATATCTATAACTGTATATGTTATATATATATATAATGCATACATATATAATATATATATATAATGTATATGTGTGTACATACATGTATGAGAATAATAATATAAAATTGAGAATAATTTTTGCCCACGGGAGAATGTTAAACAAATAGGGACAGAGAGGATACTAAAGCTGTATCTTGAATGTAATGGATACATGAGTTTAATAATATAAAAAATGGTAAAACATAAAGATTTTTAAAGATAAATTTTAAAATACTTATTTCTATAGTTTTTGAATATTTGGAATGCTTAACAATAAAAATATAATAGAAAAAACTAAGGGTAAAGCTAATCAGTTTTGCCATTCGATTAGAAAAAAATTTATTGGACTTATTTGGTTTAAATTTTTATTATTATTTAAACTTACATGCTGAACATATTTGGAGGAGAATTAAGACTTTGTTATAAAGCACAAAATACTTGTTATTCAATACCTATAAGAGTTTATGTCTTATATTTATTGTAGAAATTCTCCTCCAGAGGGAAGACTAGAATTATTCTGATCCAAGGACATGATTGGTCCCTCACTTTATATAGATGCTGTGATGTGATGCATAGTGGCAATGTATGCCAATTCCAGGATATGAATTTGGAATGTAGGAAGGGATTTCTTGAACATATAACAATGGAAATGGAGTTGGTCTTTTAATAACTGCAGGAGCTGTTGAAATAAAGAGGAAATGCTGAATATTTTACATGGAAATAACCTCAGGATGTTTATTTTCTTTATTTTTAAAAAAATATTTAATTCAATTATGCTGTTTCCATGGCAAAGCCATACAATTGGCTAAAAATACACTTGAAAATAATGCCTTGTATTTTTCTGGTGCTAACACAAAATTATTGAAGAATGAAGCCAGTCATGCCTAAATATCCTAAGCTTATTTCTGAATATCACTAATGACTTTTGCTCCTTAAAAAGCATCACGTTGCTGACTCTATCGTAGACAAAGCATAGGTGGTCAGCACATTAAAAATATTTGTTTCTTTAATTCCTCATTTTTTCTCACTTTTGGTGCATGTATTGTCCTATTTTTCCCTTAATTCAATTTAACACTTCCCCAAGTCATATATTTCAATTATTATCTTCATAATCACTAAGCTAATTTTTATTCAAATCAACTCACCATCTTTATGTCAACTATAAGTAAAATGATTTAATAATAATTGTGGCTATAAAGAATAATATTTGTGGCTATAAAGAATAATAAAATGTTTATGTTCTTTTGTGTTCAAGGAATTTATAATTCATTGGAAGAGAATTGCCTAATTGTAAACAAAACAGAACAAAACAAACAACCCTGTTTTTAAGTAAAATAATATATTGTTATACTAAATGGCATAGGAAAGAAATAACTAACTACTTATATATAGCATTTCTACAGTCTTCTTCTAAAGACCACATTTGTCCATAATATTACAGCATTATGCAAAACCGACCAGACAAATAGGAAGTAGCAAGTATTCTGAATACTTTTAAAACATAAGCATGCTGGAAATAAAAGGGGGAATATGCAGATTCAGGAGCTGTCACATATGTAAATTTTTTTAGGAATATACTGGTCTATGGAAAGCCAGGATATCCTGTCTTAGCTAAAAGAAAAGGTGATGCACCATATTCCCCTATCAATAAATCACTAAGTGGTATAGCACTTGGTAGGTCTTGTTGGAATTTTGAAGACATATGTACTAACCTGTAGAAAAACTTTCCAACCTATTCTCAGGGCATTTGAAGGGTTATCAAAGGTTTAAGTGAAGCCAGAGGCGGCACCTGGGTGGCTCAGTTGGTTAAATGTCCTACTTCTGCTAAGGTCATGATTTCACAGTTCATGAGTTTGAGTCCCTCAATGGGCTCTGTGCTAACAGCTCAGAACCTTGAAGCCTGTTTCAGATTCTGTGTCTCCCTCCCTCTCTGCCCCTCCCCTGCTCACTCTCTGTCTCTCTCAAAAATAAATAAACATTAAAAATTTTTTAAATAAATAAATAAATAAATAAATAAAATTAAGTGAGGCCAAGGCCAAGAAATGACTCTGTAGCAGGTCCCAGGCTATAGAGATATCTACCCATCCATCTGAGTCATATGACCCAGCAGATCTGACAATATTAGATGTAGCTCTGGTGACTAAGGATACTGTGTGGAATCTCTTTAAATTGCCCACAGGTGTTATTGCAGAGCCCTAGGGTGTTGGAAACTATTTTCTAAACTCACTGAGAAAAACTTGTGAGGTAAGGCAACTTTGCAAGGCTTCTTGCCTTCAGATGGTGACCAATATCCATCACCACTCACTTATTTTTGCTTGAGCACTGACCCCCAAGGCACCTTGTTAACTGGTATTGTGAGTGACTTGTCCCCTTAACCTAAAATATGCTGATTGCACCTTGTGAAGGAACTTACTGTAGGAACTTCTTCTTTTGTGTTTATGGGAGCAAACATTTGCATTTCCTGAGATCCTGTTTTTCTTACACTTCCCTGTAAGCAAACAGGCTATTGACCCCTGCTCACAAAGAACTTTTGCCTTTGCTATGCTAAAACCATTGCCTTGTATTTGAATGCTAAAGATAGCTTCCTTCCCCATATGATAATCATCTAAGTGACCTACATCAATCAGTATTGATAAAGATTATGCATGAGTCTTCTACCAATCTATGTTTTGGGAAATGTTTACATACCAAAGAAATTTGTCATCAGAAACCATTGTCTTAGGCAAAGCCACTTCTGTGCTGTACCCCATACATTTTTTACCATAAAAAAGCTGACTTTCAGGTCAGAGCAGAGATGCCTGCCTGATGATCAGAAAGAAATTTGAGGCTCTCTCATCTGGTGCCGACACCATCCTTCAGGGAACCCTGGACCTGCTGGAGCTGGACTCCGGCACTAGGGTTCTGATGGAGGCCATCCTTCTGTGGCAGAAGACTGGTATGCTAATGTTCCTTATCATGAGAGAATAAATAATTCTGTGACTGGTACTGCTCATCTTGAGTCAGTTATTGTCTGATTCACAAAATCATATAGTTGAGTGGTGCTCCACAATCCATGATACAATGGAAACAGTGCATTTAGGATCACATCTGAGGTCTATAAGATATAAGTAAGGGTAGAGGGCATAAGTAGATAATCAAGTAGCCAGATTCTCACATCACCTGTATCTCTTGCACTGAAGTATGCCACTCAGATCACACTTAACGATCTTGGGTGGGTGTTTCCTGTCACCCTTTTGTAGAAGAAGGAAAACCTCATTTGAAGGTGTAGTGCTTTGGGATGTAGAGGTAAATTAAAAAATGGATTTTTATTGCAGAACAGCACTATTTCTGTGTTATCCAAAAGAATAGAAGCAACAAGAAATCCTACCACTGGCAAAGCTGCAGGGAGCATATTTGATTGGCTGATTTTGTTGGAGAGAGAGTATCCTAAGATTTGCACATACACAGAACTCTAGACAATGGTGAATAACTTGGCTGATTAATCAGAGGTAAAGGAATATAATTAGAAGATCAGAGACAAAAAAAATCTGGGCAAATGGCATATGAATGAATCTATGGAAGTGACATAAGTGTGGAGAGTTATGTGTCTGATATTAACCCAGCCAAAAAGCACCCAATATAAGGGAAACTCAACAGCCAAGTAAGTAGTAAGTAGTATGGTTTATCGTATGGTCATCAGTCAGTCCCTGTCCTCAACAATCCCACTGCACGGGAGAAAGGGACATAAATGGAATGGCCATGGAGACAGGGATAGTGTTTAAACATGGGATTAATAACATGGGCTCCCTCTCCCCATAGGTGATTTAGGTACTACCATTACTAAATACCTAACTTGCCCAACATTAGAGACTAACACTGAGCTCTCCATATGGCAAAATCTCCCAGGCTAATCATTAGTAAGAAGCAGACCTTGTTGAGCTTCTTCCACAATGAAAAAGATAGTGACTTATCTTTACTAGAATTGATACATACTAATTTAGATTTCTCTCTCCTGGTTGTAGGATCACTGCCAGCTCCAGCATTATAGAATTCTTTATCTATGGACATGTTACTCATACACATTGTCTCATACTGAGGGAATCATTTTATGGCAAAACAAGAACTGCATGAGCTCCACATTGTACCATATATTGCATTACCTAGAAGGGGTCAGTCAGCTATAACTTGATTGGTTATTTTAGAGTTCTTTTGCCAGGACAGCAGAAAGAATAAGAAATAGAGTTATTATATTAGGTAGATAATCAACACTTATAATGATAAGAACTCAGAATGTTGCTAGAAAGGGAGGCAGCAAACTGTTTAGAATTCAACATCCGTTAGGACATTTTTGATACTCTCATGCCCCGTTATAATAGCAATTATAATTGCATTCATTCTTAGCCCAGTAAGTGCAAGATTGATTATTAATCCCTGAAAACACTTGTGTTGAGGTATGGGTCAACCAATCAGGCAAACATCAGCACAGTTAATGAGATGTCGAAATGTGAAGAAAATATAAAATGAGTGGTAGTGGAAGAAGGAACTGGCTACTGCACCAAGGACAATAGTGTGTCCCATTAACAAGCATCAAGTACAGAAGACTTGCCAAGGAATTTAAGCATATTGTGAGTGGATCCAAGTGAAGCAAGAATGGACCATATGAATATTACTTTTGCACTGACTCATATTCTCTGATTACATCCCCATAGGTGTGGTGAACAATTCATTCCAAGCAGGCTTTAACCTACTTCATACTCATGGTAACTAAAGTGAAGTGTGTACCATATATACAGGATAGTATCTACGCATGTCAGGACTTTTCTGATGTAGAAGCATGGGATAACTGAAAATGGCGCTTGGCATGCATGTAGAAATACCACGAGTATGGGGAATTTATATTCTAAGGACGAAATCTCAAGGAATGAGAGAATGAGGCTGATGGGAAAATCCTCCATTTCATCACTCAGGCAGACAATTACACAACCCCTCAGAAGGTCCTGGTGGAGTCAAGTGTCCGAAACCCACAGTGATCACCATTCAAGAATCCACTTTTATTTTGTTTTTCCCTCTTTCTTGTTTTATTCTCCTCATTCTTTATTCTTGCTTTCTAAGTTTGGTTCCTTCAAAAACTATGTGCATACAAGCCTGTATCTCGGCCTCTGTTTTCTGGAGGTATCCATGCTACCCAAGCAAGTAACTTAACTTCTCTCTGCTTGCATGTCCTCACTGGACTGAATTGGAAAGCAATCAATAATTAATAATATTTATCTGGGGGCGCCTGGGTGGCTCAGTCAGTTAAGTGTCTGACTCTTGGTTTCCCCTCAGGTCATGGTTTTAA
This sequence comes from Cryptoprocta ferox, assembly GCA_028646485.1. Taxonomy (NCBI): domain Eukaryota; kingdom Metazoa; phylum Chordata; class Mammalia; order Carnivora; family Eupleridae; genus Cryptoprocta; species Cryptoprocta ferox. Next base: position 65,139,042 of record CM053567.1, on the reverse strand, counting down.
AATTCGTGGGACAGAACAGAGTCTGCTTGGGATTCTGTCTCTCTCCCTCTCTGTATCTCACCTGCTCACACACTCTCTCTCTCTCTCAAAATAAATAAATAAACATTAAAAAAAATAATACTATATATCTCATCTGATTGTCATAAGGATTAAGTGAGGTGCCAATTGTAAGCTACTTGAAACAGTGCCTGGCACGTAATAAGCATTTTATATGTTGTTAATAATTTCGTAACAGATGAGGACAAAATTTTAAAAGATTAAACAGAATAGCCTCCTATATATATTATATATATTTTTCCATATATACGTATATATGAAATTTTCTAAAATAAATAACTTCTTATTTATACTGCCTTAAACTACCAAACTTTTTCTCATTTCTAGGCCATAGAATTAATTTTATTTAGACTCTATTCACATAATGAACTACTGATGATAATGTAAAACATGAGATCTTAGATCACTCAACATAATGAAAATTGTCCACTTAGAATAATAATAGAATGCCCAAATGAATAAATTGAAGATGCTGCTGATAATAAAATCTGAGCAGTAGTGACAAACTACATTGATATCAAGGCAAGGACTTTAAACATACAATTTCCAGATTACCATTATAAGTAGATGAATAGGTAAATAGATGATAGAAGATAGATAGAGAGATAGAGAGATAGATAATAAATAGATAAATAGATAGATTCCTACTTCCTGAAGCTGTGGAGAAAGGGAGCAGATACAGGTATAGAATCTTATGAATCCCAATTCTAATGGTCCATTTCCTTAAGGAAGTAGGAAGGGAGGAACACACCTGTGACATTTCCCTTAGGACTCTGACAAGTATCCTGATTCTATCTTCCTCCTGTAGAAAAAAAGTTGATTCACATGAATATACATCCTTTCAAATAGCCTTTAGCCTTGCACAAGAAAAATACTCTTAAGTACTATTGAATTTGCCTTTCCTAATGTGCCATTTCTTCAAATATTCCACACAATTATTCTCCTAAGTCCTCTTTTCTTCAAAAGTATAATGAAATACATTATTTTTATTATAAAGAAAAGTATTTCTATGATTAATAAAGGTTTAATATCTGCATGTAAGGAATTGGCTGACAATGACAGTGAAATCTGGGTAACAAGAACAAAGATATCTCCCAAAGCTTTTTTCTTCAGTATTTTGGATATGTGAAAGTATCATTAAAATGTAGTTTTTCCATTTTCAATCTTCTTCCTGTCATAAATGTTATTAACCATAGAGGCAGGCTTTATGTTCAGCTACCACCCACAGATGTGAGCCACACTCCATGTATGCATTATAGTATATTAAAAAATATATATCAGATCAAAATGTTTCACACAGTCAAGTGATGTTACACGGATTTTCTCATTAAATGGATTTGGTAAAGAGTATTAAAGAATTCATCTAAGTACAAAAAAATCAGTTCAGAATCATTTTTGTTTCTCAGTTGCCCTCTGGGTAAAATGTTGCCCCTCCCCAGTCATATTTTTGGAGACTAAAGTGTTATTGACTACATAGTCATTCTTCAGAGAACAATGTTAAACACATCTGCTCTAGATTCAACCCCTCCCTTCCTCACATCAATCTATTGTTATGCAGAGAAAAGGGGGAGAATGTATAATAGATGAGAAGTTTATTATTTTATAGCACTTGTCAACCTGACATTTAAAAAAAAAAAAAACACCTGCATGGAAGTTTTGTTTTGAAGAAATGACATTTTTATCTTATGGAATCAACATTTCTCAACATTTCTTAGTAAATCAAAAGAATATATAGATTGCAAAGAATACAGTGAAGGTGTCTAATCATGTTTGAAGGGTAAATACAAGCACTGTACCTTGTCACTATTCCAGGCTGGGATATTGACAATTTTCTTTTACCATTTGCTTTAAATATTAGAGAGCTTGGCTCATTTGACCTTAAAAGATACTACAAATCAAAGATGGAGTGGAAATAGTTTCCAGACGCCAAAAGATCCGTCTTTCTAAACTGTCTGCGTTTCTTTTACATACTTAATTCAGATTATTTTTTTTTCCATCTAAGTCAGATTAATAAATGAAAGAAAATGCTTGATTTACTGACAGGCTTAGTTTCTCCTTCTGTCTGAGATGAGGTACTAATAATTCATCCTTCCCAATTATAAAGGAGAAGATATTCTTCTCAATTCCTAATCTCTACATTCAGTTTTCACCTAGTTTATATCTCATGATACCAAAGTGTATTACTTACCAGACACCCACCAATACCAGAACAGCTCCGTTTGTGAAAAATATTACCATGGTGCTTAGAAGAAGAGTATGAAATAATTGAATACATCAATAAAAAACATGCAAGCACAATGCTAATTTTTCTTGTCTTTATTAACTAGATATCTCTATGTGGGGTCACATAGAGAATCCACAGAATTCTACTAAATAAGTTATAAAAGGAATACAGATTTCTTTCCTGTCATTGTTGAGTTCATAAACAAAAGGATAAGAAATATACTGAAGAGTAAGAAAGTTGGTGGTGGCAACTCAAGTCATAGAATTATTGCTCCCAATGCCTAATAAAATGAGTATAAGGCCACAAATCATAAAAGAGAGGAATTCACAGTAGTAACTAAGAAGGAAATGATACAACCTCTTTCCAAAAAGATAAAGATTCTGGTACCTTGACCCAAACTCCGTACCATGCTCACAACACACACACACACACACACACACACACACACACACACACCACTCTCCAAATTAGTATCAAGAAAGAAGATGAGTGACTGAGTGACACAACTGTGAGAATTCCCATTATTACACTTGATTTTGGAAACAAGTGGACTAAGAAAACAAGTGTTTTCATAAGACAGAGGATTTCTGCAGAAGCAAGAAAAATGTCAAATTTTGACATTTTCTGGTGTTCCTTGCAGAAATGTGGTAATGATTAGAAGCTCAAAGTTATTGTCCTTATAAAAATATGTATCTTAAGTCCCGTTAGAGGACCTTAGAAGAAAGAACAGAAGACCAAATTGAGATTTCTCCACATGCTTGAACTGCAAAAACAGGATAAAACACCCTCTAACTGGAGCTCAGAAGGAAGACAAACAGTCCCAGATAAGTAGGAAGTTGATGTAAGAAAAAATGGCTTTCAAGATAGTGTAAATAGAAGGGCTGACCACCTTGAATTTGAACAAATGACAAGTGATACGTCACAGCAAAGTGGTATCTATGATAAAGAGCATAGCTAAGAAGAAAGAAAGTGGGGAGGGGAATTGATGGCAAAGAAAGAAATAAAGGAAAGAAAGAAATTTAGTAAAGCAAAACAAATGAAATAAGGATTTCATTTTTGAAGAAAACATAATGGAATGATCAGAGGAATATATAAAGACAAGAAAATAGAACACAAATTCAAAAATCTAAGACTACAACGATGAGATTAAAAACTATTATTATCTAAAAAGGGTAAGCTGAGGAAATAAAGAATCAAGACAGACATTTGAAAGAACTACATTACAGAACGTCCAATAACAGAACAACACAGGTGAAAACTGGTCATTGGCCCGAAAGAACTTGTGCTCATCAGTGTGAACGCAAAAGATAAAACAAAGACTAAAAAATAAGAGTCCATAGCTTTTATTGATTGAACAAGAATTTCTGTGCTCTCAAAAAAAAGGTAAAAAGCATTGAACACCCTTGAAAACCCAAAATATGCTTGGATTTCAGAATATGTATGTCCCTTTTGAAAACACAAAGCTCTGTTAACCTCCTTCTCTCATTGCCCATCTGCAATAACCACATTAGGTTAGAAGATCTAACTTTTTTCTATTTAACAGATAAGTAAACTGAGGTGCACAGAACTTGACTTGCCCAAGATCATATGCCAAGGAAGTTAAGAAGTTATTGATTTAGATGTTCTTATTTAGAGCTGATGCTCTCTCTTTTGTTATGGAAAACTGATTAGAGAATGGCTAGTTAAGGCAAACAGCAGTGGTGTGGGAAATATTAAGTGTGAAATATTAAGTGTGGGAAATATTAAGTGGTGTGGGAAATATTCTGAAGGCAGGATTCAAGCATTGGCATTTACTTTTCATTAAAAAATGTTATATATTTCTTTGTATGTAAGTTCAGATATTTTATTTCAAATGATGTCTCCAGAGAAAAACTGAAAATAACTCAAATTGGATGAAATACAGCAGCAGATTCCTATAGGGACCAATTACAAATAAACTGCCTCATTAAAGCTGTAAATGCTTATAAAGTACATCAGAGTAGGAACATCCAACAGTGAAGCACAGGTGTACACAGTTACTACCAATATTTAGCATAATTTAAATTTGGAACATAATTTAAAGTAATTTATGGGAAAATGAAGGCATAGGAGGATCTCCCAACCAAATAATGATAAAAGAAACTGCAGTGCAAGATTGAGATGTCTACTTTGTTCTGTGTTGTGTTTGTCTGATTTGCCCTTTCTCCCCATTTCTGTTTCTCCCTTCATTTTAGAAACTCTCTAGTGCTACCTGTAATTCATTGATGTGTCCCACATTGACCTTCCCCCTTTGAAAATTATTCTATATCTGTTCATATCTTCTTCTCATTTAGACAAGTCATTACATTCTTTCTTACTTCTGAAGTTTTAGAACTAACGTTCATTAGCATGACTAAGGATATTTACTAGTGTATATCTTAAAGTGCAAATACTTTTCATAAGATGAATTTCTTAAAGAGAGGAAATTTAGAGGAATGGTTAATTGAGGATGATGGGACATAAAAAGTATGATTATAAAGAAATGCCTGGAATTAAAATTTCCATTTTTGCTTTATAAAACCAGAAAACTGAATTTAGCATGGTAGATTCATTTCTACCACACCCAATACATTTCATCAATATGAGTCAATGCATTTTATATTGAGACTAAAATGAAACGTAACTAGCAGAATTCATTTTAATGGTTTCAAAGTCAGTAGTATGTAGCTCTATAAATAAGAATGATGTCTAGAGAAAAAGTTAATTTATTCTGAAATTGAATTCACAAACTGAATTTACTGACTGTGATTTTTATGTATACATTGGAGAAAAAAGATTATCTTACACTAAATTATTTGAAAATTACTTTTGTGCCTGCCTAGAACTTAGTTAAATTTGATTTTTAAATTGTTGAAACCTGAAAATGTAAGGAGTCTGTATGTGTGACCTTAATCAAAATATTAACATTCTTGGCTATAGTTTCCTCATCAATAGAATGACTATTGGATAAAGTAAACGAGGTGCTTTTAACTTGGTAACAAATAATCTTTTGTTAAGAAACTCTATGTTAGCCTCTGCCTTGAAGACATTTCTTAATGTCCTAGAATTTTTTTGGTAAAATAACGTGTAGCTTCCTGTGTGCATTGTTTTGGAAAGACGATCAATACATTTCATCAGATTCTATGCAAAGCAGACTACATGTTTCTTTACCTCTCTAATATGTTATTGATGCTGTGATGTTCTAACTGTAGTTCACTAACTGCAGAAGAATAACCTATGAAGGTTGCTGAAAATATGGATCATTGGAACACACCAAAAAAGGTCCTGATTCAGGAGGGTTTGAGTCAAGCTTACATGAGAAACACTGCTATATGCAACAGGATCCACCGCAATTAAGGATGTGATAACCAAAATGCAGTTTAAAGTATTTTAAAATGATAAAACAATATGCTTTTACAGGCTGTGCTGACTAGTATAACAGATTTTCTGAGAAGCAAAGTCCCTTAAAGTTTCTATATTGATATGTTAATTTTTATGAAGATGGCTCTCCTGTCTATATTTTCACAAGCAGGGCAAAGATTGAAAATGAGATACCACTGAGTAGCTTTAAGTTTGTGTGGAATGTCTGATAAAAGGTTTAGATGTGTAGGAAAGTAAAACTACTAGCTAAAATAAGATTTGAGTTCCATACACCCACTATACTATCCCTATGGATTTAATGTAGTTGTGTTAGCTCTGGGGTTTTTTGTTTGTTTGTGGTTATGGTTGTGGTTTTTTTACTCTGAATTGGAAAGATCTAATTTTCTTCCTATAAAGTGGCCATTTTTTCTGCATTACTTGTAATTCTAAAGGGGTTTATACATTAAAGCAACTCTAAAACCAATCATGTCACTCTGGAATCAAAGACATTACTTTTAAATTTCTTCATTCCATTCCTTATCACTTGCACAAAGTCATCTCCTTTGAAGTCATTGAAATCTCCTGGAGAATTTTCAGGGGGCATGAGACAACACCAGTTATATTTCTAATTATTACTGATAAGGAATGGAAATATCTACTCTGTCCAGATGAGGTCATTAGCTAAAAGCTAAGGAAATGATTGCAATACATTAAAACATTCATCTAATTCACTTTTTAAACAGTCTTGCCAGGCTGAAAAATGAGGAATTTAACAAAACATAAATGTTCTCCTAAAGCCCTTTATATTAAGTTGCAGCATATTAGGACTTTTTCTTTAAAAAATAAAATAAATAAAACACTGGTGTCTAACCACATTTTAGGAAGTAATCATTAAATAGTGTCAAATAAAGAACAAATTTAGACTTAGTAGAGACTTTATTCAAGTGGATAGTTGTAAGGCAAGGAAAGGTGCTATTACAATAGCAAATGCTAACCTTAGATCAACAAACATCTGAGGAGTGAGTCAAAAAGGGCTATTCCATTACAAAGAGGAACGAATATGGCTAGAAAGAGCAGGGTGTGGGCAAGTTGGAGGAAGGACTTGTATGGCAGAATGGTAGAATAAAGAATGTTTTATCCTGGGGACATCCGACTAGCTCAGTCATAGAGCATGTGACTCGATCTTGGGGTTGTAAATTCTAGTTGGGTATAGAGATTACTTTAAAATAAAATCTTAAAAAAAAAAAGTAAAAGGAATGCTTTACCTTGTTTACCCTGAAGTCAGCCTGGCTCTGGGCCAGGTGGGCTCCGAAGAAGGGCTGTAAGATGCTTGAAGCTGAAGGTGGCTCAAAAGCTAGGAACGTGGGGCAAGGAGAGAAGCTTGACCAAAGTTTGGTTAATAAGCACTTGGTTCCAAAGGACTGGTGGGAATAGCAATTCATCAAATCATTTATGAAGCAAAGAATAGGAATTTGGAGAGTTTATGTCTGGCCATGGTAAACAAGGAGCATTCATTAGTCTTACCTAAGTTATGCAGAGAAGAGTGGTTCTTTGCAGTAAGCTGCACTCTAGAACCCCAAAATGTGGAGGATTTCTCGTCTTCCCATTTTTCCAGACTCACAAGACTCTGATAAAAGTCAACATTGTTAACAGGCTTTCCCAAATGTCATAGTAAAATGCCACCTGCATTTTCTATTTCTATCTCATTGTATACTGTAGACAGAAACTAATTTCTCATTGGTCTAGAGGTGTCCTTCTCTTGGAGAAGGGTAGTGGAGGGGAGGGGTAATAGAATAGGGTATCTAGATGTGATAGATAAATGCAAAATGAGCTTCTCTCACTGGTGAAAATTCAGAAAAGGAACCATTCAGAGTTGCATATTGCCCCATCACCGAATCAAGTTTGCTATGGCCACCCAATACAGAAGTGGTTTCAGACAGAGAATGTAGTTTAAAAAAAGTGACTCTGGCAGCCAATTTTAGACTCATGGAATTTTTTTTTTAATGTTTTATTTATTTTTGAGAGAGAGAGACACAGTGCAAGCAGGGGAGGGGCGGAGAGAGAGGGACACACAGAATCCAAGGCAGGTTCCAGGCTCTGAGCTGTCAGCACAGAGCCCAACGCAGGGCTCGAATTCACAAACAACAAGATCATGCCCTGAGCTGAAGTCAGATGCTTAACGAACTGAGCCACCCAGGCACCCCTGGACTAATGGAATCTTATATATGGATTATGAGTTAAATTTAGAGAAAGAACTTTTCTTTTCCCAATAAAATGAGTTGATACTGTTCATTATGCTCTTAGCACTGTACTGATTGCTGCGTTGCCAGGCATGAAGGCAGCATTCATATGTAATTTCATTTTTTAAAAAAATTATTTATTTTTACTTCAAATATAATTAAGATGCAGTGTCCTGTTAGTTTCAGGTGTACAATATAATGATTCAACAATTCTACACATTACTCAGTGATCATCATGATAAGCATACCCTTAATTCCCCTCACCTATTTCACCCATCCCCTCCCCTCCTCTGTCAACCACCGGTTTATTCTCTACATTTAAGAGTCTGATTTTTTGTTTATCTCTTTTTATATTCATTTGTTTTCTTAAATTCCACTCATGGGTGAAATCATACAGTATTTGACTTTCTCTGATTGACTTATTGTACTTGACATTATACCCTCTAGATGCATCCACGTTGTTGCAGATGGCAAGCTCTCATTCTTGTCCATGGCTGCACAATGTCCCATTATGCGTGTGTGTGTGTATATGTATACACCACGCCTTCTTTACGCATTCATCTATAAATGGACACCAGGGTGCCTCCATATCTTGGCTATCGTAAAAAATGCTGCAATAAACACAGAGGTGCATATCTTTTTTTGAATTCGTGTTTTGTTTTCTTAGGGTACATTCCTAGTAGTAGAATTACAGGCTCATATGGTAATTATACTTTTAATTTTTTGAGAAACCTCCATACTATTTTCCATAGTGGCTGCACCACTTTGTATTCTTACCAACAGTGCATGAGGATTCCTTTGTCTCTGCATCTTCACTAACACTTGTTGTTTCTTATGTTTTTGATTTTAGCCATTCTGACAGGTGTAAAGTGATACCTCATTGTAGTTTGAATTTGCATTTTTCTGCTAATAAGTGATGTTGAACATCTTTTTATGTGTCTGATGGCTATCCGTCTTCTTTTGGAAAAAAATGTCTATTTATATCTTCTGTCCATTTCTAATTGGGTTATTTATTTTGGGCTTTTTCGAGGGGTGTTGAATTGTGTAAGTTCTTTATATATGTTGAATATTAACCTCTTATCAGATATATCACTTGGAAATATTTTCTTCCATTAGATGGGCTGGGTTTTTTTTGTTCGTTTTATTGATGGTTTCTTTCACAGCACAAAGGCTTTTTATTTTGATGCAGTCCCAACCCAATAATTTAATTTTGCTTTTGTTTCCCTTGCCAAAGGAGATATATCTAGAAAAATTTTTCTACAGCTAATGTCAAAGAGCTTACCGCCTATGTTTTCTTCTAAGAATTTTATGGTTTCAGGTCTCACATTTAGATCTTTAATCCATTTAGAGCTTATGTTTGTATATTATGGAAGAAAGTGGTCCAGCTTTTATTCTTTTCCATGTAGCTATCCAGTTTTCCTAACACCATTTGTTGAAGAGATTACCTTTTTCCCCATTGGATATTCTTGCCTCCTTTGCCATAGATTAACTGACTTATTACCATGGGTCATTCATATCTAATTTTAAATCTTCAGGAGTAACAACTCCTAGGCTATTTTCAAAGTTTATATATGACAAAAGCTTCTAAATCAAATTTAGCATCATTCAAAAACAGATTCTTAAACATTTCCATTGAATAAATAATATAAATTCAATAATCATCTTAAATATATCTCTGTACCTCCTCTTACCCCCTTTCCTTATCATCATCACCATTTAAAACATAAAGTACACAAGCTATGGTATAATTGGACTGTTTTCAGGAGCTATATGCTGTATGTCCATACTCTCATCTGGCTGTTTCTCTCTGCTTCCTTCAGGAGAAATCTGTTGATCAGCAAGCTATTGATGGACACTCCTTCACCAGTGGAAATGGAATTCCTCTATTAGATTTCATAAAGAGTCATGGAGTTTCATAAGACATGCAAAGGGAAGATAGATTTGTGCAAGCTTCCTTGAGGCCAGAACAGATGGAATGCCGCTCTTCCTATAACAAGACAAAGTAGACCTTGGCCTCAGGCCTGGTGCTTTTAGAGTGTTCAGCAATTTTTATGATTGGGGAAAAGCAAATATGTATTTCAACAGCTAATTTTAAAAAGAAAGAGATATAAAACAATGAAATCTATTTCCATGGGCACCATATGGAACTGTTATTTT
>CM053567.1:64930234-65128907 GCA_028646485.1 Cryptoprocta ferox | reverse complement strand
TATCTTCTATAATTAGCCCTTAAATTTTAAGCTGCCCTTTGGTGACTAAATTTCCTAACCCAATGTGTTCCTGCTGTCCATTTAAACATGACTTTAGGGGCACCTGGGTGGCTCAGTCAGTTGAGCGGCCGACTTTGGCTCAGGTCATGATCTCACAGTTTGTGAGTTCGAGCCCCACATCAGGCTCTGTGCTGACTGTTCAGAGCCTGGAGCCTGCTTCGGATTCTGTATCTCCTTCTCTCTCTGCCCCTCCCCCCACTTGTGCCCTGTCTCTGTCTCTTAAAAATAAATAAATGTAAAAAATAAAATAAAAAATAAATAAACATGACTTTAGCTTATAAAAATATTGATGAATGTGGAAAAATACCTAGATTACAATGTTACATACCTGAGAAGCGTAGCCCTAGAATTTGACCAGGTACGATATAATGAAAATGTGTAATAATTTTTACATATATTGACACATGTTAAAAGTGTCATTGACTAGGATGATGAAACATTATAAGTAAGTACTAATAATTGATTAGCAGCTAAGAAGAAGTATTGAACATCATGCTGGTCCACGAATTTTTAAAATTTATATCTCTAAAGTATATATAAATAACCAGTCCATAGATCAAAATATAAACAAATATGATTATTTAGCTAATTGTTTTAAGCTGTAAACATTAGTAGAAATTGGTGTATACATGTTCATATCAATCAGGTCAGGTTCACAAGCTTTGACTAGCTCACCTGGGTTTGACTTCCAGCTTCACCACTAATCTTGGGCAAGCTACCTCAGATGAGCCACTCCCTATCTCATTTCCTCAACTGCACTGTGGATATTAAAATAATCCTAACTTCAAAGTTTATTCTAACAATAGAAAGAGCTAATTGATTATTACAAAGCTCTTGAAAATCCCTGGCATATTTTAAACAATAAATGTTAGCTATTATTAGGGCACATGACTTTAGCAAAGACTCATTTTTCTGTGTGCTCTAAATGAATCCATTTCTTTATTATGTAGACTTACTATGATGATTATTGCTAACTGATTGCAAGATAAGCACTGTGCTAAGTATCATACACACACACACATAAAATTTCATTTGATTTTTTTCACCATCTCAGGGTTTATAACAATTACTATAATGCCTGTAGTACCAAACAGAAATTGAGGCATAGAGTTGCAAAGTAACTTCTCCAAATCACAGACCAGTTAAATAATGGGGGAAAATACTACCTTAAGCATCAAAAAAACCTAGATTTTCAGTCAAGAAATAAAATTTACTAGCTGTATTCTCTAAAGAAAGCTAACTGTCTGGCTTATTTCCTCACCTATAAAATGGAAGTAACATTATGTAAGCTTTTCTGCTTCTTGAGTTAGTGGAGAGAATCAAATGATGTCATAATGATGAAAACACACCATCAAGTGGAATATGAATAATTGAAGAATCTTCAGCATATGGTATATAGGTCTCTTTAAGAGTGCTTCAGATTCCATTGTTCTTAGCCAGCTCCTCAGTGAGTATGGAGCCTGGTTTTCCTTTGATGGATATTTCTGTTATTTCCTGCAGTGGTGTCTGAAGGAAAGGAGGGTCTTAACATTTATAATCATAGCCGGTGTCTGAATGTGAATGTGTGGGGCTTTTCTTCTCTGCCTGTGATTACTAGGTTGCCAGGAGAGGTAGCTGCCCGTGGTTGCTACATACACATGTATAGATCTCGTTTGAAATACTAAATTCCAATAAATTTCTTCTTTTTGGGCCTTAAGATAAATTTGTTCTGCTTCTCCAAACTATTTAGAAGTTACCAAAAGGGAGCTGCTGAGATCCTAATGACCCAATCCATCTTATGTAACACAACAATCTCCTCAAAGTAAAGACTCTCAAGAACATTTTGGGAATTTGGTGTTTGAAAGACGTAGATTCAGGGACTATGGCTAAACTCTACCTCATGTTCTTAAACGAGGAGCTCTCCAGTCCTCTAAGACATAGGCCTTGTTATTCACCTTTCCCCCATCTGCCCAGAATCCTATTTGTCTCCTTGTGTTTGTAAACTCAGGAGTCCCATCGTCTCTCTGACTTCTTTAAAGGACCCACAGTTTATATCAAACAAGTCTGAATCCATCCCCAAACTTTAATTCTGACAATAATATACCTTTAAATTTGTCAAAACATGTTTTATAAAATTGACATTCTACCCTTATAGCAATAATAAGAAAAAATATATGGATGTATATGGCAAGTAATATGGAATCATAACTATGCTTATATTGCTTGCATGATCATTTTTAAATGGGAAGAATCTGAAATAAATACTATACAGAATTTAACAAAATATATTAAAAGCTATTTGGGAGAGTCTATCAGTAATTAGTGGGTATCTGACATATATTTCACATTGTGATAAGGAATTAGGTGCATTCTTAAAATGTAAGACATGATTTCTAGAATTAAAGCAGTTAACTGTTTAATAGAGGGGATTTAACACACTTTAAACATGAGAATAAGATAGAAAATATTGACAGATGTTTAGGTATAAATAATGAGGATAAGAAAAAAAGAATTATAGACTTGAAAAAGGGTTTCTTGACAAACAGGGTATTAACTTGACCTCTTGCAACCATTCATGATAGAAATGTCTTGTAAACTAGAAATAGAAGGTAAATTCACTATCTGCAATCAGAAATGAGAAAAGGATGGCTGCTATTGCTATTTCTGTCTCACATTACTTTGAAGGACTTAGATGGTATGACATTGCAAGAAAAAGAAATAAAAACATTAAGAATTAGAAACATAAATATGAAGCTCTCAAGATTCACTAATATGATTGTATTTAAGAAAATAAAAAATAAAGTCTGTATAAATTATTACAATTAAGTAAGTTCAACAAATTTAGTGGTTATCATCTTATAATAAATACAAAAGTTCATTTTATTTCTATAGAAGAGGAATTTATAATTTTATAAATTAAGTATAATTTTAAAAAACTAACACAAGCTTCAAAAGTATTAAGTGTCAAAAGATAAATCTCAGGGAAGATATACAAGGTCTCTACATAGAAAACACTAAAACACTACTGAGAGAAATTAAAAGAGACTTAAATAAATAAAGATTCTATTATCACAGGTAGGAAGACAAAATTATAAAGCTTTTTATTTTTCCCTCATTGATCTATGAAATGGAATGGAAAATTTAATAAACTGTGAATAGGAATGTAAATTAGTAAAATCACTTCCCTTCACATCATTTGTAATTCAGAAGTAAACCTGGTTGATAGATGGGCAGCATTTGAAATTTTTTTTAAATATAGAAGCTTTTTTTTTTTTATAACCACCTGCCCTCCTAAAATACAGAACCCTAGCTCCACTCAGGATCTGCTTCATGAACATGAGATGTTAGACCATCTGGTAATATTTTATGTTAACCAATTATTCTTATTATCTACCCAGTGACTAAATAACGGAGGTAAACCAGGAAGGATGGCACAATTATGATGAGAGAGAGGGAGTAAATATTAACTAGGTAAGCAGAAAATAGGTAAATTAAAATAATTTATGTTATAATAAAATGTTAAAGCTTTATTAATTTTTAAGTTAATTTTGTATTTAAAAATTTTTTAATGTTTATTTATTTTTGAAAGAAAGAGACAGAGTGCAAGTAGGGGAGGGGCAGAGAGAGAGGGAAACACAGAATCCGAAGCAGGCTCCAAGCTCTGAGCTGTCAGCACAGAGCCTAATGCGGGGCTCAAACTCACAGACCATGAGATCATGACCTGAGCTGAAGTCAAATGATTAACCGACGGAGACACGCATGCACCCCTCAAGTTAAGTTTTTAAACATCATTATGGACTTATGACTTTAAATTTATTTTTCACCTTGGCCATCCAAATGGTTCAACCTATTCACTCCCAAAAAGTGATGCATACTTTAACATTCAGATTTGAGACTCCCCAAAGAAGAAGGGCAAGGAAATATGAAGATAGAATATCTTCTTGTTTCCAGAGAGTGGGTGTAATTTCAAAAATGCCCACGATGGTGCTAAAGAACAATGGAGCCAAATAAAAAGGGCACTATTTGTCATGTTCTGATATCTTGAGGATCAAAAAAAGAAAAATGATAGTTAATTACAATGGTTTCTAACCAGTGACAATTTTACCTCCCAAGAAACACTGGAATTGTCTTAAGACCTTTTTGGCTGTTACAACTAGGGGAAGTGCTACTTGTTTTTAATGAGTAGTGGCAGGTGTACTCCTAAACATGCTACAATGCACAAAACAGCTCCCCACAAAAAAAGAATATACTATTTAAAATGTCAGTAGTGCTTAGATTGAGGGGCACCTGGTGAATCAGTCAGTTAAGCGTCTGACTCTTGATTTTTGCTCAGGTCATGATCTCTCTCACAGTTCATGGGTTTGAGCCTTGTGTCGAGCTCTGCGCTGAGAGCACAGAGTCTGCTTAGGATTCTCTCTTTTTCTATCTCTGCCTCTCCCCGGCTTGCTCTCCATCTTTCTCTCTCTCTGTTTCAAAATAAATAAATAAACGTAAAAAAAGTTTTTTTAAATCATGTTTAGACTGAGAAACGCTGATCAATGAAAACAAATTCAACTCATAAATATACTCCAAAAGGGGAAAAACTACATAAACGTAAAGTAAGGTAGTTATTTGCAAAAGAAGAGTAAATGTAATACATGTTTTTAAATTACTTTTAATGTGTGACTGGATTTGTCACCAACTAGACCCCAACCCCTGACATTGACTTCCCACCTGCTTGTACTCACTTATCTTTGTCTAACATTTTTCCTTACACTCTTCTTTTTGGCTTACATCTTAACTCAGGCAGATGAAACTGAAGTCATCCCTCAGGTGATGGTGACTGCCCTGATAAGACCTGCCACCAGCCCAGACCACCCAGAACTTTTGAGCTAAGCCCCCAACTACCACCTGTGCAGATGTACCACGGAGTGACCTTTGGAATGATCAATAACTACCATTACTTCATTACACTAAAATGTCTGCCCAGGGAGGAGCCTCAGTCTCATTTACATAACATACAATGTAAGGATAGACGTTTTTCTTTAAGGTGCAACCTTATGCCCACCTGTACATAGGACGACAAGGTATCCTTATCTAAATATTCATTCTAGCCCTAAACCAAAGGAGCCCATTCACTCTCTCTCATGCAGTTGTGGCTTTGGGAGCTAATTGCTACAGTCTCTTTATTTGTTGCAAATAAAAGGTTTCTTTGTGCGACAGCTCAACCTGGTGCCATTTCTGACTCATCAAGGAGCAAATTCATGTTGCTTCAGGTACAGATTGACATATCTGAGTGTGCTGATTTCAGGATTTTATTTGTTTTTATTAAAGATATGTATGGTGAAAGAGATTTATTGTTTGTTATCTGTGTGATGGGGAACGGTAGACAAAAGGAATCATGAGGGAGCCCAACTGAACCAGAAAACCAAGAACTGTATTGTAATAAAGAGTGGTTAGCAGAAATGGCCATACAAAATGATCAGGGAGAAATAGATTTCAATGGTGGATTGCAGGACAGAAGTGCAATAGAATGTCTGTAAGAGGAAGTGGACAGTGAGGACTCAGCTGTCTTAGAAGGGAAAACTCTGTATGGTTCTACTAATTATAATGAGGTACTAACAAGATATGGTGAAGTAAGTAACTATATGAGGTATCTGTAGCCAAAACTCGATGGATAAGGGAACAAAAAGAAGAGGTGCGAGAAAAGGAATCAGTGAAATAGCACATGAACCTGTACTAAAAGAAAGAGTCATACCAACTAGTATAGACTTGGAACTGAATCCCCTTGAGATAAAAACAGGTCTTATTTTCAGACCAAGAATCAAATTATGAATACATCAGAACCTGATATCTTGGCTTGAAAGAATATTATTTGCTGTATACTGCTAAGATTATGATATCCAAGTATATGAATGGAAATGGAATTTTGTAAACTCATAAATTCAGAGGGTCAAGATCTATGCAGTGATTTAAGTGTCAGTGCAACAGTAAGATTTGTAATCATTGAGCTCTGTATATACTTATTTTGTTTTAAGAGGTTGAAGCATTTAAAAATCTCTTACTTTAGATTTTTATTTTTAGTGACATTTAGGGCTGGACTGGGTAAACAACTTTTAAATGGTTAGAATATTGTATTTATGGATGTACATTTTTATTCATTAGAAATGTAAGTAGTATATAAATGTATAAGAAATTTGCCTAATGATTTGTAAGCTTGATAAGTTGAATGATAAAAAAGAAAAAGAAGAGATAAGTGCTCCTTTCCATGCACAACAGTCTCCCAAGATTTAATGATGAGAAATGGCGATAAGGAATAGCATTGATATTAGCAATATGGCCCACAAGTCAAATCTTGCCTGCTGGCCATGTATGTAAAGCCTTACTACCTTTTAACTAGTTGAAAAAAGTCAAAATTAGGATAGTATTTTGTAACATATAAATTATATGACAACCAAATTTCAGTGGCCATATGTTATTCATTGTGCTGTTGGAACACTGCCACATTCTCTCACTTATATATTGTCTCTGTTTTTGTAGTATAATGTAGTATAACAAGTGTAGCTAGCTGTGATGGAAACTATGTTGAAAAAATCTTTAAACGTTTACTATATGGCCCTCTACAGAAACTTGTTCAATCCTTGGGAGAGCAATTATTAACTTGGTCTTCAGAATAAGACAGACTAGGTTTAAACGTCAAATCTGCTCCTACTTGTCATGATTCCGGTGAGTTTCTTAAACTTTGAGAAACTCACTGTCCCCATCTGTGAAATGGAGACAATTTTAGAAGCTATCTTATAGAGCGGCTGCAAAGAGTAAATATGTGATACATGGAAAGCACCTAGAAGAGTGCCTGGAAACAGGCTTTTATTAACACCAGCTGGTACTGGGCTTACTTATTGCTAGTGTTAGAGTGATGGTGGAGAACTGCATATGCTATCAACTTGGAAATGCGTGATTTTAAAAGTTGCATGCTTATTTACAATCATAATCTAAAATGCATATACCTTCTAAATGTCAAACCCCTTATGCAAAGCCGGTTGAACTTCCCTTGAACTCATCCCGAGTCACTGAGTTAGTAGCAGAGGGAAGAATCATTGCGTGGTGGAACCACATGGGCTTTGGAACCATGCAGGCTTTATACGAATTATAATTCTTTCCCTGGCAATGTGGCTTAAAGCCATTCAATATCCCTTTATCGCACATTGTTTTTGTCATCTACATAAACACAAGATATATACCAGCATCACAAATGCAAATACAGGTGCGTGGACCTGCTGAATCTCAAAGGATGATATCCAGATGTTTGCAATTTAAAAAAAGCTAACGTGCTTTTGGTGCATATGCAGGCAGGGCTGAGAATCACAAAACTGAAATGTTTAAGTGAACATAAACATTATCTAAATGAGATAATGAGTGTCAAACTCCTAGCAGAGGACCTGAGACAACCACTCTCCCAAACCCAACCCTTGCTAACATTCTGAACATCAGTCATTCAGGGTAATAGAAAACTTAAAGCTGGACTGGATGTCTTCATCCCAGGAAATCAGGAAAGATCCTTTTCATGCAGTAACAACAGGTAATAAATAGACCTTGCATAAAGTTGTTCCCCAACCTCTGGGGGAGCTGGAAAATGCCTCTATCCAATGGTCAGTATTTCCTCAAACTCTCCATATTGGAAAAAAGACTGTTTCCAGAACCTTACAAAATCCTGTTAATGATTGATAGCATTAAAAGTTTGAATATAGGGGTGCTGAGTGGCTCAGTCAGTTAAGTGTCCGACTCTTGGTTTCAGCTCAGGTCATGATCTCCCAGCTTCGTGGATTTGAGCCCCACATTGGAACTGCTTGGGATTCTCTCTCTCTCTCTCTCTCTCTCTCTCTCTCTCTATCCCACCCCCACTTGTGTTTTCTCTGTCTCTCTCAAAATAAGTAAAAAAACTTAAAAAATGCTTCTAAAAATGTTTGAATATAAAAAGCACTTTCTCTAAGGGTGATATTTCTATCAAAATTAGACCCTTTCTCCTTAAACATAGTTGTGAGCTTATTAACACTTTAAAATCACTGGAAAACTTGTAAGACAGTGCTTCCACAGTCCTGCTATACTCTGAATGGTTCAGCATCAATACAAAGTCTCATTAACCTTATCACTTTCTAGTCCTTGAGCACAATGGGAGATGTCAGGCAGCTGCCACTGTCTGTGTGCTCTAATGCATAAACTTAATGGGCTTGGAGAACAAGACTTCCAGCAGTGCCACGA
Source organism: Cryptoprocta ferox (assembly GCA_028646485.1). Classification (NCBI taxonomy): domain Eukaryota; kingdom Metazoa; phylum Chordata; class Mammalia; order Carnivora; family Eupleridae; genus Cryptoprocta; species Cryptoprocta ferox. Next base: position 65,120,630 of record CM053567.1, on the reverse strand, counting down.
GCTATTCAGAGGTACTTTTCAGCTAGCAAATATGTTATTCTGAACCACCCCGCTATTATTGGAATGTATGGAGCCCTTAATTTTGGTTTAATGGTGTTTTTGTAAGGGAGGCTTTGATGAAACTTAGACCACATTTCTAAAGTCTAAGAAAAATAAAAAGAGCTCTCCTTCCCACATAGTCCCAGTGACATTAACCAATGCCATGTGATGAGGTCCTCACCTTCCCAGCTGCTACCAAACTGGTTTTGAAAGATAAATTCACCTTATGGATTCAATAGTGCAAAGTTTAAGGAAAGTTCCAAAATACACCAAATTCTCTTGGAATTATGGTAAGATAAAATATTTTTAACTGGACTTAATTGCCAGAGATGTCTAAAAGCTCTTTCTGAGGATAGAAAAGAGCAAATCAAAATATTGGACACAGTATCTTTGTACGTGAGAGCCACGAAACCACTAATGCCATCCCCATCCCCACCACGTCCCATAAATATAAATCTCATTGGGATAGTATGTCATATCTAAGAGATGTTTAATATACTGGCAAGAATAGCTTTGTACAATGGTGTACTCAAAATTTAGTTGGGAAACCAATCTTGTAGTTAAAATAATTTCCAAAAAAAGAGGAATTTAGAAATCTATAATATGAGAAAAGATATCAATTTTATGCTATTTGCTCTTTTAATGGGTACCACTGCCATTCTTCATACAAAGAATTCTTGTTTTTAGAAAATGCCATAATACATTTTGTTAAATGGAATCAGATTAGGTATAGTCTCAAAGAGCTGGGCCAGGGATGATCAAAGGCAGGGTCAATCCTATGTTGGTTAGTCAATATACTATGCTCCGTTATTGATCAGTCAGGGCAGAAATCCAAGAATTTTACACCATCAAACAGTTTTTTTCTTTTCTTTTTTAAAATGATTTTTTAATGTTTATTTATATTTGAGAGAGAAAGAGTGTGAGAGGGGGAAGGACAGAGAGAGAAGGAGACACAGAATCCAAAGCAGGATCCAGGCTCTGAGCTGTCAGCTCAGATGCAGGGCTTGAACCCACAAACAGTGAGATCATGACCTGAGCCAAAGTTGGATGCTTAATCGACTGAGCCACCCAGACGCCCCATAAAGAGTGTTTTTCTTATTCAGTAAGTTGTAAAATCATAAATGATTTTGGTGGTCACCTAATTGAGCTCTTGTCACTTTCTCCCCCCACACATTGATTATATACCACAAACAAATTAAGTATATACCTTTTTACTTTATCCTTATCTGTGGGTGGTACTTCAAGATATATAATTTAAAGAGAGTTTTCTGGATTTTTCTCTCTTTGTGACTTTCACCATATCCAACCAGCTATTAAGTCATCTTTTTTTCCTTCTTTATGTGTCTTTTGAATTCCACTTTCTTTTCATTTCTACCACCCAAGTGTAAACTCATTCCTTCTTACCCAGGCTATTGAAATATTCAATCTCTCTCTCACTATAATCTGCTGTATAGTACTCCTTAGTCTATGTCAAAACATTATCTTTCTAAAATGGACTTTTGATCATTGGGTTGGGATATTCTTTTTGTCCCTTTTCATTCATTTTACACATTCTGCACTCTTCTTCGTGTCTGAGAGGTTATTTTTGGCAGATAATGTAAACTAGCAATCATGTTCTCTGGCTTTCCTTTCAGTTTGCCGATGAAAGTCACCAACAGGAAGGTAGGAAGTAGCAGGACAAAGGTAAACATACCTTTTATCCACCACCCTGCTGGGTTGTGTTTTGGTGGTAGCTACATATGTCCAAGGTAAGGTCATACTCCTATAAGATGACAGTCTCCAATACCTTCAGCTTCTTCAACTTCTGGCAATCACTTTCTCTTCCTCTGTCTCCAAGTCTAATGTTTTGAACCCCATAGTGGTTTTCCCTTAACCCTGCCCATAGTTTTCCAAATAGTTTCCATTCAATTCTATTCAATCGTCCTTTCAACTGTTTCCTAATATGATTCTGACTCCTATAATTATGCTACTTCCTGAACAGGTACTTTCAAATGTCTTTTTATGCCTCTAATACAAATTCCACTTTCCCATATCTGATTGTTAACCCCACTAAAAGTAGCCCTAATTTATCATCTTGATGATCTTCAGTTGTTCAGTTACAGGAGCACTACTCTCTAGTCAGACTACATCACTCACCCTGTCCCTCACATATCACATGTGTTCCCAAGTCCATTCCTTGATATAGGGAAATAATCTGGCTTGGCAGGCCAGCCTCTTTTTCTCTGAGATCTGCTTTCCATGTTCCATATTATGCTATTAGTAGGTATATTTCTGCTATATTATCCTCCTCTCTATCCATAAAAAAATTGGGCCAGGCATACATACAAGATCCAAGCTGGGCAATCACAGTCCTGTTCTCAGGAATGTGGATTACTAAACAAAATTATTGGGACTAGATTCTTTGGATAGTGGAGTAACAGTAATAGGACTGTGATAGAAGGCGGCCCATAATCATCCTTCCTGGGCCCAATCCTTGACATTTCTTTGAAAAACTTCCTTGATTTCAATGAGACACTAGAATATCTTCTCTAATTAAATTTTCCTCTGCCAGCTCAATTTGATTTCCTTAACTATAAAGGAACCATCACTAACACACTGATTCAACATTTCTTTCTCTTGGAATAGCAGCATGTCTCACTCCATATATTTAAAGCAATGGTCTCCAAAATAAGTTGTGAGCACCAAAGATGATGAATTAGTGTGAGAAAAAAAATACTAAAATATCTATTTTCTATCTAAACAACTTTAAATGATTTAAAAATCAACCTATATTAATATTTAATGTGCAATTAACCTCAGTGCCTGTAAGTCAACAGGTGAGGTATTCTATACATACAGGGATGGGAAGGGAAGAGTGGGAGCTCTATAAAGTGGATAGGTTGACAGTGGCATTATTGTTTCTTTATTTACTTTTAGTAAAAGTTAAATTATAATAGTTTATGTGTCCCCTATTAGATTGGTTTAAATGCTGGAGTTTTTACAAGGCAATGACATGAGAAGGGAAGTGATTCTGATTTATTTCTGTAACATTCAGGGGTTCACTGTTTATGTCATGGCAAAGTACTTTTAAGAGATGTCAAGCTTAAAGATAAATGAAGCATTTTTCTTTTAAACAGATAAGTGTTCCAAATATATTGAATTTTTGATGATAAAAAATTGCTATCTGTAGTGTGCTATCTAGCAGATATTTTTTTTAAAATTCAACCTTTACTGTATCCTTAAGATAAAAATAATATTTTAATAACAAATGAGAGTAACTCCATTTTGAAAGAAACTCTTTTGAATTTGGGTATTTGTTAAAGTTTCTCTCAATGTGCAACTTTTATTTTATTTGTATTGTAAAAATATGTCATTTACATAGGCTTTATCATTTGTGCATTGTCATAGAAATAGACATTTCAAACTAGTTTCAAATTCTCCAAAGAGATACTATTATTAAGCTTTGAGCTATCTGCTTAAAATAAAAAATTCAGCATCTTCCAAACAAGTCAGGAATAATCTCTCAACATCAGTTAGAATATAAAATTAAGAGATAAATTTCAGTTAAACAATTTTCAAAATTAGAATAGAAAAGTGTGTATCATAATTATCAAATATTTCCAATTATTAACCTCTCCAGTTAAATCTACATATATTTCTCAGCTTTCACAGGCATCTTTTTAAAATCAATATTATAATATACTTAATTTAGAACAAAAACTTCAAAATATTATTGAAAATCAAAGGGTTAAAATTCATTTTTCAATATACTGAAGCTTTTTCAATAATATTTAGTAAAAGCAAAGAAGTTTGGGTATGACTAATAAAAATAAATGTAATAATTTAAAATGACATTCATTTGTTTTCATCTTATACTAATTTTTCTGACACATACACTGTATAATATATGATTATACTACTATAGTAATACATGTATCTGATTTATAACTAATTATATAACATTATATAGCTTATTTTATGTATATTGTATATTATATAGTATTTCTATAGCATATTTATGTGATAAGTATGGCAATGTGTTTACAACTTAAATATAGTTATATTCTGTAAATAGATATGGGTTCCTTATTATATAAATAAATTATAAATATATACTTGTCTATACTTGCAGGTGTTCATTTTTTAACTATTAGGAAAATGGGATCAAAATCTTTCAGACCTGTCAGCTTTAGTGGTGGAGAATTAAAGACAAAAAGAAGTGGCCCCAAGTTGGTGATTTTTATATCTGTACTTGGTGTTTGATTTTTTATATTTTCTCTACTTTGGGGTATTTTTGAAATGTCCTATTGAATAGCTTCTGAGAGCATGGTATTCTTATAATTATAGCGGTAATAAGTTAAACTTATAAATGGACAAATTATTTCTATATTTCTCAAATAAGGGAGAAAAGTACTTTGGGGGATTATATCCAAATCAACTGTGTCCTCTATAAGAAAAGATTTCTAAACCAGGTTTCTCTTTTCACTGAATTCCTCTCAAAGCTTGTATAATTACTCTTATGGTCCTTAATTTAATATTTGTGAGTTTTCATATTTTTTATTTTTTAAAACATATATGTTGTCAATTCTACTATAGTTGACTCTGAACAATGTAATAATTCACATGCTGATCCCCATGCAGTTGAAAATAGCTATGTAACTTTTGACTCTCCCAAAACTTAATTATAGTTTACTGTTGACTGGAAACCTTACCAATAACATAAACAGCAGATTAACACATATTTTATATGTATTACATACTATATTCTTACAAGAAAGTAAATAGAGAAAAGAAAATGTTATTAAGAAGATCATCAGGTAGGGAAAATACATTTACTGTACTATATTATATTTATATTTTTAAAAATCCACATATAAGTAAACCCACACAGTTCAAACTCATCCTGTTCAAGGGTCAACTGTATTTTGCTAGTTCTTCAGAAGCAATCATTGTGTTTCATGGTTGTGTGTATCTACCTTTTGGTCTTCTCTTCTGTCCTCATTTTCACTTGATCCAATCAGATCCCACTTAAATTCACTTCTCTACCTTGAAAGGGGCTGAGATGAATTAGTCATGCAGCTAGCCAACCTTACTTTAAATTCAAGGTCACTGATCTCAGATAAACTACAATATATTTCCTTGGTCCTTTCATTCTCCTATGTTTCCTCATGACTATTTCGTGTCTTCCATTTCTCCAAACTTCCAAATTAACCTCTTTGTTTATTCTTATTCACAGCAGATCACCTCACCTTCTATCTACTGAAGCAATCAGAAGAAAACTTCAAGAGGGGCACCTAGGTGGCTGAGTCAGTTAAGGGTCTGACTTCAGCTCAGGTCATGATCTCATGGTTGGTGAGTTTGACTCCCACATCATGTTCTGTGATGACAGCTCAGAGCCTGGAGCCTGATTCGAATCCTGTGTCTCCCTCTCTCTCTGCCCCTCCCCTACTCATGCTCTGTCTCTCTCTCTTTCTCAAAAATAAATAAACATTAATTTTTTAAAATAAATAAATAATAAAAAAACTCCAAGAAAAAAAATTCTAATAAATGCAGCTACTTTTGTTCCTGCATCTATGACCTCCTTTACTACTGTAACCTAGGTCAGCTCTTTACCTGAGCTAGATCACATCTGTCTCATGTGCTCAGACTTAGCTTTCAAAATGATCCCCTGTCTTTCCTCCATTGTCACCATTTCCCTCTCAGTTTTATGTCTTCATTAGCATGCAAAACTTGCTTTCATTTCTTTCACCTTAAAAAGTGAGTCCAGGGGCACCTGGGTGGCTCAGTCTATTAAGCGTCAGCACAGGGGGCAGTCTGCTTGGGATACACTCTCCTCTGTCTCTGCCCCTCCCCTGCTCACATGTGTGGCATGTTCTCTCTTTCACACTCTCTCTCTCAGAATAAATAAACTTAAAAAAAGTGAGTCCACTTTGCCTTTCAACCCTACTTTTTTATTTTGGTTTCAACGGGAGCCTGATATTTGTCTACATGTATAAAAAATATTTTCTATTTGCTGAATCCATTCCCTTTGAACACGCAGTCAGGCTTTTACTTCTACTTCTACTACAAAACTGTTATTAGCATCTTCAGTGATCATTCAATTGCCAAAATCAATGTTCAGTTCTTCAGACCTCATTTTCCTTGATCTTTAAGCAACTTTGTCAGAGTTGATTACTCTACCTTCATGAAACTCTTTTTGTACTACCCCAAAGACACACTCTGGTTTTCCTCCTTCCTCCTGGTTGTCTTTTCTTTTTCTTCTTTGTTTGTCATTGCCGACCTGTCTTTTAAACATTGGAGTCCCTTAGGATTGGAGTCCCCTGGGGATCTCTCTTCTATTTTCCACATTTATGTAGTAGCCTGGTGATGCCATCCGTTATACACACACACACTTTGCCTACCCTTTAGTCTATCTTCCATATATATATTTTAAGAAACTTCTGTAATACCACAACTCTAATAATCACTAATTTTTCAGTATTTTAAGTCTTTCTTTAAAAATAAAAATAGCTTTGCTTTTTTAATTGTAGAAATACAATTCACACTGTAATAAGTATAAAATAAAAAAAAATGTTCAGAAAGCAAAATCATCTAAACACTGAAGAAGGAAGCAGGAAGGATAAAGAGAAGGAGGAAGAGGAGAAGGACAAGGAGGACAAGGAAGAGGAGGAGGGAAGGAGGAAGGAAAGGAGTAGAAGGAGGAGAAAGAAAATGAAGATGAAGAAGAAAGAAGGAGGAAGAGGAAAAGGAGGAGGTGGTGGAGGAGGAGGAGAGGGGAATAGCTTAAAACATCAAAGCTTGTCTCCAGTCCTAATATCTCTCCTGAGACTCTAATATCCAACTGCTTAGTCATCTTGTCTACTTGGATGTCAAGTCAGTATCTTAAACTTTACACATCTAAAACTGAGCTCCTATTAATTGCCCCAACCTACTGCTCTCACAATCTTCTCCATTTCAGTAACTCCACTCCTCTATGCGATCAGAAGAAAACTTCTGAGTTAGTCTCTTTCTTTCCCAGTCCCTTCTTAATAAGTCTATTCTCCTTATTAAGAGATCTCCTTATTAAAGTGTTCCTGCTGACAAGTGTCAAATTATGTTTTACCCATGGCCAAAATTTCTCAGTGGCTTTCCCCTATTTTATAATCGTACAATGGTTTTAACTGTAAACGTCTGTGAGAAAACTAGAGATTTTCTTTGTATCACTAAAACTATTCCCAGATAAAAAATTTTTAAATGTTTATTTATTTTTGAGAAAGAGAGAGAGACAAGTGTGAGCAGGGGAGGGGCAGAGAGAGGAAAACACAGAATCTGAAGCAGGCTCCAGGCTCCAAACTGTCAGCTCAGAGACTGACATGCGGCTCACACCCACAAACTGTGAGATCATGACCTGACCTAAAGTCAGATGCTTAACCGATTGTGCCACCCTGGCACCCCAGTTCCCCAATAAAATATTATTAAATGTTGGCTTCCTGAAAGCACCACTAAGATAACCTGTTGATAAGGCAAAGCGGAGACATTGCATCCTGTAGTGAGGAAGAACCTTGTGTTGAGAGGATTGGTAGTATTTCAGAAAAGTGAGAAAAAGTGGGTTACTTTTGAGGCTTTGGGGTATAAAATAGATTGTTCAATGTGGGAGTTATTTAGAATGATAAGGAACATGATATAATAGTGTAGGATTGGTAGACACAGAAAGATGAAGATTTCAAGGAAAGACTCTCATGGACAGTGTTGGCAAATAAACAGTTGTTTGATGCTCTGTGTAATATTTATTTTCCTGAGTAATTATTTCCTGGATCAGCAGTCATGTTGATAAAAATAGTGCAAGAGAAGGCATGCTACATGAAGATATAATCAAATAGTAAAGTTGTATAACTGTAGCTAGTGACCTGTTATAAACATAGATGATTTTGGTTCTCACCAGATACACTTACCTTCCCTGGCTACCCCTGTCCACTCTCTGAAGTCAGAATATTAGAGAGTCTTGCTATGAATACATAGAACACATCAAATACGAACACTGTGTTGATTCATATATTATCAGCCTGATTTGGTCATTAAAAGTATTTAAATACATAACTGCCAAGATTGACAGGGTTTATTGACTTAATTAAATCAACTATTGGTACATTTCTGTGCCAGAAAAGTATATCATCAAAATGTTAATTTGATTGAACATTAATAACTTTAATAAATATCCAAAATGCAAAAATCTGCTTACCACTTGCACTGTTTCTGCCATGATGGAAGCCATCATCATCTCGCTTCAGAACTATTGTAATGACCTCTCACTTTCTACTTGCCTCTCTTTTGCCCATCCTTCAGCCTATCCTCCTCAGAACAGCTTGAGTGATCCTGTTGATAGCTGTCAGATTATGTTAAATCCTTGGCCAAAATCTCTCCGTGCTTCTTTTTTCATTTTTCTCAGTTTCTGTTGAAGTCCACAAAATCACCCTTTATGGGAATTTTTAAGGACACCTATCCATAATATGTAACATCTCATCATTAGGAATCCACCCTTAAAAATCATCAGTAAAAGGGGCGCCTGGGTGGCTCAGTCGATTAAACGTCCGACTTTGGCTCAGATCATGATCTCACGGTTCGTGGGTTCCAGCCCCACAGTGGGGCTCTGTGCTGACAGCTAGCTCAGAACCTGGAGGCTGTTTTCAGATTCTGTGTCTCCCTCTCTCTCTGACCCTCCCCTGCTGATGCTGTCTCTCTCTCTCTCAATAAATAAAACATTAAAAACAAAATCATCAGAAAGAGCAACATCCTGCCCGCTAAGCCCAACATTGACCTCTAGGCTTGTAATATACACTCCAACCACTAGAGGCACACTTCTCAGCAACAAGACAGGACTTCCCCACTCCCAGAGGACCAATAGTAACAATTAGGTAAGTCTTAAAATCCTGCTTTTTGAAAATTCCAGCAAGTGGAACAAAGCCAGGCAAACCACACCAATACTTAATAAAAAGCACTGACATTTCTTTAGCCACATGCTTCAGAGCACCACCTTTCTCTTGTGGAAGATCCACCCCCGACTCCTGGTCCATTCTCTTAGGATTACAAGGTACTCTAAACTCTTCAAAATGTCCATCTTCAGAACAGTACTTCTTATTATCTTCACCTCTGCCTCTCCCTGGCTCAAAAGGAGCCAAATTCTTGACCATGTCTTACAAAGCACTTTCTGATCTAGCTGCCCATTAACTCTGATCTCATCTCCTACTGCTTTCAGTTACTTTCTCTGCTCCAGGCATACTGGCCTTGCCCTTCCTGGTGCACATCTGGTTTGCTTGCTCCTGCCTCAGAGCCTCTGCGCTTGATGTCTCATCTGCCTGGGATACAATCCTCCATGTAAACACATATACATTCTTTAGCTGCCTTGTTTTTATTTTTCTCCATTGCACTCAGCACCACCCAATACACTATATATCTAAGTACTTGCCTTTTTTTTCTATCTGTGCTCTTCCATTGAAACATAGGATCTATGAGAACAGAAAATATTTTATTTCTGAATAGAAAACATTTTACACCTACTGATGGTTCATAGGATCAGACTAACCAAGTAAGGACACATTAAGCCTCGCATGTATTATTTATAAAATGTTACCTGAAAATCATAAAAATGAATGAGTCAGCCCTCTCTTTTTTTAATTAATTAATTAATTAATTAAAATTTTTTTTGAGTCAGCCCATTTATATGTTCTTATGATCCTGTTCATACCTCTCATAATGTTCAGCACATATAGTAGTGGTGTTCATATTTATCTTTCTTTCTACAGTAAGAAGTCTCTGAGTTACAAACATACTGTATTCACATTACTGTGGCCAGATCCCAGTGTAGAACTGATATTCAATAAGCAAGATGTAGGGGCGCCTGAATGGCTTAGTCCATTAAACATCCGACTTTCATTTCAGCCCAGGTCATGATCTCATGGTTTGTGAATTCGAGCCCACATTGGGCTCTGCACTAACAGCTGAGAGCCTGGAGCCTGCTTCAGATTATATATCTCCCTCTCTCTCTGTCCCTCTCCCACTCTCACTCTGTCACTCTCAAAGATAAATAAACATTAAAGAATTTTTTTAAGAAAGCAAGATGTATTGATGTTTGATCTCTCTTTTGTGATTTTATTTACTCATTTTCTTATTTATTTTTGCATTTGGAAGAGAACACAGGCATTAAAAAGTAAATGTTGACAGCTCCTCACCACTACGCAGTATAGGAAAACTGAGTGAAGTCAAGTTCATGGTGTTGTGCTAATTACACAGTCCACCAGATGAAGAGATCCTTTCTGTTCTTTCTTCTCTTTTGTCCCTATGAGTGTTATCAACAATTCCCCCATCTCACTATTTCTATGTCATTGGACTTTCTGACTTCACTTCAGTTCTCAGATCTAAAGATACATAGAAAAGAGACATGCAGATAGAAATAAGAGGGAAAAGCAGAACAGGGATGAAGTAACAAAAGATAGATAAGGGAGGGGAGTCCAAGGCAGAGGAGGGAGGAGGAAGTTCTAGGTCTGTGGGGCATTTGCATCATACAACTTTGCTGCTGCAAGGAAATCAATAAGAAGTAAGCTCTGGAAAGTGATCACATTCAAACTAAGGTGCCAGGGAAAAAATGGAAGGGATGTGTGCCATAAGGAAGAGGTATACTAGAGTAGAAGAGACGAATTCACACCTTACAGGTTTCACAACATGGTACATACTATAAGAGTGTTAATTTTGGTGTATGTTTCTCAAAGTTTGAGAAGCTGAAGGATGATGGTTTAAATAAAACTGTCACCAATGGTGAGTTTATTTTTCTTTTTTTTAAATTTTTCTTTCTAATTAGCTCTGTTTTGAAATACCATGCTTTTAAATTTTTTAATGTTTATTTATTTTTGAGAGAGAGAAAGAAAGAGAGAGCATGCGTGCAAGTGGGGGAAGGGCAGAGAGAGAGGGAGACACAGAATCCAAAGCAGGCTCCAGTCTCTGAGCTGTCAGCACAGAGCCTGATGTGGATCTCAGACCCACAAACCATGAGATCGTGACCTGAACTGAAGTTGGGCACTTAACCAACTGAGCCACCCAGGTGCCCCAAAATACTATGCCTGTTTTTCTAAAAGCTATGCTAAAACTTCCTTTTTTTGTTTGATTGCTGTTTTGTTTGGGAAAGGATTCGAGGGACACCAAAAGCTTGTTTTAAGAAAGATGCTTTATTCATTAGTATTGTATTTCTCTTATTTTGATTTATAAAAGTTTTTCACATTAAACATTTACTGAGTGACCTTGAAATGAGGCTAAACTCCAACTTGAATGTCAGCAGAAAGAAATGCCAATTTTTATGAAAATTTTGCTTATGACTTTTAAATGTGAGAATGTCTTTTCATTTTTAAAAACATTCTATTCTTTTTCACCTTTATTACTACTATAACCTTTAAAATTTCAGACAAAGACTTTTCAATTGTTTGAATTAGTCAAATTTATACAGAGGGAACATATGAATATTGACCATTAAAATTTTACCATTTGCCAATACTAAAATAATTTCTAGAACTAATTCTATGACATTTAACAAAACTTACAGGTATACTCTCTGGATTGTTTTATCATATGTTCTCTTTTGGAATTTTTAAAAATATTGTTTTATTAATATGGTGCTATACATAATGAATTTATATTGGAGCAAACATCTAAAAAAATTAAGTTAGTAGACATAGAATAGAAAAAGAACCTTAATCACAAAGTTCTTATCGAGGTATGAAATCAAGGCATGTGGCCAAAAGCTTTCTTAGAATTATAATTTATTATAAATAATTATTTAGAGTTTTTCTTTTTCTTTTCTTTTTTTAACTTTTTTTAGTGTTTATTTATTTTTGAGAGAGAGAGACAGAGAAACAGTGTGAGCAGGAGAGGGGCAGAGAGAGAGGGAGACACAGAATCCGAAGCAGGCTCCGGTCTCTGAGCTGTCAGCACACAGCCCGATGCGGGAGTTGAACCCACCAACTGTGAGATCGTGACCCAAGCCTAAGTCAGAGTCTCCAAAGACTGAGCAACCCAGGCACCCCTCTTTTTACTTTCACTATAAAAAAAGATACTCCATGCTACCTTTTTCCAAATCTCTTTCTTTATCCCAGCTAAAACATGAAGAGTAGGAATATTATGTTAATTTCTATTAAGTGTTTAATAGATTCTATCAGTTTCCATTAGCCACCAGGGAATATTTAGAACTCTTATTGTTTTTCAAATATATTAAAGCAATTTATTATAAACTGAAAGTATCAAAAAAAACCTTTAAACAGAGCTTGGTTATAATAAAACCATCACTGTGTGTTTATAAGTATTTTAACATATATTATCCTGTTTAAATATTACAATAACTCTATGAAATAAGTACCATAGGATAGAATAAACATTGAGACTTAGAGAGCTCCATGAACCTGTCATACAGTAAGGTGCTGATCTGGGATTTTTAAATTTTTATTTATTTTTGTTTGAGAGATGGTGAGTATGGGAATGTGACAGAGGGAGAGAGAGAGAGAGAGAGAGAGAATCTTAAGCAGGCTGTATGCTCAGCATGAGTCCAACGCACAGGGCTTGATCTCATAATCCTGAAATCATGACCTGAGCCAAAATCAAGAGTTAGATGCTCAACCGACAGAGCCACTCAGGTGTTCCTGATAGGAGATTTGAATTCAAATTTGTCTGACTCTGGCAACTAAGCTTTTAAATAGTGTGGTGGATGGTATTGCCTGTTCAAAATATCTGCTGCTCCTTTTCTAGGTCCCCTTTCTATGGAGGAGTGTATATATGGTCCCCAACTTATGATGATTTGACTTACAAGTTTTCTAGCTTACAATGAGGCAAAAGCAATACACATTCGGCAGAAAGCATACTTTGAATTTTGATCTTTTCTAGGCTACTGATAAGCAGTAGAATATTCTATTATGATGTTAGGTGGGGACAGTGAATCTAGCTCCCAGTCAGCCACACAGACAACTAGTATAACTACAAACATTCCATATCCATATAATCATTCTTTTTTTTAAGTTTGTTTATTCATTTTGAGAAAGAGATAAAGAGAGAGTAAGGAGGGGCAGAGAGAGAGAATGCCAAGCAGGCTCCACACTGTCATCACAGAACCCAATGTAGGGCTCAAACCCATGAACCGCGAGATCATCACCTGAGCTGAAATCAAGAGTCAGACACTTAACCAACTGAGCCACCCAGGTGCCCCCCATACAACCATTCTGTCTATCACTTTTAGTATAATATTCATCAAATTACATGAGACATTCAACTCTTTATTATAAAATAAGCCTTGTTAGATGATTTTACCCAACTGTAGGCTCATGTAAATGTTCTGAGCACATTTAAAGTAGGCTAGGCTAAGCTATAATGTTGAGTAAGTTATATGTATTAAATTCATTTTGATTTATGATATTTCCAATTTATGATGGGTTTATTTGTACATAATCCCATTCTAAATCAACCTCACTGCCTTGTTCACGTGACCCATTTTGGCAAATGGGTGATGGAAATTGACATGTTCCATTTCCAAACAGAAGATTTACAAGCCATCACATGGTTTTCCACCTTGTTATTTTCCGTTTTCCCTTGAGCTTGGCAGTCTCCCCAGTTGGACTGACCCTACAGTCTAGGTCTCAGGTGATGCTGACTCTGAACAAGGCACTGTACAGTGATAAATATGGAACTGAGCATTCACTGTCCTGTGTCAATGAGACCAACAGGTCATTTTTTGTCATAGCACAACTGAGCCTAGCTTGACTAATACATTATTCAGTCTGTGCCTCTATTTTCTCATTCTATGTAGAGAAATTTATTTGTAATGTAATTTTTTTCTTTACTGCAAATAAACCAGAACAAATGAAAATCTCCTTCCCTGCAAAACTTTCTGAATACATCATAAAGTCCTTTGGTAAATTCTGTAAACATACAACATAATTAAATTATGAGGGAATGAGAATTATAAAATGCCTGCTCTGGTTGGATGTTGCACAAAGTGCATATCAAGTAGAAGAGCAAATACTTTTCAGAGATTATTTTCCATTATCTACTGTTAATAACACCTCTCTTGGTACTGGCTAAACCATTTAACTTTGTCTGCAAGCACATTTAAAACAGATTCTGTTGACAGGTGCAGTTCCAAAGACTTTTTCATCTTCAGTGAAATTATATTGCTCTCCCACTCACACTTCTTCCTTTAAAATGGTACTTACACCCACTGCCGCCTGGATGCTTTTATTGTGGAGGAAAGACTAAAGAGTGATTCATCTCGTTTTTAATCTTTTGGCCTTTTCAGAGGGATGATAAAATCACAGGAATTAGGGATGAAAATCATCAATTGCTTTTGCATTTACATTTTTATACCCATAGTCAGCAGCTTCCCAACAATGAGGTTGAATAAAAAAGGATAGGTAAGCCAAAACCCTCTGCTACAGATTATCAACTACCCACAGACCTGAGGATGGGTGTGTGTGCTTTATTTAGAAAGACTGCCTGAAACATGTCACCATCATCTTCTTTTAAATTCAGTCTCTTTTGGCTCAGCATGTATCCATTGATTTTGTTTTGGCTGAAATCTGTTAAAAAACAAGATAAACAATCATGAATTTCTCATTTGCAACCATTTATGTATATGGGAAGTGACTTATTGATCTTCTAATTGAACAGTCATTGCTCACTCTTCATCAGATTATTTTTCATCAGAGTTATTTACCACTGTCCAGGCGCTGACCTAACTGTCAGGCTGTGAGCAGCTCTGTACACAGGAGTCCTGCTTCTGTCGTTAGAGCAGCCATATATCAAATGCTTCTAACGGGCTAAATGGAAACTTCAGGCACAATATAAATAGAATTTAAATGATTACCGTAGCCTCTTCTAGATAGGTCAGACGGAGGAAAACACTTGGTCACCTCCCGAGCCATTGCTTTTGGCCCCAATAACATTTTTTTGGTGGATGTTCTTAATAAAATTGAAATCAACAACAGTAAGGTCTAGATAACGCAGGTAAATTAAAAACGATATGTGCCTCCTTCACGTTAGCAACTTTTGACATTTCTCAACGATTACTTCATGGTTAAAGGTAATAAAATAGTAAATGTGTTCTAGGAAATTCCATCAAAAGGAATATAAAGCATAGCAATTAAAAAGGGGGGTCAAGACTGATCATATTCTCCTTCTTATATATGGTACGATGTATAGTGGATTATTGAGACTTCCATTTGAACTTCTCTCTTGCTTTGTTACTCATTTTACTTACTGCTTTAAAAAAAAAAAAAACCTAGCTAAACCAGTGCTGTGCAATAGAGCTTTTTGCAATGATGGAAATGTTCTATAATCTGCACAATCCAATATCATACAGCCACTAGCCACAGTGCCTAATGAGCACTTGAAATCTAGCAAGTACAACTGAGAAACTGATTTTTAAATTATATTTAATTTTATTTGACTTAAACATTTACATGGTCATAGTGATTACCTCATTGTACACTCAGGTCTAGACCATACATAATTTACATTCTTAGAATCACAGAACTTTAATGTTGAAAGCAGTTTGCAAAGAATCTAACCTAAGCTGTCTATATTGTTACTCACCTGTTGGAGAGATTATTTCTGACATTATATTAATCAATTACAGTTGCTTGCTCCATCTAATCACCACAGATGAAGCCAGAGTCCAAAAGTTTCTGGGTTTTATTCTTGTAAACCATATAACTGTACTTGTCAACCATAAAATAGTTCAAAAAAGTAAATAGTATTACTAAAATGGTGAATGATGGAGTTCGTGGATGGCTCAGTTGGTTGAGTATCCAACTGTTGATTTCAGCTCACATCCTGATTCCAGGGTTGTGGGATCGAGCCCCTCACAGAGCTCCATGATGAGCATGGAGCCTGCTTCAGATTCTGTCTCTCTCTTTCCCTCTAGCCCTCTCTCACACACTCTCTCTCACTTTAAAATAGAAAAAAAATGGTGAATAATAAACATATTTCAGAATTCTACATATCATCTGAAATATGTTGCTTGCCCTTCATTCATGCATAAGTCCAGCTTTCTTCTCAGAGCTAGAACAAATAATTCTAAAATTTGTATAGAACCACAAAAGACCCTGAACAGCCAAAGTAATGTTGAAAAAGAAAACCAAAGCTGGAGAGATCACAATCCCGGACTTTAGCCTCTACTACAAAGCTGTAATCATCAAGACAGTATGGTATTGGCACAAAAACAGACACATAGACCAATAGAATAGAGATAGAGAACACAGAATTGGACCCACAAATGTGTGGCCAACTAATCTTTGACAAAGCAGGAAAGAATATTCAGTGGAAAAAAGACAAGTTTCTTTAGAAAATGGCGCTGGGAGAACTGGACAGCAGTATGCAGAAGAATAAAACTAGACTACTTTCTTACATCATACACAAAAATAGACTCAAAATGGATGAAAGACCTAAATGTGAGACAGGAAACCATCAAAACCTTAGAGGAGAAAACAGGCAACAACCTCTTTGACCTTAGCCGCAGCGAATTCTTACTCTACACCTCTCTGAAGGCAAGGGAAATAAAAGCAAAAGATAAAAAGCTTCTGCACTACAAAGGAAACAATCAACAAAACTAAAAGGCAACCGATGGAATGGGAGAAAACATTTGAAAATGATATATCAGATAAAGGGTGAATATCCAAAACCTATAAAGAACTTACCAAACTCAACACCCAAAAAACAAACAATCCAGTGAAGAAATTCACAGAAGACATAAGTAGACACTTTTCCAAAGAAGACACCCAGATGGCCAACAGACACATGAAAAGATGCTCAACATTGCTCATCATCAGGGAAATACACATCAAAACCACACTGATATACCACCTCACACTGGTCAGAATGTCTAAAATTAACAGTTCAGGAAACAACAGATGTTGGGGAGGATGTGGAGAAATGGGAACCCTCTTGCACTGTTGGTGGGAGTATAAACTGGTGCCATTCTGGAAAACAGTGTGGAGGTTCCTCAAAAAATTAAAAATATAATTACCCTACTACTCAGCAATAGCACTACTAGGGATTTATCCAAAGGATAAAGGCTGATTCATAGGGACACATGTACCCCAATGTTTACAGCAGCACTTTCAACAGTAGTCAAATTATGGAAAAAGCCCAAATGTCCATCAAGTGATGAATGGATAAAGATGATGTGGTTTATATATACAATGGAATACTACTTGGCAATGAGAAAGAATGAAATCCTGCCATTTGCAACAATGTGGATGGAACTGGAGGGTATTATGCTAAGTGAAATAAGTCAGTCAGAGAAAGACTATCATATGTTTTCACTCACAGGTGGAATTTGAGAAACTTAATGGAAGACCATGGGGGAAGGGAAGGGGAAAATATAGTTTAAAACAGAGATGGAGGCAAACCATAAAAGACTTTTAAATATAGAGAACAAACTGAGAGTTGATGGGGGAGTGTGTGTGGGAGAGGGGAATATGTTGTTGGGCACTGAAGAGAGCACTTGTTGGGATGAGCACTGTGTATTGTATGTAAGCGATGAATCATGGAAATCTATTCCCGAAGCCAAGAGCACACTCTATACACTGTATGTTAGCAAACTTGACAATAAATTATATATATATATATATATATATATATAATTCTTATATATATATAAGAATTCATGCTGAAGTAAATACAACACTTGATCTTAGCCAAAAGGCTGAGACGCGATAATGCAGAAGTAAATACAAAAAATGAAGTTGGGTGTGAGTATGTATTTGGAGAAAAATAGAACAGAAAACATGATTTCTGCATAAAAATTGAGGATATTCTTTGTTGTTAGAAACCATGCCTTGTTTATCTTTGTCTCTTCAGAACTGAGCACCAGTTCTGAATTTGAGCACCAGTAATTCCAATTTGAGAGATGACCAATAAATGTTCTATGGACATACTGAAATGAAATGATTACATTAAAGGAAAAGAATGGCATTTTAAGTGTTGGTATCTTGTCCACAATGGATTAACCAATAGAGCTTATTACTTCACTGGTCCTTCATTCTGGCTTTATATTGGGGCCACCTGGCAAACTTAAAATATGTCCAGCCCAACTCCAGGAAAAATGGGGGCCAAGGCAATAGTAGTTTTAAAAGCTTCCCAGCTGACACTACAGAGCAGTAAGGGTTAGAAAGGATCATTTGTTTAGTAAATTATGACAATGAATCAAAATTAAAATATATTTCAGAGTCAAATTAATCTTGACTCTAACTTATAACCTTAAAATATGCCAAAGGAGACTGTAACTGGACTGATGAAAACACCTTATCACTAATAAAAATAGAAAGATAAACCTCTACTAATTTTTAAAACAATCAATTAAAAGACAATCAAAGACAAAAATCAGTGAATTCTAGTCTCATTGTGGTTTCACATATCCATAGATATACCTGAGAGATTAGGAAGTCCTATGTGACAGAATCAAATTTTCATGGCATAAAATGTGGGTCATAAGAGAGAAATCACTCTTAAGCCTGAAACAGAGTTTGGACCAAAGAACTGGACTTCACAACAGGGTTTTGGCAGAAGGGAAGAAAGGATATGCATATGTATGTAGCAGGTATGTGATTAATAACTGTACTTGTCAGTAACTGCTGCTGTGTGTATATGTATACATATACAAGTCATATATACGTATGTATGTCATGTATATGCAAGTCACACTATACCCAGATCTGCAAGGGTATTTTCCTTCTTATTTCATAGAGAACTACTGGATTGTTTTAGTGTCAGGATTGGAAGGGATTGAACTCCTAGATAGCCAAGATATTGGTAGCAATCTATACTATAAAGAGGCCAATTTTAGAGAAAGTGATAGAGCTTAGAATGGTTTGTTTGTTTGTTTAAGTCAGAGAGTCTTTTCTCCCTTCCTGCTTATCCAAAGCCTTTCTATCCTTTGAGGACAATTTTGGAAATTAAAAAAAAAATCTCATATATGTTAATAAAACTTTAGTTAAAACTTTAATTGAAAATAGAGGCCTCAATTCTAAATATAGTTAATGGTAATATCTGAGTTAAAAAAAAGGTTAATAGTGACTTCAAGAACAAATGTAGCTATTATCTTATTTGTAAAGCAAAGAGAAGTAAGAAAATATCTACTTAATATGATAAAATGTAAGTAAAGGCTGTAGTATATTTATACTGATCTGTATTCATTACAAAGTTGAGTTTCTGATGATGCCTTATAAAAAGAGATTTATTATAATTTGCATAGAAAGCTCTGAAAAGTCTTCTACGTTAGACTGTTTACTTACTACTTTGAGATTATATTTCATATAGAAAAATATATTTTTAGTAGAAAATTGTATTTGTTCACTTAAAATCAAAGTAAGTATATCTCCTAAACCTAACTTAAAACCTTGAATATATATGTGTATACAATAAATATTTGCTGATTGATTTACATGAAAAATAAGGATATTATTGGGCAAGTTGAAATTTGGGGTGCCTTGGTAGCTCAGGAATGTAATTCCTATATGAGAGATACCATGTATGCATATGTGTGTGTTTGCATCGGTGGGTATGTTTATGGATTTTAAACTCAAAAAGAGTTTTTAGCTTTGGGAGTAAGAAATCATGGATGATGAATTTTTATTTTCTGGGTCCATTAGGAGCAAAGTAAACAGATACAAAACAAAAATTGCATAGAACATAACTGTGGTATCTCCTGAAACATTTCATGAAGGACACTCAACTGGAAAATTAAAGGAAATTTACCAGATATATATCTGAGGACTCTGAAAATAAAAATAAAGGTTAAAATTGTTAATTACAATGACTAGTCTTTTCATCACTTGTAAAATGTAAAATTTCTTCTTAAAATATGGTCAATCAGCTTCCCTTTTGACAGACTCTGCAGTCCTTGGTACCAGTTGGAATTCTGCATTACAAATAGAAGCTCCATTCCCTTACAGAGAGAAGAGAGTTTGATGAACAATTGTGAGAATTGTTGAGTAGATTTCTCCATTCCCCAGATTCAGGAAACAAACTTGATGATATATGTTTAAGGAAATGTACATAATTCTAATTTTAGAATCTTATTGTCAATGCAATATAATGTAAGATTTTGTATTATTACAAATGAAAATATTTAAAAAGGAGACAATAGTTGAATTATCTATATATGTAAGAATAGATTAGAAATCACAGGGGTCTATTTAAAACCCTGCATGGTGTTTTTATTTTCAGAGAAATAAACTAAAGCAAGATAAATCTCTTTTATGTCTGATGAACAATATTATTGCTCTGTTTGCATTTTAGATTATAGATGGAAAAGGAAATGATATATTTGCCCAAGATTTTTCAAAGAGTAAATGTAGAGCCAGGAATAAAATCTCTTTTATTCACAGTTCCAAATCTCTTACTTCCTCTGCCTGACAAGATGACAACATCCTTCTGCAGAAAAACAGATTCCAATTATATAACTATCTTTGAATCAAATAAGCGATGGTCTAAGAATGCATATACACTACAAATTAAAAGTAGCATTATTCCAAAACCCGTGTTCTTCATTTTTTAGAAACAACATTGGTAAAAAATTACAGAAATCATGCACCAAATTAGACTTTTCTAAATAATCAAATGATTCCAGATGCAGTAACCAGTGCCTTGATTAAAGAGCACACTCCAAACTTTGAATTTCACTGCTCTTAAATAACCTTCCTGGCAGTAAACATTATGCAAATACAGGCAATGAGGGAAAACCACTTCTGAAAACTGCAGTGTGCATTTAAGTAAACAGCTATTGAAACACAGAAATGTGCTTTCTGATTCTACTAAATCATTTCTTTCTAGAAACTCCAAAGTCAGGGTGCTGATACACTTAAGAACATTGACCGCAATTCAAAATAAACTGAAATAGCAAATGGAATTTTGACAGATTTGTACATATTATAATCTAATAATTCACTGCCATTTAAAAATATATCTTCTGGGCTTGCCCCACTCTATGGAAAAAAAAAGTATATTTATAGAGAATGATTTCGTTCTTCTGAACTTCTGAACTTGTTCATGTGCCGGGCATTCCTTGTCAGCCGTGGCAGAAAGATAGACTTCCTCACTGACAAGCTGCAGAAGCTACTTAAGAGAGTTAAAGCTCATTGGAAGAAATCTCCTATATTAACCTTAAAAATCACATAGGAGATGCTTCCACTACACAAATCACTATCATGAGTGTGTGTGCACTCAGTTCCCTCCACTTACCAGTCCTGGCTCAAACTGCTGTTTGGTTTTTGAGTCAGTGCTCTATTAAGGGAAATCTTTGCATGTGGAAAAAAAAAAAATCCTTTCCTTTTTTGTGAGGTTAGGAAAACTCAACGGTTTTCCTCAGAATGCAATGGCAGAATCATTACCTGTGTCCTCACAGTGAAAGTCAAATACTCGCAGAGCCTAGACAGATAAAGAAAATATGAGAAGCAGGAAGATATAATCCTAGAAGTAGCGGTTACTGTAGTGACCTACCTAAAACCATTCATATTTTGAAAATAAAATTTTTCAATCAGAATATTAATTATTAAAAATCTTACTTGAACATTTTAGATCAAATAGATATAAAGTTCCAATATTGATTTTCAAATCTCAACATATCACTTCCATATCCCTACCATGTGTATATCCCACGTGGGTACTCCAAATAGCTCCATAAGGCTAGATGTGCTACATGTGACTTCTTCCTCTGAGTAAGCTATTCTGTCTTTGGAGACTCTACCCTAAAGGCATATATGAGACAAATATAGGCATTTTCAGGTATGGGACCCAGGTAACATAACATAATTTGAAAATATTTTATTTTAGGCCACTGACCCAAGCGATGATCTCTTTTCTTATCTCCACAGGATTCAGGGATTTTTGAGCAGTATATCATCTATGGTAAACACAATATATAACACAACCTTATTTCTTCATTTCACTCATTTCACCTCACTCTTTCCCCTCTATTTCCTTTATCTCTTACTTCTTTTGGAGGCAGAAGACAAAGTCATGTTTACTAAATTTTTATTTTTTATATGGTGTTTGATTAAGGCCAAGGAAATATACACTGATCCTTATACAGTTATATTATAAACTCAAATAGATTTGGGTTTTAATGATCTTGTCTTTAGAATGTAGATTTCATATTCTTTATTCTTAAAGCTGAGAAAATCTTCCAGTGATTTGTTTCTTTTTCCTTTTACGTTTTTTTTCCCACTCAGTTCTGTTGAGGACTACTTTATACAGAATAAAATACATTCATTTAAGTCTACAGATTGATGGGTTTTGACACTGGGTACACCACAATCAAGATACAGAGCACTTCCCTTATGCTCTTTGGTGGTAAATATACAAACCCTATGACCCTGCCTCCAGGTTAGCAGGATCTTCTTTCTGTCACTAGAGATGAATTTTCCATGTTATAGAATTTCATATAAATGGGTGCCTGACCGATTCAGTCAGTTAAGCTTCTGACTCTTGATCTGGCTCAGGTCATGCTCTCATGGTTTGTGGGATCGAGCCCCACATACGTTTCCACCAACAGCATGGAACCTTCTTGGGATTCTCTCTTTCCCTGTCTCTCTGCCCCTCCCCTCCTCTCAGAATAAATAAACTTAAAACAAAAAGAATTTCCTATAAGTGTACTCATATGCTGTGTATACTCTTTCATGTCAATCTCATTTCTCTCGGCATAACATTTTTAAGAATTATGCATGTTGTGTTAATCAGTAGTTATTCTTTTTTTTATTCATGAGTAGTATTGCATTTCATGCATCACAATTTTGTTTATCCATTGCATGCACAACAATGTGTTTATCCATTCATTTATTGATGGATATTTGGTTTGTTTTCATTTGGGGGGTTAATATAAATAAAACAGTTAAACATTCACTTGTTGCCTTCCAGTTCTGGCCTGGAACATATGTGTAAACATATGTTGTCATTTCACTTGAATATAGACCTATGAGTGGAATGGTTAGATTGTATGCTGCACATATGTTGCCCAATTGTTTTCCATAGTGGTTTTACTGTGTTCTCGTATACCATCGTTGCATGAGAGTTGAAGTTGCTTCGTGTTCTCTCTAATACATGGTATTGTCGGTTTTTTTCTTTACTACCATCCTACTGGCTATGTACTGGTATCTCATAATTGTTGTATTTATATTCCTAATAAATGATGATGTTGAGCATCAATTATGTATATAATAGCATATACATTATTCTTCCTAGAAAGTTAGTAAATACAATCTAAGAATATTAACACAGGGATATGGAAATTAACCACAAGTATAAATGCCAAAACTATTTTAACTTTTCACTATATTTCCATGATGGAACAGAATACAGAATATTATTATATTAATAAATCATTTAGAGATTTACCTATTTGGGTAATTTACACCTTTCTAATAATTTAAAAATTTTATATAGTTGTCATATTTATTGGCACAAAGTTGTTCATAACATTACCTTATTGTCTTGCTAATATCTGTAAAATCTGGAGCTCCCTCCTTCATTCTTGATATTGATAATTGGTGTTTTTACTCTGTTGCTTTCTTATAGTCCAGCCAGAAATTTATTATTTTTTGACGTTTTAAAATATTCTTTGGTTTTATTGTTTTTTTCTCTATTATTATGTGTCTTCTAATTCATTGATTTCCACACTTATTTTGATTATCATTTTTATTATTTTCTTCCCTCTATTAACTTTGAATTTAATTTATTTCTTTTCCTCAATTCTTTAGGTGTTAATATAGATTATTTTAGAACTTTTTTTCTGATATAATGATTTAAAGTCTTATATTTCCCTCTAAGCATTATTTTAGCTGTATCTCACAAATTTTGACGTTATGCTTTTATTTTTATTCAAGTTGGGATATTTCTAATACTTTTGTGACTCTCCCTTGACTCATGGTTACAAACAAGTGTGTTGATTAACATCCATGTTTGAGGAAATTTTTGTAGACAGATTTTTGACAGTCAATTAAAAAAATAATTCTATTAAATGAAGATATGATCTTTTTAGTTTCAGTTCTTTCAGTTAATTTATTAAAACATGTCTTATACCTTAGCATAGGTCCATCTTGGTGAATGGTTCATATGGTATTGAGAAGAATGTTTATTCTGCTGTTTCTGAAGAGAAAATTCCACAAATATCAATTAACTTATGTTGATTAATACTGCTGATTAAGTCTTCTTTATTAATTACTGAAGAAAAATTTTAGCCTCCACATAAAATTGAAGGTTTTTTAATTTTTCTCTTCAGTTCAGTCAATTTCTGTTTTGTGCATTTTGAAGTTCTCTTTTGGAAGTATAGACATTTAAGGTTTTAATACTTTAATTACTTTCACACTTTATCACTTGAAATATCCTTTCTTCCAAGTATAATTCCCTGCCCTAAAGTTTACTTTCTCTAATATCAATATAGGTATGTCAGCTTTCTTATTATTAGGGGAATATGATGTACAGATATATATTTATATTTATTGTGTATTTATTATAAAACTTACCTGTGTCTTGACATTTGAAATGCACTTTTTATAGGAAGTATATGATTGGGTCTTGATATTTTATTATTGTCTTTAAACAAATTATAGATATCATTCAGTTAAAAGCTATGACTTTGTTATTTGTTTTGTATTTGTACCTCTGCTGTTTTTCCTCTTTTCTTCTTCTCATTTTTTAATATTCCTTTTTATTTTTTCTGTTACTTTATAGCAATGGCTTTTTGTTTTATTTTTAACTGATCTTGTAGGATTTTCATGTATGTCTTTAACTGAACGCACTCTGCCTTCGGATAATGCTATGGTACTTCACATAAAATGTTAAAAATTATAATAATATAATTATACCTTCTCATTCCTTCTACTTTTGTTTTCATACATGTGATTTAGAACATATGCTCTATACATATGACAAACTCAACACATTTTTTATTGCATTTGTTTTATAATGTTATATATTTGATAGATATTTAAAATAAGAAAAGCATATTATATTTACTCATATATTTACTATTTCCAACATTGTTACTTTCAGCAAATGCGAGTTTCCATTTGACATCATTGTCTTTTCACCTGAAGAACTCTCTTATATATTTTCTGTATTATTGGTAATAAATTCTGTTTTTGTTTATTTGAAAAATCTTTACTTTGGGCTAGCCTGGGTGGCTCATTCGGTTAAGTGTCCAACTTTGTCTCAGGCCATGATCTCACAGCTTGTGAGTTTGAGCCCCGAGTTGGACTCTGTGCTGACAGCTCAGAGCCTGGAGTCTGCTTTGGATTCTGTGTCTCCCTCTCACTCTGCCTCTTCCCCACTTGTCTGTCTGTCTGCCTCTCCCATCTGCCTCTCTCTCTCCCTCTCTCTCAAAAATAAATAAAAACATTAAAAATTTTTAAAAAAAACTTTATTTTGCTTTTCTTCCTGAAGTACATTTTTGCTGGGTATAGAATTCCACATTAACATAGCACTTAGCACTTTAAAGATGTTAGTCTATTATTTTCTAGCCTCTGTGATCTTTGTTTCTCTCTAAATAATTTGAATTTTGTTCTGATTTGTGTAGAGATTTTCATTTATTGTGGGTATTTAACAATTTTATTATGGGGTGCCTAGGTTTTTTTTTTTTTTTTTTTTTTTTTTTGGTATTTAACCTAATAAGTACTTGTTGAACATCTAGGAAGTGAATGTATCTAGTATTTACCAAATTTGGTAACATTTTGGCCATTACTTCCTTAATTTTTATTTGCCTCCCAATACTCCTCCTGAAACTCCAATTACAAGTTTAATAGACCATTTTGTATCACTGACATGTGAGATGATGAAGCAGTATAACAGGTCCCAAAGGCACTATTTATATGTTTTTAGTCTTTTTACATTCTTCCTTGGGTGGGAGGGGAATCATGTTAGAGAAGTTTGATTTCCACATCTTCAAGTTCACAGATCTTCTCTTCTGCAGTACCATGTCTGCTGTTGAAACTATCTAATTAATTTTTATGCTCATGTAGTATATGAGATATACAAAGCTCTAGATATTACATTTGGGTATATACCTCTAATTTCTGTCACCATGATGTTCATGTTTTCCTTTAAATACTTGAATATATTTTTCTTAGTTGTTTTAAAGTCTTATCTACTTACTCTATGATTGCTGTCAGTTTTGAGTGTGTTCACTGATAGTTCTCCCTTTTATGGATCACATTTTCCTGTGTTTTCGTATAGTTAGCAATTCCTGATTGGAAGTTTGGTATTGTGAATTTTACATGACTGAACGCTAGTTTTTGTTGCCTTCCTTTAAGGAAAGTTGGACTTTACTCTGTTGATGTGTAAGTTATTGCTAATTAGTTTGATCGTTTTAAGGTTCGTTCTAAGCTCTGTTAACAGGTCTAGAGTAGCTTTTCCTCTAAGGCTTATTTATCCCTTGTATTAATTATCTCCTTTTAGGAATTTATTATGGTAGCTCCCCACTTCCAGATAGTTATCTATTGTTATGTAACAAATTGTCCCAAAGCATTAAAGCTTTAAGAAATACACCTTCATTATCTTACCATGTCAGTGGGACAGGGATCACAGCACAAGTTCCTCTGGCTCACTGTCTCTCATAAGACTGTAATTAAGGTGTCAACTAGGGCTGGCTGCAGTCATCTCAAAACTTGACTGTGGAAGAATACTCTTCCCAGCTCACTCAAGTGTTGTTCACAAGGTTTAGTTGCTCATGAGTTGTTGACTGGAGTTCTCCTTTACTTCCTTACCACATGGTCTTATCCATGACACAGCTCACAGTGGCAGCCAGCTTCCATTAGAGTAAGCCAAAATGAAAGCAAGAGAGAAGGCAAGTAAGATTTAAGCCAGTATTGTTTTCTAATTTAACCTCAGAAGTAAATCTTATCTTTTTTTTTTTTTTTTTTTGCTATATCTATTAATTATAGACAACCCACTATGTCCTATTCGCACTTAAGAGGAGACGATCATGAATCCCAGGAAGTGTGGATCATGGGGAGTATCTGAGAATACTAGCATATCCCTGCTGCTAAGTTTTAACTTGTTACATATATCCAGAATGTCCTCAGTGTTCAATGAAGACTGAAGTCTGAGTGGTCAGAATTCAATACCTCTGGTGTTGAATTCAATTGTTTAATTCAATTCAATTCCTCTGTTTAGTTTACAGGCTCTTGAGCACTTCCTGACCTCATGCAGTTAATCCTAACACAAGTTTTGCTTAGTATGTAACAATAGGCTCAAGGGGACACTTTTACAGATTTGGGAGCTCTATCTCTGCATACCTTCCTCTTCTCTGATACTATATTCTCTAAATTTCAGCCACCTCAGCCTCCGTATTACTGTTATACTTTGTTTTGCTTTTTCTTTCTGCATTGCTGTCTGGAGAGTGCTTTCAAGCAGAAAGCTGGGGCAATTATAGGACTCATCACGTTTGTTTCCCATATGTTAGGACCCATACTTCTTGCTCCCTATTGTCTCATATTTGGTCATGGATATGTCATCTATTATGCTTGGTTTAGTTGATGTTCATGGGAGAATGGCAGGTCTGGTCCCAATTACTGCATCTTGTCCAGAGCAGAAATCTTCCAGGAATCTTTGAACTAGCCTTATTCTTCCTCAGGTATTGTGTATAGTTAAAATATCTTTTTGCTATACAAATATTAACCTTACATAAGTAAATACTAATGTAAGGCTTAGAAGTTGAAAGTAAACTAAATTAACAGGAGTTACAAATACCCTACAAAAATGATTTCTATTAAGTCCCTTAATATAACAACATACTTTTTAAATATAATTTTAAAAACCTTTCAGAAGCAGTCATCCCTTTTTAAAAGTAATGATGAAAGGCGCCTGGGTAGCTCAGTTGGTTAAAAGTAATGAATGTCAATCTAACTGTAATATAATTCATTAAAAATTCTTAACTATGAAACATTTAACAGAGCTTCAGATTGTTAATATTGCCCATCTTTGTACACTTTAAAATCCTAAAAATGTCTTCTACAGGAAATTTTTTTCCATCCGTCATTTTATGTTAATACACTTTCAAAGGTTACAAGTGAAAAGTTCATCAGATTAATAATAGCTGATGCTGTACTCTACTAAACTCCCCATTTTCCGTTTACTGTCATTCATTTATCACATGGCTACCTGTAATGCCCTAGAGATTTGAAACCAATTAGCAAAAGAGCAAAATTTCCTTTGCACATATTTGTTTCTTGCCTTTGTGTCTAAGAGAATATTCATGGCCTTCTTTCCCCCTAGCTTCCACCTGAGGCTGTTTCTCAGAATGAGCAGCCATTGCAAAGGATTATCTAGTTACTGTAATTTTTACCCTACTCGTTGCACAAAGACAATGTTTCTCCTAGATACAGGTTTGATGTAAAGATAAATTAGGCAGTCTGTGTATGCAGAAGAAATAGCTTCTCAATAAACTGGTAGAAAAGAAAAATTGCATATTCCCTCCCTCATCCCCTTACTATAATGCAGGCTAAGCCTGTGCAAAAAGTTTTAAAAAGTACATAGGTTATTCGGACTCACCAACCTGTACTCAGTAACACCTCTTAAGACATATTTCACATATTTCTACTGTTATGATTCCAGATTAGATATTTTCAGGTACTTTTTAATATTGTTTCATGTTCCTTTAAAAATAAGTAAATAAAAAAGATGGCAAGTGTTAAGAAAAAAATATATACTCTCTGTGTCATAACATTTATAAATAATATTTGTGTTGGGTGATAGTATTTGAGCCCAATACAACCTCTGTTTTTTTTTTTGTTTGTATGGCTCTTTTCTGTCTGTCTTTCTATGTCCTCCTTCTGCTGTCTGTTTTCGGACCCTCTTCTGCTGACCAGAAGAGTTTTCTAAAATTTAACATTTTGGTAAGAAAGCTAATTTTCATCTTGGATCTGAGCTTAAAATAGTTCTCAAGTTGCCCTGAAGTTATACCTGTCAGAATATTTCTAATGTAATATTTTTAAGCATACTCAATGGCTAGCAATGCTAAGGGTTTAACTGCATAATTGGTTTGGACTCAATGCCTAGAAGACAACTGTGGTCTGTTGGCATAATCTAAAAAAGAGGGCACAGTGTCCAATTAGTAAAGGTAAAAAGGTCAGCACAATTTTTTCACTGATTAAAAGTGAGTACTCTAAGTACTATGTTTGGAAACTTGTTTTGGTTAATAAATTCTGATTCAGTTATTAACAAAGATCATATCTTTAGTAAATGAGTTGTGTTCAGCTAGGAAATCTACAACACTAAATAGAACCTGTTTATCTTCTATATTTTCATTGTGACTTGCAAATGGAAATGTTTGCATGTTTTACATATTTCAACATTTTTCTATTCTAAAGTGGAATATTAAAAAAAAAAAATCTGCAGCACCGAATTGGGCAACTGTGTTTGACAGTATCTAATCCTGCCTATTCTGGGAGTTACTGAAATCCTGGCTAAATGTGGAGGGAGCAGACAGCTGCTTCTGTTGTTTCTCTTTCCACAGCACAGCAATGAATTTAAACATGAAGGTGGCATTTGAATACTAAAGCATAGTCTTCTCCTGGTTAAAATTGAAGTACTAGCAAATATATAATGTTGTCAAACTCAATTAATTTTAATTCAATAACATAGCATTATTCAAACTGGACAGTACTTGTTTTCAAAGATAGAGTTAAATCTTCCCTTATAAATAATTGTTAGTCAAATTTGGGCAAAAACAATTTCTGTTTCTATACAAAAACCTGGGATTGTAAGGGTTAAATTTGCTTTTAGGTTTAGACAATTTAAAAAGCAAACACCAACCAAATATTTTGGTGTAATGAATACTGCTGAATTTCCAGATTTACCCAGAAGTTCTAAAAAATATATAAATTGCTCAAATGAAGAATAAAATTCCCTTTGTAAATTTCATAATGAAAATCTAGAGAGGCTATTTTCACTATGAAGATTTTCTTATTCATCTTATTTTAGATTCTTAGCAAGAAAAAAATGCAACAGAATGCAGTTTATAAAAATTTATTTTTTGTATCATTTTGATAAATAAAATATTAGAAATTTAATTCCTCCTTAAACATCAACAGGTGACATTAAATATAAGCTATTTCTTTATAATAAAACAGCAGATCTGTTTATAATAAAACAGTACTATTTTACTGGTATAGTGATACCCAGGTAATAATTTAATCTGGTATTCTATTTTTATAAGGATATTTGCCAGTGACCTCAAATTATTAAGAGCCAAAGTTCAGACAGCACCCACAAGAGATCCCAAATGACAGGAAGCTATGATGTGTATTTAACATATTTTCTCTGTACAAAATGAGAAAGTTCAAGTAATTTTTTTTTTTGCCTGAGTTAACCAGTGTTTTTTATTTAGGTTTCTGATATAGAGTTCTTGTATTAAACAAACAAACAAAAACCCAGAGAAGTCATCAAAAAGCAATATCTAATTCATGCTGTTGTGAGAAAGTTCATGTCTGCTAGAGTCAACCTCTACGAATGACTCTGGACTGCTCTGTTCCTCTTCTCAATTCCTCCATTTATACTTTCCATCTAGAACTTTGTGATTGGATTTACCTGGGCTTTTTCTACACTTGCAAGGGGACTGCTTACAGTTAGACCCCCATTCATGAATAATTAGCCTGTATTAATCTAACTTTCTAGTATAATGATTTGAAATTGGCTAGTTTGTTCATTGAATTATTTGTTTTTTTGGTTTTATTTATCTGTACCTGATTATGTTAATAAAAATGTTATAAAGTGACTTGAGAAGACACATATAAGATAAAATATAGTAAAACAAGAGAATGGTGATAACAGGGGACAACTGGAGACACAAGCAGGATAGCAGTTTAGAGTCAGGAGGATAGTATGGAAAAATAAATCCAGAAAATAGTTTAATTTGGTAAAGGTGAGTCACAATTATGGTTCTAAATTTACTTAATAAGCAGTGTAGAAAAAGAATAGGATAAATTCCAGGATTCCAAACAAATGGGGCAGCTGTGGGTAATTTGAACCTCTACTACGAACATCAATGTGCTTTGGAAGCAGTAGTCTGGGTTCAAATTCTGCGCTCCTCGGTGAGGTAACTTTGGACACGTCCCTTTACCTACTTGTGCCTCTGATTCCCTGTCTATTGAGTAGAAATGATAACAATGAAACTATTACTGGGTTGCTCTGAGAAGTAAACGAGTTAATCTACACGTGCTCAGCACAGCATCTGACATATAACACTTATTTAATACATAATGAATGGATGGATTATAACGAAAGTAATTTTTTAGAGTATATTTATTTCTTTTGAGAGAGAGAGAGAGAGAGAGAACAAGTAGGGGAAGGGGCAGAGAGAGAGAGGGAGAGAGAGAATCCCAAGCAGGCTCTGCACTGTCAGTGCAGAACCCGACTTGGAACTCAAACTGGTGAACTGTGAATCATGACCGGAGCCAAAGTCACACGCTTAACTGAGTAAGCCACACAAGTACCCCTAAAAATGTAATTTCCAAACCTAAAAACATGGAAATATAATGATAGAAAGTATTTATTATTATCTGTAAGTTTACATTTAAAAGTGACTTTACAATTATAAAGCAATAATATTAGACCATGAGATAAGAAACCTAGTTCTTATCCTGTTGCTCCTAAATGAATCATTCATTTAAGATCTCAGAGTTTCAGTTTCCTCATCTCCAAAGATCAACTGAACAATCTCAGGATTTGTGCCAGCTCTAGGTGTATCTTGTTCAGGCAAAGCTTTTTTGTTGTTATTGCTGTTGTTGCAAATAGATAATAGAACAGGTATAGTATTGAAAATCAAACAAAAAGAAAGAAAATGAAGATCACTCTCAACATATTATTGAGTTAGGGAACTTGAAGTTTGGTGTTTATATAGGCAGCATATTACTAGAAAACGAGGAAAGGAAACGAACCTACACATCACTGCAGTCATTATTATTTTCATATTTAGAGAAAACTCATCCAGGATTACCATAGACTTTTGTATTATTCATGACTGTCAGAGCAAAGCAGATCCAGTAGAACAACATGACTCAAAAATGAAAGATTTCAGTTTATGATGTCATAAAGGCAAGGATTATTTTAGCTTCTTCAGAATTGCTTAGGGCTTACTAAACACAGTGGATAAGAAGATACCAAAACATGTTTCTGATGACATTTTATTTTTTGTATTTATTTTGCCCAACAATCATTTGGTAGAAGGAAAAATAGGCATCAATGTCTAACAAACATGCATCCATGCAGAAGATCCTAAACTTTATGTGTTCACTGAATACTTTGTTGCATTAACATTCCCATCATGTGTTTCAGCCTTTGAAAACTATTTGAGGTTATCATCAAACTATTTTTTTAAACATTCTGTAGCCAGACCATTTCAAATCATCTCCTCTTTCTCACTATGTGTTTAATCAGTACCCTGTCACATTGAGCGCAATGAAACCAGGTTTTATTTGTTCCCTCCAGGAGGCTTCTGTGAGACTGAGTGCCAGATGCCGGCAATGGGATTGTTGTGGGAGGGTGGTGCATGGACCACGGAAGGATGTGTCAGACTCAGGAAAAATTGAATTGAGACCAAGTGGGCAAGGAGTCACCAACTGACCTGACCGTATTGAAAGTAGATGTGCAAGTCCACCAGCCATGGCCTTAGCCGAAAATGTATAGGAGGAGCCCAGTGATAAGAAAAAATGAAGGGCATCTGCCTGCTTAGAAGTAGATTGAAGAATTCCTCCTCAATACCGAATGAGGATGCAGTGAGTTACCCAAATCCAGATGTCATCTTAGAAAGCACAGGAAGAGGGAAAAAACTGGAGAGAGAGCTTGATTTTTAATTGACTGGATATTTATCCAAAAAGAGACACACAATTTGGAAGAATCTAAAATATTTTTCTGTAGAAAACTTTAAATTGTTCTGCCATAGCTCAATACTAAGAAGGCTGGATTCTCAGTTCAATATCTTGTACATCTAAGTTAGCAACACATTCATTTTCAACCCACCACATGTTATTTTCCTATTATATCCAGGAAATACATACTCCTAAAGAGAAAAGTCCTTAAAAATACCTTATTCTAACATATTTCCAATTTCAAAGAGTATAGAGGCATTATTGTCAATGAGACCAGTGAGATGGCAGTTATAGTGTCATAACTATCCTGTCTTAGCTGAAGCTGACCTAATACAATAGCACTGTATGGCTTAAACAACAGAAACTTATTTTCTCACAGTTCTGGAGGCTGGGAAGTCCAAATTCAGGGTACTAGTATAATCAATATCTGGTAAACGGCCCTCTTCCTGGCCTACAGATGACTACCTTTTTGCCATGTCCTCACGTGGTACAGAGAAAGAGGAATAGCAAATTCCCTGGGGTCTTTTTTACAAGGACACTAATCCCATCATAAGGGCCCCACCCTCACTAGTCCATTGAAACCTAATTACCACCTTACCACCTGAAAGTCTTATCTTCAAATACCATCATGTCAGGGATTGAGGCTTCAACATATAAATTTGGAGAGGACGTAATTCAGTGAAAGCATTGTCTAATCAAAAAGATACCACAATTCCTGCATTTCTGTACTGTCAGTAAAAAGAAGGAAGAAAGGATACTTATCACTTATAAGGGAAGATTAAAAAGAAGTTAAATTCTGGGGACCCGGAAGCATAGACACACAATTACTTAGCGTTCTGACTGCCTTGTGAATCCCCATGTGAAGTTTGGCAAGGGACCACTGAAGTCAGTCAGTGTACAAGAACCAGTTCTGCTCCCCTGAGTCAAAGCCCACAGCATCGTTAAGCCATCTCAGGAGCAGGCTGTGACCCACTTTATAAAGTACAGCATTAGTTCCGGCAGTATCAAAATGAACGCTTGGCAAGTCTCCATATTCTCAAAGAAGATACAGAGGAGTTTTAACAGTGCCATTTTAGGAACTTTGTCTTGTGTCTTGAATAGACAAGGAAAAACATTTTGGAAAGCAATCAAGAAATCTTGTGAGTCATACTGCACTATCATTTTATATAATTTTTTTCTTACTTGTTGACATGATATTTGTGGAATACCAGGCCTGGCTTTTATATAACATCTATTTAAAAAGAAAATATCCTAGGGGTAGCCCTAGTCAAATGATGACAGTTACTTTGTAGAGTCCCTGTCAAATAGTGGAAAATTCACTCAGCTAAAAACCTAGATTCTAGAGTCTAGTCCCTCAGCTGTCACTAAATAGCTTTGTGGCAATGATCAGTTACTTAATCTCTAGACCATGAATTTTGCCATCTGTTAAATGGAGCCATAGTAACCCCTTTACATCCTTCTGTACTTGTCTTATGTGTATACTAAACAAGATAATGTCAGTAAAAACACAAACCAGGAGATAGTATATAGGTACAAAGTGTTCTCTCTCGCTCTTCCTTCTTATGCTACCTTGAAATGCCCTGATTACTCTCAAAGTAGGACAAGGATGGGTAAAATACTAGTAAAAGTTAGAAACAGAATGTAGATCTGTCAAACCCTAGCTGGGTATCTATTGAATGGTTTGCGATTACTTCAGTTTTACTGTTTTAACAGTTGCTAAAATGAACGTGTCACTCCTGGGACTCTATCTTGTATTTCTTCCGTCAAAAATGCCAGACTATATCATGAAGGGCACACCATCCTGGTTACTAGTCTGAATTATTTTATAATCTCAGGGCCTCCTTTT
Organism: Cryptoprocta ferox; assembly: GCA_028646485.1. Classification (NCBI taxonomy): domain Eukaryota; kingdom Metazoa; phylum Chordata; class Mammalia; order Carnivora; family Eupleridae; genus Cryptoprocta; species Cryptoprocta ferox. Next base: position 65,085,902 of record CM053567.1, on the reverse strand, counting down.
CAGAAATAAGAAAACCCAATTCTACAGTGGATGCCTTGCCATCTTGAAATCAGAACTATTAAAACCTAAAGTTTGTTTGTCTTTAGCTCTCTCTTCCTCTTATGACTGCAGCTTTAATCCTTAGAGCCTGAGCAAATCCAGAATCCCTTATCTCAAAACCTCCTGAGCAGACACGCTTTATAATTCAGGTTATTTTAGATTTACAGACAGGTAACATTGTGTAAATTGTATAATGTGTTAACATTCTAGCCTCCTTTACCCCAAGGAGTGAGGGTAGCACCTCATGGCCAAATACACTAATATTTTGGCAGCAAAGCAAATGAATATTCACAAGTGTGATAAATAAAGACTGGAAATGGTTTCACCATTCAGGGTAATATTCGTAGCCAAGTTAAGTTCAAGTCAGGCCAGATGTTACAGCCAACTAAGTTTAAGTTTTAGTTTTCAGAGTTGTTTCGATTTTAGAACTTCAGATAAAAGAATGTATAGATCTATAGAAGGAAAGGCCTGAGGCTCACTTTTTAAAATTTTTCTTTTTTTAAGTTTATTTATTTAAATTCATGTTAGTTAACACAATGCATAGTATTGGTTTCAGGAGTAGAACCCAGTGATTCATTACTTATATATAACACCCAGTGCTCATCCCAACAAGTGCCCTCCTTAATGCCCATCACCCATGTAGCCCATCCTCCCCAGGCATCTTCCCTCCAGCAAGCTGAGGCTCACTTTTTACCCTCAGCCTCAAATCCACCAAAACTGCCAAGTTTTCCAAAGTGGAAAAAACAGATCAACTCTCAATTTCCATGTCCACTTCTCAAGTCTGTGTTTGATGTTAATTTGTTGTTAATTTTAAAGATTGGTTATGGATTTTTAAAATATACTTCTATTTAATTTGGAAAGGACCTTAGAAATCACTTGATAAACACCCTTATTTTATTAATAATAAACTTGGCTCAGAGAATTACATGAAGTTTTGTGTATGGAGAATCAAAGCATACAATTTGAAGTCAATTAGATAGATCTATCTTCAAATACTTCCTCTGTTTTTGCTGATAGTATAAAATGGGTAATTTGCTCCATTTTCTTAACTTCAGTGTTCTCATCTGTAATGTGAGGGTTGTAATACCTCCATCACAGACTTTCACATTTATTACTATTTATTTATTGCTACTAAGCAGGCACTCTATTAGGTACAATACATCAGGATTGTTTTCAGGATTAGGTTGACAATATATATTAAAACTTAGCACAGTGGCTGGTCCTTTATAGATAGTAATTGCTATGATCAGTTATTATTATTATTACCTAATGGTAGAGTTGTGGAAAAATATTTCAGCTCTCTGGGATCACAATCCATTTCTTCTTCAAGAAAAATGGGGGTATGTGGGTGTAGAAGTACACAGTGTGGTTTGCTTATGCCAATATGTCCCAGGAGTAATATTGGATTTGGAATACTACAATATTAGTGTTTCAATATTAGTGACATTTTGATTCAAAGAATTATCTAGCTTTATGGTGCCATTGAAATGTCCCAGTCTTGGGAAATTCCTTCTAAAACAGTAGAATCTCAGAGACTGCCTACATTACAGACTACAGACTGCCTATGTTTATTGGTTTGTCATGATCATTCTTTTATTTCTTAAGTACTTGAACTAAAATTTTGTAGCTAAATAGGAACATAGTGATGTCTAATAATAACCAGTGTTCCACTATTTTTATTACTGTCATGATGCAATAGCATTCTCTTAAGAAAAAAAAATATAATGCAAATATCTTGAGCTTAAAGGTTAATTGTTGGAATACCATTGCCAACATTAATGGTCAGCAACTTATACGTTTTGTTGTGGTAAGTGCTATATGAAAATTAATAAACAATTTATCATTTCTATTCTGTATGAAATTGAACTTGTTCCTTTTTTTCTTTTTGCCTTTTAGTGAATTTTAAAATTTGTAATCTTCTCTGTGCAAGAGAGTGTTATTTTAACGTTAAGTCTAAGTTTTAAAGAAAACATCAAGGACCAAGAGTACTTTTTTTTAGCCCAGGAGATATCGCGTATGCACTTTGCTTTTCACTGAAAAGCTTTTCTGTACTTGAATGCTAGTTGTGGAATTTTTGAAGAAGGTGGGAGCAAACTGGCAGTCACCTTAGCAGAAATGTTCCCTGCTTTCACCCAAATAGAAATGAATAAACTGGAAGCATTTCTTTCCAATATAGAATAATGATATATTTAACATTTTGCATGGAGAGAATGAAATACCTGTGAGTCATTGGATTCTGGCTCATTAAATGGAAGTAGCACTCAATAAATTGATTTGTGTGTGTGTGTGTGTGTGTGTGTGTGTGTGTGTGTGTGTTTAGTAGAAAAAGACATAAACCAGTTAATGTTTTAAAAATTATTCAAATTCCTATGAGGAAATTCATTATAATAAAACTGATACATAAACTTCATTCAGTTTACTGTGTTATTTACATAGAAGCCTCACTTTTTGTATATTTTTAAGATTTTAATATTTTTTGAGGAATTACAGTGGGATAGAAGAGACACAGTATTTGAGGGGAGTGGATCCTTTTAATTTTCAAAATCCTATAACAAAGTGCTTGTTCTAAGATGAGTTTTGTTTCAGGATTGAGCAAGTGCCATATTTCTCAGGGAATTTTCCAGTGATTTCTGAAGATTGTAGAAATTATCATTCCACGTTTTCAAAATTTCAACAGCACAGGTTTGAAAGATGGAAGGTTATAAAAATAGTTTGCAAAGGGGCTCTCAATGCAGAATGGTAAGCTGGCAAAAAATAAAGTGTAAGCAAAAATGTTTTTCCTTGGCCTTGTATTTGAAAAACAAATTTTCTGCACTGACATGACAAAATATTCGGAACTAGAAGTTCTAGAGGCAGAAGAAATAGAGCAGGTGACTACAGTATCTACTCCTCTGGCCATCTACATTAGGATAAACACAGAATAAATTTTAATTAATGCTACCAATTCCATGCTGCTTAATGTAAAGGGATTCTAGGCAGAGAAGTGCAGCCTAAATCAAACAAAGCAAGTGATAACCTCAGAAACCCATTGAAATGATTCTTTATTAAGGAACATACATAATTTCTAAAAATGAGTATTGATAAATATTAATATTAAAGAAAGTCTGTAAGTCTCTCTCATTGCAATTTCCCAACTTGAATGTATGCCTTACCTTTTATGATATAAAAAATGTCATAAAAATTTGGAATGTAATACCAATTCCTTGTTTTCCAGTTTGGTAATAGTGGTGCTGGTGGTAAGGGAAAGAGGATAGATGATATAAACCTAGCTTTTTATACTAAACAGTATTACTTACTGGCCCAGACAAAATTCACCAAGTGAAATATTTTTATTATGACACAAATTTTTACATTGTCTTCTTGATGACTTAGAATACTTTGAGTATGAAAATTGAACTATCTCAGTATTACTCAACAACTTAGATACTGTTATATTTAATATAGTTGCATAAAGCTGTATAAATAGCTCTTTAGTTATTCTTGAATATCAAGTAAGTTGTTTGAACTAGAAAAACACTGTTCAGTGTTCAACACTGTTATATTCACATATCACATCCTCTGAGAATATAATTTATGCTTGAATGAGACTATCTCAATGTACAATTTCATTTTGTCAAACAGACTCACAAAGTATTATGCTAATATATACTTATTTTTCTTTTTCTATATTATAAATGCATACCAAACACACTTAGAAAACCACATACCAGGAGGAGACTTTGTTCTCCCCTTTTTAAAGGAATAATTTGTAATGTTAACAGGATATAGTGGAAAACCAGAGTGAACCACACCCATTAATAACATAAACATCCCAAGGTGCATAACTACCAGCAGTACCAGTAGATTATAAATGACAAAAGCAACAATATTATTTTCTAAAGATGTGAAAGGAAAGTAGGTCTGAGAGAAGGAGGACAGAAACATCCTTCATCCTGCTTGGTGATACTTAACAGGCCAGAGAAAAATAAAACAATCTGTCTCCAGTGCTTGGAACTCTGCACAAAGACCTAATTAGAATCTAGGTGACAGCACTGAAGGCATGTAACGGATTAAGAAACAGAACTATAATAGCCATTTATATTGCAGCATTTTATTTTCCCTTGAGAAGTTACACCAATGAATTGAAAGGTGCCCTGCTCCACTTTTCATATAGTATAAGACTTCGTCTTAAAGTTAGGAAGCTATTCAAGGCAGCCACTTGACAATTATTCATTTCACTGAAGATGTAAGTCTAATCAAAAGTTTTGAAATTAAAAAAATATCATTTATACTAAGATATGAAATGAATTAATAGGCTACATTTAAAGAGATAAAAATTACTTCTATTACGTGCACACTACATATAAAAAGAAGGCAGAATTGCCTGGATGACTCAGTCGGTTATGCGACTGACTCTTGGTATCAGCTCAGGTCATGATTCCTAGGTTCAAAGCCCCATGAAAGATTCCTTACTAACAGTGTAGAGCCTGCTGGGGATTCCCTCTCCCTCCCTCTATCTCTGCCCTCCCCTGCTTTCTTTCTCTCTTTCCTCCCAAAAAATAAATAGACTTCAAAAGAAGAAAGAAGAAAGAAAGAAAGAAAGAAAGAAAGAAAGAAAGAAAGAAAGAAAAAAAGAAAAGAAAAGAAAAGAAAAGAAAAAAGAAAGCAAGCGAGCAAATGTTAAGCATTGATTCAGAGGGAGCTTAGAAGTCCATACTCCCTCCTTTCTCTGAGCCCTTGACAGTGGTACTACTGGAAATGGTCAACTCAGTTTACTACCCTGTTACTCCACAATGGTTTAAGAAGGTCTCCACTCTCTTAAAAAAGCCCAGCTATGGAATTCAGTGAAATGTTTGTGTTTCTAAGGATGCTTCTTCCTCTTGAAAAGTAGAAATAATCTGTTTCGAATGTCAACCAAAGGTGTAATTAATCTGGTAAATAATTATAATAGAAGTGATAGACTTGTTACCAAGCCTAAAAAATTGTAGAATAAAGACTAAGAAGATTGTTCTAGATGATGCTTATAAATAGAATTTGTATATGTGGCTCTAGTTATGGTCTGGAATAGAAGTTCTCAATTTTCATGGAACATTAAAAGTACCTGAGAAAATTTTAATTCAAATTACTAGGTCACACACTAGATATTCTAAATATGGAAACCTGGAACCTACATTTATTAAAAGCCCTCCAGGTGGTTGTAATATGTATTCTGATTTGAGAACAGTTGGTCTAGACTGAGAATCCTTATTTTACTTAATCTTAGATATGTATCTCTTTGTTCCTAACTTAATCAAAAGTATAAAAACTATATATGATTAGTTTTATACTTGAGAAATTATCTAACTAATATTTCTTCTAATCTTAACATTTTAGTTTTATTTCTGTATAAGCCTGACTTGTTTAAGGTTTTTTCTATAAATGGCTGACAAACATGTTTAAATTAAAAACAGATAAACAACAACAACAAAAACCCTCCACCTTATAAGTAGCCATATAATTGTGAATTGAAAGAAAGTCATTTTTTACACGACGAAACTTATAAAAATATGACAAAAAGGATTATGTTTGGTGTGTTTCAAGATTCAGGAAAATATCACTAAGTTGAAGACACATTTTTAAAATAAAAAAGTATGCCTATTATGGAATGATATATATTAATGAAAATCAGTCCATTCCTTGGCCAAAAATCCATTTAATTACAATATTTCAAGGACTTTACTTGTCAAGTTCTTCTCTTACCTAAATAAGGACCCATCTTGTTGAATACTCAATTCTACTCAGGCATCGTCTCTCTTCACAAATCAGAACTGCAGCAGATCCTTGCTTCCGTGATTGTCCCCCGACAGTCTTTACACAAGCAGATTTAGTTAAAACTTCTGGAAAAGAGAGGATATCACAATAAAGCACCATAAACAAACAAACAAGAATTTTAAAAACCCTGTTTAATTGCATGACGGAATACTATATATGTATGCGTGTATATTTTTTTTTCCTTTTTCTAATTTTGGAATAATAATCATATATTCAAAAAGGCAATAGTTAATTTTAAAATGAAGAAGTGGAACAACACATCTTAGGAACTAACTCTATCCTGACCTGGAAAAAAATAGCCCAACACAATTTTTAAAAAATATAACATTACTAAAATTTTCTGTGCTTCAGTTTTTTGGTCTATAAGTGTAATGAGAGTAACTATTTCCTGGAGTTCTTGTGCAATTTAAGGGTCAAGTATTTAAAACAATGTTTCACAGATGGCATATACTCAATAAGAATTAGCGACTATTATTTTCCTTCTTTCATTTCAAACTCCGTGATTGTAAAGAATGTCCCAGAATCTATTAGCTATACTATGAACCATGAATTCACCTAAATAATTCACCTTGTTTTTCCTCACTGGTTTGGGTTATAAGTTATTTTCTAATATAAATTTGTCAACAGGGAGAAAAGTTTCTGAGAAGCAAATACAATAACAGTCAATCTTCCTCATTATTTTGGGATTCCATAATTGTGAATCACCTAATTGCTAAAATTTATTGGTAGCCCCCAAATCAATACACAACAGTGCTTTCATAGTCATTTGTGGACATGTGCAGAATGGCAAAACTTCTGAGTTACTGACATTTTCCACTAAGATCTAGCGAGACAATACTCTGCCTTCTTATTTCTGCTCTCACACCGCAAGTGTTCTTTTCATGGTCTATTTATTGCCATGTTTTTGTCATTTTTATGCTTTTTGTTGGTGATTGAGCTGTTTAAAATGGTGCGCAAGCATAGTGCTGAAGCACTGTGTAGTGTTCCTGAGTACAAAAAGGCTATGATGTGCTTTGTGGATAAAGTACATGTGTTAGATAAGCTTCACTCAGGCATGAGTTACAGTGCTGTTGACTGCAAGTTCACTGTTAATGAATCGACAGTATGCTACAACCAGAAAAGAAAAGGGGAAATTTGCCAACCTGTACATGAGGTCACTCAGAAAAATGCTAAAGTAACATCTATATATAGTGTGTGATAAAGCTATGGATAAGATGGAAAAGTAGTTCAAAGTGTGGATCCATGAAAAGAAAACAGATTTTTTTTTTTAAAGTATAGTAATAAGAGCATTGTGGTGAGGCACAAACGTTGACCCGTGCTCAACAAATGTTAAACCCTTCTTGGCTACAGTTGTCTGACTCACAAGTTTCAGAGAATTCTGCAGACCAGGAGCCTCCAGAAAAAATTTTAAATTACTTGCTAAGTATAAAAGCGTTATGTGGAAGGTAAGTTTTCAATTCTGATGAAACTGGAGACTGGTTTATTTTACAAGGACATTGGCAAATGAATCTATTTAATGCAATGGCCTCTGAAGTCCTTGGCTTTAAATCATTCAAAAGCCATGTAGTAAACTGTTGATATGAGAAATATATATTAAATGAGGCATTTTAAAATAAAAACTATCATAAAAGAAGGTTACATATTGGTTAATGAAAATGTTGTGACCAGAGGCTTGCATGAACCTAACTCTGTATTTCTCCTAGAAGCATTTCCCAATTCAGTGTTTTGAGGTTAACTTTCAGAACATAATTGCCACAAATAATGAGCATTGACCATATCTGTCTTGATAACTACGTATTTACTTTAGATTAAGATGTGTCATTCTGTTTTGATTTTTACATATTTTTTTCTCCTATCTTCATACTTTACCATTTCAGAGTGTATCATTCATCATTATAGCCAAGGTTAAATATCGACTGGCCTCTTTTAATTTCAGTTATTTGTTGTTTTTTATTGTTGTTGTACTATATAATCCTCTCAAATAATTATTTCCAATGTTCATCATTCTTGTTCTAAGATTCAAGTTTTCATCCCTTATAATTATTTTTTTCTGCATTTCTTTATTGTAGCTCTGCTGTTGACAAATTTCTTAGTTTTCTTTTATCAGAAAGTATTGTTACACCTTCATTCTTGAAAGATATTTTTGCTGCATGTAGAACTCTGAGTAAACGGTTCTTTTGTTTTAGTATTTTAAAGATTTTCCTAGTTTCTTCTGGCCTTCATTGTTTCTGATGCAAAGTCAAAGTTATTTCAAATACTGTTCCTCTGAGTGTAATTTATCATTTTCTGTGGTTATTATGACAATTTCCTCTTTATTTTTGGCTTTCAATAATTTTAAATAATGTAATTTTTTGCTATAACTATACTTGTAATTTTCTAAAATTCTTGAATGTCAATATTTATATCTTTTTATTAAATTAGGGAACTTTTCATCTATTATTTTTTCAAACATGACGAAGTTCAATGCCAATAGTCAGGAAGACATATCGTTTACATAGAGGAAGTAAAAATGTATATTTACCAAACAAAAACCAAATCTACCAAATTAGTACCAAAGCTTTCAGCTAAGCTGTGAGATGAGTAAGGTAATTTTATTCTTGTGGTTGTTTAAATCTAGTGAGAAAGATACATAAAAATTTCTTGTATTGAGGGAATTTTATGATAATATACTGTATGATCCTGGATCCTTTCTATTTTTATGAATATTCCCTCTTTCTTTCTTTGTCTGTCTGATGATTAAAAAATAATAATATCAATGTAATATTACAAAAAAAAGACAAAAAACAAAAACTATAGGCCAATATACCTCTTGAGTATACACACAAAGATTCTTTGAAAACTAGTTGCAAATAGGGGTATTTGGGTGACTCAGTTGGTTAAGAGTCCAACTCTTGATAATGGCTCCGGTCATGATCTCATGGTTTGTGAGTTTGAGCTCCCTGTCGAGCTCTACACTGTCAGTGCAGAGCCTGCTTGGGATTCTCTCCCTCTTCCTCTCTCTCTCTCTGCCCCTCCCCTGGCTTGTGCTCTTTCTCTCTCAAAAATAATAACTAAATGTATTTTAAAAAACTATTCACAAATAGATCATAATCATATAAAAAAAGGCAATATATACTGACGATGCCAGATTTACCTCAGATACACCAGGTTGATTTAACACAGTCAGAAAAATTAATCAATGTCACTTACTCTAATAACCAAATAGAGTAGGGGAAAAACACACGATAATGTAAATAAATGTAAAAAATTGTTTTAAAGAAGTCATTACTCATGATAAAAACCCAGAATAAACTAGACAGAGAAGAACTTCCCTAACATGATTAATGAGGGAAATTACAGCTAACATCATACATAAGGATAGAAGACTGAATGCTTTTACCCTAAGACTGAGAACAAGGCTAAGTGTCCACACGTGCCACCAATGTTGGTCATATACTGAAGGTCCTAGTCAGTGAAGTAAGACAAGCAAGAAAACAAAAACAAAAACAAAAAAACCATAAAGAATTTTAGATTGGAAGGAAAAAAGCAAAAACTGTTTTTTTCTCATAAATGCATGATTGCATTATATATAAAATCTTACACCTTCTATGAAAAAGTACTAAAAATAAAAAGTGTATTTCGCAAGACCATAAGGTAAAAAATCAATATACAGAAATTTTTATATGAAAGCAAAAAATGTTCTAAAAAATAAAAAATCCGATACAATTAAAAATAGCAACCAAAAATTAAAAAGTTAAAAAAAATGTGAGTTCGAGCTCCATGTTGGGCGCTGTGGTGACAGCTCTGAGCCTGAAGCCTGCTTCAGATTCTGTGTCTCCCTCTCTCTGCCCTTTGCCCACTCTCACTCTGTCTCTGTCTCTCTCAAAAATAAATAAAACATTAAAAAATTAGAAGTTTAAAAATGCCAACAAAAATCTGAAATATTTAAGGATATTTTAGCAAACTAAGTACAAAACTACAAAACTATACTGAAAGAAACAAAAGAACATCTTACAAAAATGGAGATCTAAACCATGATCATGAATAAAAACCTCCATATTGTTTAAGATACAAATTTATCCCATGTTGATCTACAGATGTAACAAAACTCCAGTGTAATAAATATCCCTATAAATTTTGACAATCCAATTATAAAATTCACATGGAAATACAAATGACCTAGAATGGCCAAAGCAATCCTGAAAAAGTAAAACAAAGATGGAAAAATTTCATTACTTATTTCAAATCTCACTGTAAAATTATAACAATCAAGATAGTATAAATTTGACAAAGAGACAGACATATAGCTCCATAGAACAGAACTGAAAGTCCAGAAGTAAACATATACACTTATGGCCAGTTGGAGTCTGAGAAACGGGCCAAGGTAATCCAAAGATGAAACGAATCATTTCAAGAAATGAGGCTTCAAAAGAAGGTTGGAAGATGGTGGCAGAATAGAAGGACACTGGGCTCACCTCATCCCACAAATAAAACTAGGTAACTATCGAATCATTCTAAATAGCCCAGAAATTGACCTGAAGACTGGCAGAACAAGTGCCACAACTAACAGTAGAGAAGAGGCTACAATGAAGAAGGTAGGAAGTGCACACATACAGCATAGGAGAGAAACATGGTGGCTACTTCAGTGGGGAGGGACCCATGATCTCAGAGGAAAGGTGGGAAACAGACTGCACACAGGGGAATCACAGAGGAAAAATGAATCCCCCCATAGCAATTGGCTTGCAAAGTGAGAGGGGCTGAATTTCGTGACTTCTTGCAACCAGTGGAGCTTAAAGCCTGGAGTTTTAAAGATTAGTGGGCTTGGCTAGGATAGAGCCTCTAGGGTAGTGGGCTGCTCTTGGAAAGAAGGTAGTCAAACAACCCGTGGATATACAGCGTGGACACAGTGATCTGAATGGCGCCTGGTGCATGCAGTGAAGAGATTATTTGCTGATCTCAGCATATCCCAGGAGACAGCATTCATAGAGAAACCCCTTCAGGAACCAAAGAACTGGCCAGCACCATTTCCCTCCCTGGCCCCTCAGCATAAGCTCAGAGCCACCTACAGGCACAAGTAAGCACACTCAACATTGACTACCTACCCCAAGCCTGCTCCTTCTCTCCTTGCACTCTGGTGGAATTGCCCCTCCCAGTCACCCTTGTCTTAGTTTCAGTGTGGTGGCCTCCTCCTCCAAAAAAGCAGGCCAAATCCCTGCTCACACCACGTTTCCGGACCCAGGAGTTTTGCAGAGCCTTGGTTCCAGTAGTGGGGGCAACAAATCTCATTTCACAAACAGACCAGAGCACACCTAGTTAAAACATGCCACATTCAGGCCAGGGACCAAACTCTGCCTACAACAGGCAAAGAAAGCCTCTGCAGATGACTGGCCTGAAGGAGAAAGCAGCCAGAACAAAACAGCAGAGCATATGCAGTGCACATTAAAGACACTCCCAGATGTATGAGGCCCTGGGGAACAAGGGACACTACATGGCGGGACACACATGGCAGGACACTACAGGACCTCTTCTTTATAAGGCCATCACCCTCAAAAGCAAGAGACTTTCCTAAAACACAGAAATAAGCACCAAGACTTAGACAAAATGAGAAGACAGAGAAATGTATTCCCAAATCAAAGAATAGGATAAGGTTATAGCCAGAGATCTAAGTAAAACAGATATAAGTAACATTCCTGATAGGGAATTTAAAGTAATGATCATAAGGATACTCAACAGACTTGAGAAAAGAGTGGAAGACATGAGTAAGACCCTGAACACAGAAATGAAGAATAACATAGCAAAGGTAAAGTGTTCAACAAACAAAATGAGAAACAAATTTAATGGAATGAACAGCGTGCTGAAAGAAGCAGTGGAATAAATGAATAACCTAGAAGACAGAGTAATGGAAAGTAATTAAGCTGAACAAAAGAGAGAAAAAAAGAATTATGCAAAATGAGAATAGACTTGGGAAACTCAGTGACTCCATTAAACATAATAACATTCATTTTATAGGAGTCCCAGAAAAAGAAGAGAAAAGGAGGCAGAAGATTTATTTGAAGAAATAATAGCTGAAAACTTCCCTAATCTAGTGAGAGAAACAGATATTCATATCCAGGAGGCCAAGAACCCCCATCAAAATCAACAAAGGCAAACCCACACCAAGACATATTGTATTTAAATTTGAAAAATATAGTGGTAAAGAAAAATTTTAAGCAGAAATAAATAGCAGGAATAAATGTTATAGAAACTAAACCAACAATACAACAGATCAGTGAAGCAAGGACCTGATTCTTTGAAAAAACATTATAAGTCTCTATCCAAACTTATCAAGAAAAAAAAAGAGGACTCAAATAAATAAAATCACAAATAAGAAAAAAGAAATAACAATCAATGCCACAGACATACAAACAATTGGAAGATAATATTATAAAAAAATATATGCCAACAAATTGGATAACCTACAAGATGGATAAATTCCTAGAAACATATAAACTACCAAAAGTGAAGCAGGAAGAAATACAAAATTTGACCAGACCAATAACCAGCAAATACATTAAATCAGTAATCAAAAAACTCCCAACAAACAAAAGTCTAGGACAGATGGCTTCACAAGTGATTTCTAACAAACATTTAAAGAAGACTTAGTACCTATTCTTCTGAAACTATTACAAAAAATAGAAAAGGAAAGAAAACTTCTAAATTCATTTTATGAGCCAGCATTATACCAGAGCCATATAAAGACACCACTAAAAAAGAGAACTACAAGCCAATATCCCTATAAATATCGATGCAAAAATCATCAATAAAATACTATCAAACCTAATCCAACAATACATTAAAAAAATTCACTACAATCAAGTGGGATTTACTCCTAGGTTGCAAGGGTGATTCAATATTCACTAAGAGAAAGGATAAGAACCATATGATCATTCCAATAGATGCAGAAAAGCATTTGACAAAGTTCAACATCCATTCATGATAAAAAACCTTCAAGAAAGTAAGTTTAGAAGGAACATGTCTCAACAGGATAAAGTCCATATATGAAAAACTCTGACTTAACATCATCCTTAATGGAAAGAAACTGAGAGCTTTTTCCCCTAAAGTTAGGAAGAAAACAAGGATGTCCACTCTCACCACTTTTCAATATAGTACATGTGGGTCCTAGCCACAGCAATCAGACAATGGAAAGAAATAAAAGGCATCCAAGTCAGCAAGGAAGAAGTCAAATTTTCACTACTTGTAGATGACATGATATTCTGTAGCAAATCCAAAAGACTCTACCAAAAAAACTGCTAGAACTCATAAAAATTTTTTCAGTAAAGACACAGGATACAAAATCATTTTACAGCAATCTCTTGCATTTCTATACATCAATAATGAAGCAGTAGAAAGAAAAATTAAGAAAACAATACTTTTACAGTTGTACCCAAATGATAAGGTACCTAAGAATAAACCAAACCAAAGAGGTAAAAGACCTATACTCTGAAAACTATAAAACACTGATGAAAGAAATTGAAGGCAACACAAAGAAATGAAAAGATATTCCATGCTCATGGATTAGAAGAACAAATATTGTTGAAATGTCTATGCTATCCAAAGCAATCTACAGATTTGATAAAATCCTTATCAAAATACCAACAGTATTGTTCAAAAATAATAATCCCAAAATTTCTACAGAACCATAAAAGATGCTGAATAGCTGAAGTAATCTTGAACAAAGAAGAGCAAAACTGGAGGCATCACAATCCCAGACTTCAAGTTATATTACAAAGCTAAAGTAATCAAAACAGTATGGTACTAAAACAAAAATAGACGCACAGATCAATAAAACAGAATAGAAAACCCAGAAATAAACCCAAAATTATATAGTCAACTAATCTTTGACAAAGCAGGAAAGAATATCCAGTGGGAAAAAGATGGTCTCTTTGACAAATGATGTTGGGAAAACTGGACAGCTACATGCAAAAGAAAGAAACTGGACCATTTTTTTACACCATACACAAAAATAAATTCAAAAATATTAAGACCTAAATGTAAGACCTGAATCCATAAAAATCCCAAAACAGAGGCAGTAACTTCTTTAACATTAATCATAGCAACATTTCTAAATATGTTTCCTGGGGCAAGGGAAACAAAAGAAAAATAAACTGTTGGGATTACATCAAAATAAAAATCTTCTGCATAGTGAAGGAAATAATCAACAAAACTAAAAGGTGACTTATGGAATGGGAGAAGATATTTACAAATGGCATATCTGATAAAGGGTTAATATCTAAAATATATAAAGTACATATCAAACTCAACACCCAAAAAACAAATAATACAATTAAAAATGGGCAGAAGATATGAACTGACATTACTCCCCAAGAACATATATAGATACAACAGATGCATGAAGATGATCAACATCATTCATCACAGGAAATGTGAATCAAAACCATGATGAGCTGTCACCTCACACCTATCAGAATCAGCAACACAAGAAAAAACAGGTGTTTGTGAGTATGTGAAGAAAAAGAAACCCTCTTGCACTGTTGTTGGAAATGCAAACTGGTGCAACCACCCTGCAAAACAGTATGTAGTTTCCTCAAAGAGGTTAAAATAGAACTACTCTATGATCCAGCAATTACACTATAGAGTATTTACTCAAAGAATACAAGAACATTAATTCAAAGAAATACATATACGCTTATGTTTATAGCAGCATTATTTACAATAGTCAAATTATGGAAGCAGCCCAAGTGCCCATTGACTAATAATTGGATAAAGAAAAGGTGGTCTATATATACAATGAAATATTATCCACCCATAAAAAAAACTAAGTCTTGCCATTTGCAATGACATGGATGGAGCTAGAAAGTATAATCCTAAGTGAAATAAGTCAGTCAAAGAAAGACAAATATCATATGATATTAGTCATACATGGCATTTAAGAAACAAAACAAATGAGCAAAGGGAAAAAGAGAGTGAGAGAGAGACAAATCAAGAAACAGCCTCTTAACTATAAAGAACAAACTGATGGTTTGGGTGGGTGGATGGGTGAAATAAGTGATGGGGTATTAAGGAGGGCACTTGCTGTGATGAGCACTGGGTGATGTATGGAAGTGTTGAATCACTATATTGTACACCTGAAAGTAATATAACTAACTGGATTAAAATAAAAACTTAAAAAAACAAACAAGAAAATAAATAAAATTTAAAAAGAAATGTATTTTTCTTTTTAAAAAATGTTTATTTATTTATTTGTTATAGAGAAAGAGAGAGGCGGGGGGGGGGGAAGACAGAGAATACCAAGCAGGCCCCACACTGTCAGCATGGAGCCCGATGTGGGGCTCGAATTCACAATGAGATTATGACCTGAGCTGAAATCAAGAGTCAGACACTTAACTATTTATGAGCTACCCAGGCGCCCCTAGAAATGTATTTTTCCAAGAAAAAAAAAGAAAGAAAAGAAATGAGTCTTCAACAACAAGACATCTGTACCATAAAACAATCCTGCAATTCACTCACATCATACCTGAAAATGACCTTGAAATAAACCATAGAACCAAAGGTAAAAGTTAAAATTATATAATTACAAGGAAAAAAGGTGAGAACATTTTAAAGTGATGGATAACCAAAAATTTCTTAGATGGGATATCAGAAGCATGAAACATAAAAAGAAAAATAATAAACTGAACTCTATTAAAATAAAAAATTACCCTTCTAAGTTCAGATGACTTTAATGCTTAAATGAAATAATAACGCTTAAATGAAATAAAATTGCAAACCACAATTTAGGAGAGAATATGTGTATGTATATACAGATATATATATATATATATATATATATATATAGTTTCAAGAATAACTCTTAAGATATATGAAATATCAATAAACAATATTAGTTGGAAAAGTAAACTAAAACCTCAGTGAGATGCAACTATACACATACAAATGGCTACCATGAAAAATGGTGGGAATGAGTGTTGTCAATTATGGAGAAAACTACATTGCTGGTGGGGAAATATAATGACAACCATTTTACAAAAGTAGTTGGGCAGTATCTCATAAAGACAAACATACATTTACATGTGAATTAGTAATTTCACTCCTTGGGATTTATACAAGAGGAATAAAAACTTACATCATCACAAAGATATATGAAAATGTTCACAGCAACTTTATTTATAATAGTTAAAAACTGAAAGTGACTCAAATGTTGATTAGCAGGGAAATGGATGTCCTAATATGTAGCACAATGGAATACTACCCAGCTCCAAAAAGGAACCAAGAAAACATACAACAACATTGTACGGAAGGAAGTCAGGATTGTTACGCTGAGGGAGAGGGACTAGACATAAGAGAGTATGTATTGCATGATTCCATTTATATGAAATTCTAAAAAATTCAAAATAATGTATGTTGATACTGCTAAGGGGCATAAGGGAACTTTTAAGGGTGATGGAAATGTTATTTTTCTTGATCAGGAGAGTAGTTTTACAAGTGTATTCATCTGTCATAACTCATTGAATTGCTCACTGGGAATGGATACTGATTATTCTGAAGTAGACAAAAAGAGACTAAACTCTGCATCTTCATTTGTTACTACCTATTTCATATCTTGGATTAATACTTGATAATAATTAATAAACTCATGTGTTAGGCATTGTTATCAATGCTTTACAGATATGAATATTTAATAAAGCTGGTATAGAATTTTATTGCTTGGGAGTACACCAAGTGATTTCCCAAGTATTTTTTCAGGTCATTATAATCCTCATCACAATACGGCAATGTAGCCTAGGCAAGTGTATGTTCTCCATCATTTAAAAAGTAAACAACAACAACCTGAAACACACTGGGGTTAAGTAATGTATTAAGCAAAGCCACTCAGCTACTAAGGAGTAGATTTGGAAATCTAATCCTGTCATCTTTCTGCTAATCATTCGCATATTTGTGCTGCCGAAGCGAGCACTCTGCTAATCATTCTTTTTTTTTTTATTTTTTTTATGTTTTATTTATTTTTGATACAGAGAGAGAGAGAGAGCATGAGAGGGGTAGGGGCAGAGAGAGAGGGAGACACAGAATCGGAAGCAGGCTCCAGGCTCTGAGCTTATCAGCACACAGCCCGACGCGGGGCTTGAACCCACGAACGTGAGATCATGACCTGAACTGAAGTCGGAGGCTTAGCCGACTGAGCCACCCAGGCGCCTCATCTGCTAATCATTCTAAATAATTCACTGGAAATTTGTTTGAATTGAATAAATCATATATTTCTGAGTAATTCTCAATTTGGAAATTGATGTTATTTTTTTTGTCCTTGCACTTTTAGAGGTAGAGGCTTGCATAGTTGACTCATCACTACTTAACTTGGTTCTCATTTTACTGCAGCTATTGTAAACAACTAGTCCATTTGCAACCCACATATGGAGAGAACACTGCCTCCCATGGACTGTGTTTATCTTGGGTGGTTAATGATCCTGAATCCAACGTCTACCAAGGTTAGAGCTCAAGAAGCCTTTCCAAAGCACTCATTCAAAAGATTTTTTTTTCTTCTTAGAAGGAAATTGTCTATGAAATCTTGGCTTCTGACTCATCTGCCAAGTGCAGCACATTGCATTTTGCCCCAAAGGCACCAGACAATGGAGCCAACCCATCAAATTCCTACCATAAATGTAGCTTAAACTATGAGATTATTTCTCCTGGGAAGGATGTTTCACAGCCCTCAGGCAAGCCCCCTGACATTTTAAATACTTTTCTTCTTATATGAGTGCTTATTATTTAAGACCAAGCAATATATACTTCTGAACTAGATATTTTCTTTATCATTGTGCTTTTGCTGTTGATTTAGATGTGTGTACATGCACATGTGTTTGATTGGAGAGAGACAGGATTGGAGGAAAGGGAAAGGGAGAGAGTCAGAGAGGGAGGGAGAAAGGGGAGGAGGGAGGAGGAGGAAGAGGAACGAAGAGAGGGAGGACAGGGAGGGAGGGAAAGGGAGAGGGAAGGAGAAAGGGAGAGAGAAGAGGATATTAAAAATATGTCTATTATCTAGATATTCAGTGGAGTGATTTGGGGGCCAAAAAAGAATGTTTACAGAATGTTTTTTTTTCCTTCTGAAACACTTTTGGGGGAGTCTAAAAAGTAATTTACTTTAGGTGTAACATATATCCTGACTATTAATTACACAATTTATGGATAGCTACATTTCCAATGTAGATAGCTTTGATGGAATACATAACTATAACGTGGCAGGCAGAAAATGTCCCCTCCCCCAATATGCCCACGTCCTAATCCCTAGAATTTATGAATATGCTACTTTATGTGGCAAAAAGGACTTTGCAAATATGATTAAATTAAGAATCTTGAGGAAAGATAATCCAAGATTATCCTAGAAGGCCCAAGGAAATCTGAGGGGACCTCATGAGTTAAAAGGAAAGCAGAAGGTACAGAGGGAAATATGAAGATGCTAAGCACTGCTGGCTTTTGGTTTTTTGTTTGTTTGCTAATATTTTATTTTAATTCTAGTGTAGTTAACATATGGTGTTATATTAGTTTCAAGTGTACAATATAGTGATTCAGCTGGCTTTTGAATGCAGAAGAGGCCACCAGCCAAAAGCACAGATCCCCTCTAGAAGCTAGACAATGCAAGGGAATACATTCTCCCTTAGAACCTTCAGAAAGAATGCAGTTCTGGCAGCACCTTGATTCTAACCTACTGAAACCCATTTCAGTCGTTGGCTACTCTAGTAGTTCAGACTACTCCAGAACTGTAAGATAATACATTTGTTTTTCATTTTAAGCAAACAAATTTGTAGTAGTTTGTTACAGCGGCAATAGGAAACAAATAGACCTAAGAAGGATGTAGAAAGGACTTTTTTTTCCCAAGCAAAATGTAGCCTTTATTTACTTAAACATGTATTTATTTCTAGGAAATAAGTGCTTTCCTAATTTCAAGCAGCTATGAGAGAGCTGCTCTGTTCCTCCACAATCATTTGCCAAAAGGTCAAACTGGAAGTCACATATATGTCTACGAATGGGAATTAAAAGGGAAACTCAGATGTTTCAGAAGATGAAATTTTGAACCGTGTTTAAATCTTTCCTAGAAATAGACATTGCTGGGTAGAAATATTCAGATGCGGCATAAATAAGCCTGTAAACATTGGGCAAAATTCATGAATCTGGCAAAACAACACTGAACTGCTTTACTAAATATCACCACTGAGGAAATGTATGAAACATATCACAAAGTATAAAATCGTATTTTAATACAAATGGCAGATTTTAAATAAATACCTTTAGATTTCCTCATGGTGAGTTTTATTGTTTCTTCCACAATATTCAGATGTGCAGGAAGTTTCACAAGAGAATAAGTCAGCAAGCTCATAAGAAGGCACCCAATTCTTCACAAGTCAACAAGGCTCTTGAACCCACAAAAAGACAAGAAGGAAGTGTAAGATTATAAAATGTTAAAAATGAAATTCCATCACAATTTACTTTTTTCAAGCTCTACTGCAAATGTAACACAAATACAGTGTTAATTATACTTTGTCATATGATTTGAGCTCACTTTAAGCTCATACACTAAAAGGAAGATTCATTTCATGTACAAAATCAATTGCATGCCTGACTTCCTGAAAACTATAGTTGAACATTCCCAGTGCCAAAAAAAATCAGCAAAGCTAAACTATAGGAAAATGCAAGTTAGTAAGCTTTTGCTTGATGCTTCTGAGTAATAATGTGAAGTCATCAAACTGATACTTAGAAATGATAGAAAGACATTATCTTGATAATTTCATTTTAGTTTCAATGCCAAACACTGTAGAAAGAATCCATGTTTCTGTTACTATTTTTCTAATTTAAGTTAACCATGATGATCAATATTTAGGGTCAAAAGGTAACTGCCCCAATTCTGTTTCAAGATTAGCCATGTGTCTTCCATAACTGCAACCATATTCATGCCATTTACCTTCTCTTTTATAAGCTTGTGGCTAAGGGTGCTTCTGCTCTTGTTTTTGATGCCTGGAGTTTTCAATATTTACCATCCATTGTTTTTTACCTGGTTGACTGCGGAAAAGAGGAGGGGACAGAGTGTGATCAAAGAAGCGTCTCTCTATATATAACCATCCAATTTCTCCAACACTCCACCATTATCTGATATCCCTTCATGTTTTTAAGAAAATATTCAACATTATTAGCAAAGTCAGTGAAGAGTGTCTGATCATATATAAAGATACCATTTAGGAAAACTTATTGATAAATGGACCATTCTTTCTAATGATGAAAACCATCCAGTTTTTCTAATAAATATCTTTTAATTAATTGTCTAAATTCATCTATCCTTACAGGATTCAATACGTTCATATTTAAAAAGTTAATGGATTCCTGTTTAACACATTCAGATACACCAGGACAAGACTTTCTGAAAAAACCATAATGTTCACTACAGTCATGCTCAGCACTGCATTTCTGTGAATTTGTATTTTTTTCTAAACTCTTCAGAGTGAATTGGCTTTTCTTTCTTTCCCTCTCTTTACCTCTATTACTCTGGTTTTATGTACATGCCTTATGCTGTGAGCGTAAATATTCACTGAAGACTGTTGTTGGAAGTAACTGGATGGCTCTGTTGGTTAAGCATCCGACCTGGGCTCAGGTCATGATCTCATGGTTCCTGGGTTCGAGCCTCACGCCAAGCTCTGTGCTGACAGTTCAGAGCCTGGAGCCTGCTTCGGTTTCTGTGTCTTCCTCTCACTCTCCCCCTCCCCAGCTCACACTCTGTCTTTCTTTCTCTCTCCCTCTCTCTCTCAAAAATGAATAAACATTTTTAAAAATTTATATAAACAAAGACTGTTGTTGGTGTTTTCGCTGCTTCTTCTGTGGCACCAAATCTTTTATTGCCCTTTTCATCAAGGATATTCTTGGTGGTATCTTTGAAATACCTGAAAGTGTATATAACTGAACCTGAATTTTTTTTTCAGATTTTCTTTCACAGCTTCTTTAGCCTGTTCAATTTCTTCTTTATGAAGCCTCACAAAATCCTTGGTAGATGTCATAGAATTAAATGGTTGCTTCACTGAACCCAAAATGTTTCCTTTGACTTATTTTCAGCCCTGTTGTTTCCTCTGCCCCCTTTCTTTTTTCCATCAGTTTCTTGTTTTACATTTTGATCTTTTGCCTCAATATAGAGTCTTGCTCACAAATCAGAATGCTGCTGTTCAAAGCTCAGCTTCTGCTCCAACTTGGTGAGTCTTCCCCATAAGATTTCTATTTCCTTTTTTTCAGTCAATACATTGGGAGAGTCTGAGTTGCTTTATGACTCTCTAAAGCTTCACTGCTGGTGTTCCACCTTTAAAGCCATGGTTATTAGTTGTTCTGTCTCCAGTTCCTTCCTTAGCATCTTTGCTTCTGTCAAGAGAGTCTCCCTTTGGTTAAGGAAGCTGTTTGTCTTTAGCTTTTTCCTTCTAGATGCTGCTTAAGTTTCTGATTTTCTGTAACTAATCCAGTCCCTGTCCCATTTTCTTCCAATATTCGAATCTGTTCTCTTAGTTTCCTTAACTCTTCCTGTAATGAAAATAAGGCTTAGAGATATTCTTAAATACTGATTTTCTGTATCAGGGTTCTTTTTCTGAGTCTCAAAGGACATCTTTCCTTCAGTAAGGGCCCAACATCTTGCAAGGTTTTCCTTCAATGACTTATAATCTAAAGAAGATTCTTGTTCCTGATGACATTGGAAAAGATAATCTTTCATATCATCCAGTTCATCTTCATGTGTCTTTCTGACTGTTGATACTTCTGAAGATGAACTGTGCCATTAAAATGCCCGATTCCCATGCTGATCACAGTCACAAATCAACTATAACACACTTATTGAGACCACTGTTGAACTGGCATTTACACAACTCCTTAGAGGGTTTGGTTTCTTATTCGGGGAGTAGCTTCTCCTCAGAATCTGAGCTAGAAACATTCTTCTTCCTAGCATGGCATCATCTAAAGGCAGGACTAGGCTGATGACTGGTTTTATTACTACTTGATTCATCATTGCTAGCCTGGGATGAAAACACATTTTCTGGATGACGGAATGTATACTGGCTGCTAGAAAAAGAGCCCATGTTAAAGTCTTCTGGACTCTGTGCTTCTTCAACAATTACAGCTTCTCGATTTCCAATTTCTTCTAACTTAGGTGGCTTAAGGTTAACAATATCAGAATCATCACTGCCGGTTCCAAAATAGACATTGTCTTCAGATGACTTTTCTTTTCTCTCAAGTGCTGACTTTGTTTCCTCCAAAGCTGGGTAAGCAGTTTCTTCTTCCATTAACACTGTGCCATTTTGGCTCCTCTCTTCCTCCTCTGACTTCAATATTTGTAGCTTCTCTTGCTCTAAAGATGTACATTCTGGAGCGAGCTCACAGCTGTCACTTGCTGTACCACGTTCAGAATTCACCATCTCTACATCAGACCCCTCATGATGGATGACAGTCCAACCATAAGATGAATCACTGTCAATGGAATATTCAGACATTTTTCAGGTCTGAATGGGAAGCGCTACCTCCATCCTAATGTGGTGGCTGCCACAGTGGGGGCGGTCATAGCTTGTGGAAAGTATTTTGATATTTTTATTTCACACCCAGTTCTTAGCCCTACATGCCTCTGTTTTGTAGTCTGCATGGCTTGGAATTCTAATAAGTGGAAGATAGGATTGGCAGCATCAGTTTTTAAGGTGACAGCACTGAGTTATTTACAGGAGGTCAGTGATCCCAGCATTAGAGAATATTACCCCTCCTGAAATGTCTGAAATTTGAGAATTTGAGACTATCTTCTACCAGTGTCTTCTTATAGTATCTGAACTCTAAGGGTCAATAAGTGTTCCTCGTATAGAATAAGTGCTTAGTAAGTATGTGTTGAATCAATAGTTAGAGAAAATGGCTGCCTATGAATAATTTGTACCAAAGGGATTTGGTGCATAAAAATCACCTCCTCTACTAGGTGGTCAGCGTCTGAGTGTCACCTTGTATTTCTCTGGGGTGAGGCAGAGTGCACTTTTGAAGAAATGAGAGTGTAATAAGATACAATTTAAACCCATATGTTTTGGAGGTAAATAGTATAAATGTACTTACCAAACAAGCTTACTGTGAGGAATAAATGATTCAGTACAAATTCAGTAGCAAATATGTACTGGACACAAAAAGAAGCTGTAGGTAAGCCCCATGAGTTGAAATGGAGTGTTTGAGACAGCAGTGAAAGTGAAGTGATTTTATTAGAAGAAAGGTTCATGAGATACTGAAGATAAACTTCCCTATTAAAACATTTGCCTAGAGCTAGCCCTGGGCATTAAAACAATCGGACATTAACACTTCCCTAATTTAGAAATATTTTTCTTCTTTATCATCTCTTCATACACACATTGGCTTTTGATGAATTTTCACCATTTTAAAGTCATAGACTCACAATATTGACCTCATTAGCAAGGGGCAAAGAAAAGCTGCATACTCAGTTGATAATAAAAATTACTGTGGCCTCTAATGACCAATTAATTGAAGTAATAGGTGTGAAGTGCTTAAAACAAAGTAAGCAAGGAAAAAATAATGGCTGTTGTCAAATGGCTGCTTGTATATGACGTCAAGTCAGGGTAATGCTGCTCCCCTTACTGTGCATGGGTTGCTATAGCCACTGGACACAGCCCCAGTTTGTAGACAGTACAGCTCCAAGGGTCATATTATTTATGAAATGACTGTTCATATTATACCTGTCACTGAAAAAATTGCATTATCCCTTTTAATGTCCTTCTGACTCTATTTTTAATTTTTAAATTTTTAAAAAAGTTTTTAATGTTTATTTTTGAGAGAGAGAGAGAATGTGTGTGTGTGAGCGAGGGAGGGGCAGAAAGAAAGGGAGACACAGAATCAAGAACAGACTGCAGGCTCTGGGCTGAGCCCACAGCTCTCTCAACACAGAGCCCACATGGGACTCAAACCCATGAACCGTGAGATCATGACCTGAACCAAAGTTGGACACTTAACTGACTAAGCCATCCAGGTGCTCCTTCTATTTAAAAAGAAAAGAAAAGAAAAGAAAAAACTATTGATGTATAAGGTACATAAAACAAAATGTACAGATTTCAGGCATTATTTGATAGATTTTGACAATTGTATACACCATGTAACCACCAGCCCAAACAAGATACAGAATTTTTCCATTACCCCAGAAAGTTCCTCCTGCTCATTCTGACAGTAAAAACTTGCCTTATCACTACTTTGGTACCAAAGTTAACCATTTTCTGATTTGTATTACCTTAAAATAGTTTTGTTCTTTCTTAGACTTCATATACATGGAATCATAGAAATGTATTCTTTTGTGTCTGGTTCCCTTTGTGGAATGTGACATTAATAAGATTCATCCCAGTTGTGAGTATCACAGTAATGTGTTCCTTTTTATTGCTCAATAGTATTCCATTGTGTGAATGCAATAGGATTGTTTATCCACTTCTTCCTCATAGTAATTTGGTTTCTGCTATGAGGTTATTATGACAAGGTTGCTGTTCATATTCTTGTCAAAGATTTTATGTTGAGATATGTTTTCATTTCTTTTCAGTAAATACCTGATTCAAGATGGATAGTATGCTTAAATGAAAAAACTAAAACTATAAATCATCTAAAAGAAGTGATAGGAGGATATCTTCAAGCCATTCAGGGAAGCAAAGATTTCTTAGATAGACACATAAAACACTAACCAGAAAAGAACAAAACAGATAAATTGGACTTTGTCACAAGAAAATATTCTCTGTACCTGAAAATGTCACTTAAAAAAATGAAAAGGCAAGCCAAGGAATAGGAATAGATATTTTCTTTTTTTTAATGTTTATTTATTTTTGAGAGAGAGAGAGATAGAGTTTGGGCAGAGGAGGAGCAGAGAGAGACACACACACAGAATCCAAAGCAGGCTCCAGGCTTTGAGCTGTCAACACAGAGCCCAATGTAGGGCTCAAACCCATGAACTGTGAGGTCATGTGTGACCTGAGCCAAAGTCAGATGCTTAACCAACTGAGCCACCCAGATGCCCCAAGATATTTTCAATTTGTATAAGCAACACAAATTTTTGTCCAGAAAATATAGAGAACTAATACAAATCAATAGTAAAAAGACGAAAGTCCAGTGAAAGGGGTGCAAAACATTTGATTGGAAAATTGACAACCTAGACACTGATTAGAGGACTGGACTTGTATTACCTAATTTCAGGCCTTATTGTACCCTAGAGTATTCTGACAGTGTGATATTGGCAAAAGGATAAAACAGTAAATGTATGAAACAGAACAGATAGCCCAGGAAGAAACTGAGATATGGATGTGATGAATTCCCGTTTTAAACCAATTCTTCTGCTGCCTTTTGCCCCATTGTCTCTTTAATACCTAGTGTTCTCCTCGTTCTTCTGTTTCTGTGATCTCCCTTCACAAAGTCACAAAATCACTTCCAAATTCCACTCGCTTCTAACTCTCCTCTTTTTCACCAGGATATATGTTATCAACCATGCATTAAGAAATCTTGTTTTCTCAACAAAACAACATACTATGCCCTAGTTGACTGGTACCTTATTTAATCTTATTTATAGACCGACAACTTATTTGCTGATAGAAATATACTTCTCTTGGTTGATTAAGGAAATGTGCTAAAGTGAAACAAGCATCACAAAAATATAAGGTTTACACAGGAAAAGGGTCAGAAAGTGTCACGTGGCTCTCCTTACACCACATGATATAGGAAACCCTGACTCCACACCTGTGTATAAACAGGCTGCTCTTTCTTGACAACTCAAGCATCAGACACCTCACTGGAAATGATATGAGATACATTGCTTTATCTCAAACCAGAACCCATACAAGGCCAGTCTTTTTGAATGTTAGATTTATGTAAATGGCCTCAGTTTCAGGTCTCCTCAGTAATGTGGTATGGTCAGCTGTTAATGGTATTTTTAATTATATGATCTATACTTGAATATTAAAAATAGGAGTAAGCCATGGTAATCAGTAATAACAAGGAAGTACGATAATCCAAGACTACAGGGTTCTCAAATCTAATGCTTCACAGTCTTTTTTCAGAAGTATTATAAATCTTGATTTGGGGGAAATTTTTCAGTTCTGCAGATTACTCCCAATAATATGAATCAACGAGGGAATACATCACCACTGGGAAGTTTAAAATGATCTTATTTGTTAAACTAAAGGAATCCCAACTGCAGGTTTTTTGTGCATTTCTGAAAATTACAAAAGGATAGTTCTATAAGAAGTCTGCTCTTATATTTGCAAATTTGTTGCTATCATCCAGAAACCCAAAATTGATAAATTAAAAGAAAATTGTACCCAAAGGGGAAAAAAAAGTAAAGAAAAGAGAAAAACAGGAAGAACTCAATTTATTAGCTTTTCAGTGACAGATAATTACATACAACAGTAACAATGTTGAGAAGCAGGTACACCAGGCAGGAGAGGCTCTTCTTAAATATTACATTTAAAAATTAGCCAAGAAGTAAACACAATGAGAGAGGCAAATTACAACACTGGAAGGGATACCATTCAGGTCTCCACTGCATACACTAGTCTGACAATCCATGTTGGTGTGTGTTGGGGCCAGGAGTTGAGGTGATCTCCCAACAGCAGCCCTCTCCCTTTCAAATGGCAAAATGGAGAAAATAACAATAAAAAGTATTTCTGGTTTATTTTGGTAATTTTCTAACATAGGAAGAAAAGTCGTATTGATACCTAAGGACACAGCATATCCTGATTGGTATGCGCGGTACTTTTATCCATTACCTTACTTTAAAATTTTTTTTAAAAGTTTATTCATATTTTGAGAAACAAAGAGAGAAAGAGTATGAGCGGGGTAGGGATAGAGAGAGAGAGGGAGACAAAGAATCCAAAGAGACTCCAGGCTCTGAGCTGTCAGCACAGAACCCGATATAGGGCTCAAACTCCTGAACTGTGGAAACATGACCTGAATCAAAGTCAGCCACTTAATAGACTGAGCCACCCAGGTGCCCCTATGCACTACCTTACTTTCAAACAATATGTCACTTTCAAACCTTTGCAGTAGATATTTTCATGGATTGATTTCTTGATTGTTATTTGTTTACTTATTATTTGCTTATTTATTACAAATGAAGATTTTTAAATTTGAAAAAGGTTGAAGAATAGCTTTCAAGTCAAAGTCAGCACTGGAATTTGAGCCCAAATTTGAGCTGGGCTAACTCAAAACTCCTATCATTCCCACCGCCAAGGCAGTATTGCTCTATGGTTAAGGACACAGACTTGGTGGCAGGATTCCTGGATGAAAATCCTGACCCTGCTACTCATTCATTGTTTAAAGCTGAACAAGTCATTTGATCTTCCTAAATACTATGTTTCTCATGTATAACATGGGAATAATAAAGAACTTATCTCATAAGATAGCAATGGGGATTAAACATGTTAATATATGTAAAGCCCCGGTAAGAGCTCCCTGTACCTAATACAAGCTCCATAAACGGCCCTGTTATTATTGACACACTATATAAATTTTATTATGTATGTATGTATCCACTTATCATGTTGTAATAATTTCTGAATATCTTTTAAGTGAATTAAAACGCAATGTGTAATTCCTCTTGAGAGAAACTTTGTGTTCTTATTTACATTATACACTAAGATGTTTTGGAAGAAAAAAAATATATATGCTCATGAGATAGTGGCTAATATGATCATAATTATGTTCTGACTCAATAAGCAATAGAACTGAATCATGCCCATTACCCAATTAGCCATGATCTATAATCATCAAAACTATAGTTGTTATCTTGGCATAATTTTTTTTGATTGGGACATAAGGAGTAGCTATAGATGACAGTATCTGTCTGACAATTAAAATCTAAATGATCATAGTGCTTCAAGATGTCTATCCACTAATTAGAAAAGGAATTGACAAGGTATAACTTGCAAGTTTGTCAGTATTAAGATTTAACTAGTATTCCACTATTATACATTAAAGTTTAGAGATTAATTTTCTCTCAAAAATTATTACTGCTTCATCATCTGTTTCGTAGGAATGAACTTTAGAACACATCCCAAACAATCATTTTTTGTTTAAGAACTTATCCCCAAATAATGGTTTCAGATTTTTCACTCAGAGTAATGTAAACTCTTAAGGAAATTTATTTCTAACAATATCAGGACTGCATCACTCACATGTTTCTGCCTTTGCCTTTCCTTTTCCATAAATCTTCCTTCTTTTCCACTAACTAAACCAGAGTATGAAAGTGGCAGAGACATTTTCTTAGATTTTCTTTTTATCCATTGCAGCTTCTCATGAGGTTCTGAGTACAAGGCTGCTAGTAATGTACATGTGATAACCTCCCCAGAAGATTACTATACTTTGGTTTTATCGTTGGCTTCACCATTTTTCCCTTTGAAAAACCTTCACTTTTCTCCATATTCTCTCTATTTCTAGCTCAGTTCTCCTTTGAGTTTCTCAGTTCTTTCTCTTACTTAGGCCAAAATACAAATATATGTTTCTTAATACTGTCCTTAAAAAGCTCTTTAAAATGAACAATACATCAGGCATATCTATTTATTCATTCATGCATTCATTCATCCACTCATTCATAAAAGGTGAATGTTAATCATTTGCCAGGCTTGGGGCGCCTGGGTGGCTCAGTCGGTTAAGCGGCTGACTTCGGCTCAGGTCGTGATCTCGAAGTTTGTGAGTTTGAGCCCCACGTCGGGCTCTGGGCTGACAGCTCCGAGCCTGAAGCATGCTTTGGATTCTGTGTCTCCCTCTCTCTCTGCCCTCCCCTGCTCATGCTCTGTCTCTCTGTCTCTCAAAAATAAATAAATGTTTAAAAAGTTAAAAAAATAATTTGCCAGGCTTTATTTCAGATTCTAAGAATACTTTAGTAAACAAAACAAAAATAGGTTCTGACCTCATGTTGTAAGGAAGATATGAAGATACATAAACACAAACCAACTGAACAAGGAACATGGCAGAGGTCACTAAATAGGAGAAGAATTGTCAGGATGGCTTCTTTGAAAGGGTGGTCTTAGAGCATAAGTCTAAAGATGGAAAGTGCTAACTCTGAGTATATCTGTGTTTGGGGCAGACGAAACATCAAATGAAGAGCATTGAGGTGGGGACACATGGTATTTTTGGAAAGACAGAAAGAAAATCAAAATGTCCAGAATGTGACTAGCAAGTGTGAGAGAATGTGCGAGTTCAGAGTTCTTGGTTGCAGAGTTAAGAATCCATTCTAAGTAACATTTACATATCACATAATACATTATTAAAGGATATTTGGAAGCTGAGAGGATCTCTAAGAAAGTTGGAAAGTCAGTCCCAGCAGACTGGGCCAGCAATCGCAATGTGGGGGTTGCTTCAGTGAGAATATCACTGTCACTGAGCACAAGAATTACAGCTCACACCGTTGAGATTGCATGGGGTCCCAAAGTCTCTCATGGTGTCCACGAAAAGATAGATTCTGCACCGTACCCACTTCCCCCTATTGCTTACTTCCAAATCGAACTTTTGCGTCACAGAATCATGTAGACAATAGGAGGGCTGAGAGAAGATGGCCTGCTTCTAAGTTGAGAACAAGGGACTGATTATGCCACATTGGAAGAGTGCTCAAAAAGATGCCAGTCCATCAAATAATGATAAATGCTCACCAAATCACAGCAAAAAGCTTGGATTATTAAATGTGAATATAATTTCAAGGGTGTTACATGTGATTTTCCTGTTCTCCAAATTCTGCATCATGGAAATAAAGAAATTGAGAAACATGAAATATGTTTGAGCTCCCAGCACTGTAGAATGAGTGTGAGAAAACAAGAGCTGTGAGGCCTAGTAGCACTGATGTGTGGCTTAATTTATGGAGGGCCTCGGAAGGACATTTTATCAGCAGGACTATCCCTGCCCACATGAACAGGGGCTGCCTGCTACTACGCAGAATCTTATCAGTATGATCAAATGGAAGGGACACCTCTCCGTTGAGAATAAGTACACCACTTCTGTAGGACTCCGAGGTGGAGATAATTGACCACTGAAAATGAGCATGAGTTATGGAGAATTTGGCAGAAAATGGATGATTCTTACAAATGTCATTCAAACCTTACACTCCTAGAGTTACACCACCACGCTGCTAACAAGGCCAAAACCATTTCTATAAACAAACTGGAAAATGGAGACATTTCAAATTCATCAAATGTAGCAACACAGGTTTTCTCTTTGTAAATTTAAAATGTATTGTATTTGCAAATTAACTGGTGTTCAGAAACCATCTTTTCTTTCTGTGACTAGACAAGGGCGTGAGAGATACTTGTGACCAGATGACATAATGAAGCAAAACTCTGAATCCATTAGGACTTCATTTAATGCCTTAGATTATAAAATAAAACTTTTTTTAGGTTCCATTTTGCATATGATTAGGAAAGAGTTAAACTCCATTCATGACACACAAATGTCTATGTACTACAAGTAAAACACTTTACTGTGTCAAGACAGTGGGAAGGATATACTGGCTGATAGTCCTGGGTATCAGAATAACCTGGGGAAATGTGCTAAAATAAAGACTTGGGTTCCACTGTAAGATTCTTATTCATTATCTCTCAAGGCCTCAGAGACCCAATATATCTAAGGCATTCAACAGGACGTGAATATTACTGCAGTCTGTCCCCAAGCAGATCTCTTCGTGAAATCATGTGATTTTCATCTCATCGGAGAGAAGAGTTTTCACAGAAATAGGACTCAAATTCTGCAAAAGCCATTTAAGTAGTTACTAAATAAAGAAATGATGAAAACATATTTCCCCAGAAAAACCCATTAAAAGTAGTCCCTTTCCTCTGTAAGATCTACACACCTCTGATAATCTAAACACTTAGGAATATGTTTCAAACAATCTTTGGAGGGACTATGATATAAATCATAATAATAATAACAAAGAGAACAAAATATAAATAAAAGATTATATATTGAAAAATAATTAGGTAGTATTAAACAAATTATATATTACCTAAATAAAAGCTAGAACTAATTTTCAAAAACCAGAAAAACAGATCAATCTCTAGGACACATATTAAAAAATAGAAAAATAAAAACAAATTTGGAAATGAGAATGGGACTATAATAACATAGAAGGTTTTTATGATAAGAGAATATTTATAATTATAGTTAATACACATGAAATTCTATACTTTTTTAAATTTTTTAAATGTTTATTTACTTTTGAGGGGGGGAGAGAAAGAGAGAGCACAAGTAGGGAAGGGCAGAGAGAGAGAGGGGGAGATGTAGAACCTGAAGCAGGATCCAGGCTCCGAGCTGTCAACACAGAGTCAATGCAGGGCTCAAACACATGAGCTGTGTGATCGTGAACTGAGCCGAAGTTGGACACTCAGCCAATTGAGCCACGCAGCCGCCCTTAAATTCTATAGGCTTTTTAAAAAAGTAATCAATTACCGAAACCAAAGCTGTGGAAAAGTAAAGTCTAACAGCTACACAAGAAATAGAGCAAGATTTTAATGACTCACATCCTTAAAAGATTTCTTGGTTATATAGTTTTATACCTATAATAATAAAGTTTCCTATGCTATAGGATCTATTTACTGAGAATAGAAATTAATAATGATTTCTTATGTCATAAGGACTCAATAATAATGATCAATAAAGATGATTAAAAAGGTGAATTCAAAACCAAAACTGATTAAACAAGAAAAGACAAATCTACAAAGAACATAAGGTATACAAAATATCATGTAACCATAGAGCATTTTACAGATCATAAGAGATTATAAACAACCTCATTGCAATGAATTGGAAACTTTAAAAATGAATATAAGTTTTACATAAAAATATGAAGGCCAGTGCAAGAAAATGTAGAATATATGTAAGATGGTTTAAGATTAGATTTTTATTGGGTGGCTTAGTAGGTTAAGCCTACTTAAGGTCCAACCTTTGACTTCAGCTCAGGTCATGATCTCATGTTGTGAGACTGAGCCCTGCGATGGACTCCCTGCTTAGGATTCTGTCCTTCCCTCTCTCTCTGCCTTCCCTTGCTTGAAGAGACTCTCCCCACCCCCTCAAAAAAGAATGGAATTTTAAGCCAAAAATAAAATTGATCCCCCAAATAAGGCTCAAGCAAAATCCAACTATAGTACTTTCTCATATAAAAGTTCAAGCAGTTCAGGACTGTGGAGTAGCTAGGCTCCACATCACTTCTCTGCCATTCCTAAAGTTTAGTTCTTACCTCTGTGATCTAACATCATGTGGGGACAAACAAACCAAAACAGTTTTAGTAAAGAAAATTATGTGCCAATCTTATTTATGAACTTATATGCAAATGTCATAAATAAAATATTAAAAAATTAAAAAGATTTTTAATTGGAAAGATCCATACAAATAGAGAATATCCACATTTGGAATATAACAAAAGTGGCACCAAAATCAGTGGATGAAATAAGTACTCTGCAGTACATGTCCAGAGACAGTGGTTGTCTCTCTTTAAAACAGGTGAAACCAGATCATTTTTTCATTACCATGTACAAAAATAATAATCTCCATGTAGATTAAAGTTCGGAAAGCTAAACTTTAAAATGCTTAGAACAAAAAACATGTCTGTGTAAATTTAGGACAGAAAATTATTTCCTTATTAAAACATCTAACCTACAAATTATAAACTACATCATTTTGCAATAAAAATGTCTGTATTACATAACATATTTAGGAGTGCCTGGGTGGCTCAGTAGGTTAAGTGTCTGACTTCAGCTCAGGTTATGATCTTGTGGTTCATGAGTTTGAGACTCACTTCAGGCTCTGTGCTGACAGTTCAGAGCTTGGAGCCTGCTTAAGATTCTGTGTCTCCTGCTCTCTGCCCCTCCCCCACCCGTTCTCTTTCTCTCTCTCTCTCTCTCTCTCTCTCTCTCTCTCAAAAATAAATAAACATTAAAATTGTTTAAATAAAAAGGACATATTTAACATCATTAACAAATTAAAAAAACAAAAAAAAACCATAAAATTTGGTTAAGCCATAAATTTGGAGGAGATATTTGCAATAGAAAAAAAACTAACAAAGGAATAATATCCAGAATATAAGGAATTTCTTCAATTAATCTGAAGAAAACAATAATACGGAAAAAAAGCAAAAGACTTGAGAAAACGTTTCATAGAAAAAATGTGGTCAATGAACATAATAAGATTATTAATTATATTAATTATATTGGAAAAAATACTAATTAAAACAAAAATGATTGAAAGAAAATTTCAAAATTTCAACTCTGATACCAAGTACTAGTTGGAGTGAGAAGGAAACAGAAACACACTCATTGCTTGTGAGAGTATAAACAGGTATAAGCATTTTAAAGAGAAATTGTTACAACCTAGCAATGTTGAATATGCACATACTTTACAACATAGCAATTCTACTTCAGTGTGTATACTGTAGACAAAAAATTATACTCATGTTGTCAATAAGACATACAAAAAGTTTTTTGAAGCTTTGTAAAAATAAAATTTTTTTAATTTAAAATTTTTTTTAAGTTTATTAATTTTTGACAGACAGAGAGAGACAGAACTGGAGCAGGGGAGGAGCAGAGAGAGAGAGGGAGACACAGAATCTGAAGCAGGCTCCAGGCTCTGAGCTGTCAGCACAGAGCCTGACACGGGGCTCAAACTCAGGGACCAGACCGCGAGATCATGAACTGAGCCAAAGTGGGAAGTTTAACTGATTGAACCACCCAGGCGCCCTTGTTTTAAAAAAAATTTTAACATGAAAATAAGAACTTTTAAACAGAAATACTGAATAGGAAAGTCTATTATTAAATATTCATTAAATGGAATAAAATAACATATACCCATTAAATGAATGAACATCAGCATTCATCAACATAAAAATTTTTATAAACTGTAGTATATATAAACTGTAGGGATTAGTGTGATGCAATCTTCACCATATACCTCAAAGACTATAGGATGTCTGGTGTCAGTCTATTTAGGCTGCTGTAACAAAATAGTACAAACTGAAGAGCCTATAGACAACAGACATTTAATTCTCACACATTTAATTCCGGAGATTGAGAAGTCCAAGACCATGGAACCCACAGATTTGGTGTCTGATGAGGACTGACCTCCTAGATGGCTGTTTTTTCACTGTAACCTCACATGGGAAGAGGGGGCGAGGAATTCTGTAGGGCTTTATTTATAAAGGGAATTAATCCCATTCATGAGGGTTCCACCATTGTGACCTATCCAGCTCCCAAAGGTCCCACCTCCTAACACCGTCACATTGAACATTAGGTTTCAATATATGAATTTTCAGGGGATACATTCAGTCATTTAGCATAGGGGAAGACAGATAATCTAAAGTCCAGAAGTAGCTGGTGCAATTCTGCAGGCAAAGTCAAAAGTCGTTCATCCATCTTTAATGCTATCCAAAACCCGAAAGAAGAGCAATAGACCTATAGACAAATTTAAAGAAGTGCACATAATAAAAATCAGTATGAATACAGAATGCAGTTCTTAGACCTATGAATAGATAAAAGTAGAAATATATATAACTGAATATCAAAATAAAGGTAAAACAGTCTGTAATGCATAACATAATGTTCATTATAATGTAAGAAATATAGAACATTAGAGATAATCATTAATGCTAATGACCCTGAAATATGATTTAGGTTGAAAACAAATTTATTCAATGAAGAAAGCAGAAAATACAACCAGAATGCTGATATTCAATAGAAATTAATAGTATAGAAAATAATGCAACAAATATAGAAAACAAATAAACTTTAAGAAATATTAAACCTAAATCTGTTATCTTACAACCAGAAAAAAATTTTAACAGTTTCCCCATTTGAAATATATGTATCTGCTGGGCTGATACAATCAGTCTGTAATATGAATGGTAAAAAGAGACCAACATATACAGTTCATAGCAAATGATAAGACAATTTATAAAAAGTTTAAATAAAGCAAGAGAAAACACAGAGAGAGGAATGGATTCCAAGTTTCCACAAATTTCTAATGATCTACATGTCTCTTAGGGATCTGGATCCTAATTAGCAAATAACTAGTAAGAATTTGAAAAAAAAATTGGACACTTCTGTTACTTATTATGATATGGCATAAAGAGTATGTTAGTACCCAGGAGAATCACTTAGTGGGTCCAGACTTCAAGGTTGTCTGGCCTTAACTGCATTTGAGTACTTTAACATCTAATGCCTCCCTTCTTTTTTTATTCCTTATTAACTTGGCAGGTAAAATATTTTACTCAGTCTCTCAGGCTCACAATATTTATTTGATGTACCGAATTAAAGGAAGATGTTTCATCAATTAAAACAGATGAAAGTATTTCAACTTCCCTAATTTTCTTATTTTTACTATTTTGGATATTGAATACCATATAAATCTATTAAAATATATAAAGCAATGTGTGCCTAATTCATACCATTTCCACCAAATTTAAAATTCCTCATTTTCCTTTTCAGTTTTATGCCTCTCATGGCATTTTACAAATGTCTACAAAGTATTCAGGTCTAGTATGATTTTATTAGTATCATTTAACTACTAACTGGATGTATATAGAAGAAATTTCCAATTGCATGTAATGGTCAGGATTTTGCCAAGTAGGGTAGAATCCATTCTAGCTATGTTAAGGAAATAGTAAATGGCTATAGATTCTTTCGAAGAGCTACAGATAGAGATTCTAAAATGAGTTATCAAGAATACTTCCAGTGTCAAACTTTGCTGCCAAGAAATCAGCTGTTTGTGACAGGTATTGAATTATGAAGCTCTTTGTTTCAGATCTATACTGCTCCTGCCCTGATCCAAAGGCCACTAGATTGGGAAGCTGTTTGCTAAATTTGGAAGTTGGCTGTATACCGGTCATATCCAGGACAATGATACTAGGTTTCACAGAAGCAAAATAGACCTCAATATTACTAGATATTTTTAGTTTGTTTATTTATTTTTAATATGATTTATTGTCCAGTTAGCTAACATACATTATATAAGGTATGCTCTTGGTTTCAGGGGTAAATTCCCATGATTCATCACTTACATACAACTCCTAGTGCTCCTCCCAAAAAGAGTCCTCCCCAATACCCATCACCCATTTTCCCCTCTCTCCCACCCCATCCCTCATCAACCCTCAGTTTGTTCTCTGTATTTAAGTTTCTTATGGGTTTGCCTCCCTCTCTGCTTGAAACTATTTTTCCCCTTCCCTTCTCCCATGGTCTTCTGTTAAGTTTTTCAGATTCCACATATGAGTGAAAACATATGATATCTATCTTTCTCTTGACTGATTTATTTCATTTAACATAATACCCTCCAGCTCATTCTATGTCTCTCCTCATATGACTCAGTTCCAAATCCAAGTCTACTGAGTAGTAGAGTAGTAGAATCTAAGTCTCAGAAAGAACCCTAGCTACAAGAAGGCCTAAGAAATGTAGCTTTAAGCTCTCTAGTCTCTGTGGGAAAGGGGTTGGGAACATATACAGAAGGGATTTGGAATGTATATTGAAAAAACCCAACCAATAACAATGGCCTCACAAGCAAAGAACAGGCAGAGCCTCACATGGAGTCACAAATGATTACACAATAAAAATTAAAATGGGAATACTGACAAATATATTTATAAATGGTGATATTGTCATTTTTAACCTTGTACAATGGCAGTTTAGGGTTGAATACCACTTTTTTAAAAGCTTTTGCATGAAACATATATTTATTATTTTAATAGTTAAAGTATTGAAAGTTCATTAAGGTTGTTAAACAGTATAACCAAATTACTATCAACAATAATCAGAGTTAAAATAAAGAGGTTTTCTATATACATATAAATATATATAATGTTACATATACATATATAGCATATTATATATATTAATATTTTTCTTAGCTATCATTTAAAACAACTGAGACTATTAATATCCTAGAAAAAATGAAAATGATTTATTGTTGATTTTAGCATATACAGTAGTAAAATATATGCCAACAAAAACAAGGGTTGCGGCTGAGCAGCAAATATAATCGTATAACTTTTTCACATTGTATTCTAGATCAATAAAAACCAATACAAAGAAAAACAAATACATAGTTGAAAATACCAATGAAGAAGATAAAATAGGGTATTATTCATTTCAAAAAAACTTACTGAAATGAAGCAGAAATTGAGGAACATGAGAAAATAGCAGATGGGCTAATTATAAAATGCCTATCATGATGGGCTACTTAAACTCAACTGTATCAAAAATTATACTAAAGATAAATGGACTGGCACTCCACCTAAAAGCAAAGGATTGTCAAATTGGATTTTAGAAAATGCAAGATTTCAGTACATATTATAGCAAGAATCATTTTTTTAAATTAAAAAGACATGTACACACTGAAACTAAATGTGTAGGAAAAAATGTACAATGCAAATTCTTAGTTTATTAATACCACATGCATTTTCTTAAAAAGCAAAATGGACTTCAAGACAAAGAAATAGAAGAAAAGCATATCATAATGATAAATAAATGAATTCATCAAGAATATATAACAATGTTAACTATGTTCATGTCAACCAATAGAATTCCAAGCTGCATGAAACAAAAATTAAAAAAACTTCAGGGAGAATTTCAGAAGAACCCACCATGATACTAGAACATGTTCATGTTTCTTCCTCAGAAATTGATGACAAAATCAGACAAAATGCAGTAAAGATCACAAAATCTGAATACTAGTAACCAAGTTGATCTAATTTACATTCAAGTTGACCTAGTTTGCATCTATAGAATATTACAGCTAAAAATCTGTTGAATAAATATTTTTTTTCAAGTTTACATAAAACATTTACCAATATAAAATCAGATATTGGACCATAAAATACATCTCAATAAAGTTAAAATGACATCTTCACACAGATTATGCCTTCATAACAGAATTAAATTAGAAATCAATAGAAAGAAGATATCTAAAGCAAATTTTTCCAAAATTGGAAATTAGCAATACACTTTAACTCCATAGTGAGTTGGAGCCCTGCATTGGGTTCTCTGCTGTCAGCACAGAGCCTGCTCTGGGTCCTTTACCTCCCTCGCCCTCTGCCCCTCTGCCCCTCTCCTCCTCCCTCCGACCCCTCTCCCCCTCCTTCCATCCCTCCCCTCTCCCCCTCCTTCCATCCCTCCCCTCTCCCCCTCCCTCCGTCCCCTCTCCCTCTCCCTCTGCCTCTCCCTCTGCCCCTCTCTTCCTCCCTCCATCCTCCCCTCTCCCTCTGCCCCTCTCCCTCTCCATCCTCCCCTCTCCCTCTGCCCCTCTCCCTCTCCCTCTGCCCCTCTCTCTCTGCCCCTGTCCCTCTCCCTCTGCCCCTCTCCCTCTCCCTCTGCCCCTCTCCCTCACCCTCTGCCCCTCTCCCTCTCCCTCTGCCTCTCCCTCTGCCCCTCTCCCCCTCCTGCTCCCCGTCCCCCTCCCTATGTCCCTCCCTGCTCACTCCCTCTCCCTCTCCCTCTCAAAAATAAATAAACATAAAAAATTTAAATCCATAGGTTAAAAAAATTACAAGTAAAATTTGAAAATATTTTAAACTGGATGATAGTGAAGAAACAACATATAATATTGCAGAATGCAGCCAATGTTATTTTTACAGTGAAATTTACAGTTTTATATTGTCCATACTAGAAAATGTATTTTAAAATAGTAAAATCAATGCTTTTAGGTTTCATATTAAGAATATAAAACAGAATAAATAAAAATAAATGTGAAATGAATGAAATAGAAAATAGACAAAAATAGGGAAAACTAACAAAGACATAAGCTAGTTCTTTGAAAAGACCTAAAAGAACACTGAAAAACTCTTAGCAAGTCTAGCCAGTAGTAAGAGTGAGACAGACATTAAAAAGTTAATATGGAGATATTTTGAGCAATGTTATGCTGATAAAATTAG
This sequence comes from Cryptoprocta ferox, assembly GCA_028646485.1. Lineage (NCBI taxonomy): Eukaryota > Metazoa > Chordata > Mammalia > Carnivora > Eupleridae > Cryptoprocta > Cryptoprocta ferox. Next base: position 65,047,192 of record CM053567.1, on the reverse strand, counting down.
TAACTTAAATAAAATGGAAAATTTTCTTGAAAAACATTAAATGTAAAAGCAGCTGCATTTTTTAAAAATTGAAATAACTCTGCATTTACTATAATTTTTTAATATAAACTAAAATGCTTTCCAAGAAAGAACACTACAGACACTAATGGCCATTTCAGTGAATTCTACAAATATAAGGGAAATATTATCAATTCTCTATAAAGAGATGAAAAGAGAAGTACTTTTATTTGCACTCATCATTCCAATACTAAAATTAGTAACAAAAAGAATGAAAAGTACAATGACTTGCTAGGCACAAAAGAATGCTAGACACAAAAGAATACTTACTAGGTGATTTTATTTATATAAAATTTATAAAACAAATTATTCTAAAGTGACAGAAATTGGGGGCATCTGGCTGGCTCAGTCAGAAGAGCATGCAACTCTTGATCTTGGGTCCTGAGTTCTACCCCACTTTGGGTGTAGAGATTACCTACAAATAAAAGCTTTAAGTGAGCCTCAATGGCTCACTCAGTTAAGCATCTGACTCTTGACATTAGCTCAGGCCATGACCTCATGGTCCTGAGATCAAGCCCTGCATGAGGCTCCACATTGAGCTTGGAGCTTACTTGGGATTCTCTCTCTCCCTCTCTGCCCCTCCCCTGCTTGCACATTCTCTCTCAAAATAAACAAACAAACATTAAAATAAAATCTTAAAACAATAAAAAGGTAAAAAATAAAGAGACAGAAACTGAATAATCACTGAAGGAGCACTGGAGAACTGCCTGCTAAAGCCATTGAGGGACTTTCTGAAGAGATAGAAAGGTTCTTAATCTTGTTGTTAGTGGTGGTTATAGGGTATATGCTATTGTCAAACTCTTTGTACTGACCAGTTAAGATTTGTACATTGTTTTGTTAAATATATCTCAACAAAAATATATCTCAACAAAAATTATCAGAATTTTAAATATTTCATATGAAGTTTAAATGGCACAATTTACATAGTTCACAATATGTTCAAAACTTAGATGAACTAACAAAACAAAATTGCACTTTTGGATTACAGCAATTTTGCTTGTGGTTTCATCACACATTGCATTTAGAAATGCCTCTCAGAGGGATGCCTGGGTGGCTCAGTCAGTTAACCATCTGACTCTTGGTTTCTGCTCAGGTCATGATCTCATGGTTTAGGAAGTTTGAGTCCTGCATCAGGCTCCAAACTATCAATGCTGAGACTGCTTGGGATTCTCTGTTTCCCTCTTTCTCTGCTCCCCCCACTCGCAGTATCTCTGTGTCTCTCAAAATAAGTAAATAGATAAAAAAAATAAATAAAAACGCTCCCAGAAATTTGCAAAGGACATCTATTGAAAGGACACAAAAGGTGGAAACATAAGGAGTACTAGAAAGAAGGTTGTGTATTATGATTATAGAAACTGATGAGGTATTTCAGATTTAACAAAGAAAACAGCCTCTCATGAGAAATATTTGCCATAAAATAATTATATTTCTCATACATGAGCTTATCTTGGGGTATTTAAAACAACCAGAGTAAAGGCTGATTTATGTTTCTAAATAAGAAGAAGCTTATGACTTACTTTGGCTGTGAGAATTAGCATTCTAAGGTGTATCAGCCAGTATCATTTTTGGGGGGTTGGTTTATTCCAAGCCTTTGAGATTGGAAGTTTGCAAAGAAAATGCTGACACAGTCTTGGTTCTGGCAGTCAGACAGCTTGCATTTTAATTAGATAAGAATATAATGATATTAACTGAAGCTGAGCAGAAAAGCAGCACAGATGAATTAGACAAATAGGATTTATGAACCTTAATTTCTAATGCAATAACTACATCACTTAGGAATATACCCAGTCCTTCAAAATCAGCATAACAACATAGACTTGATATCCATCTGGGGCAAGATTTTGAAAATAAACCCTTAAAAATCTAGAAATAACCATAGCTTTGCAACAGGATAGAGATAGAAAATGAGCTCCCTTTTTTGTCTGTCTTCACATAACCACACTGGGACTGCGCTGAGGATCATGAAGCTTGTTAAACGAAAGACCAAATCATTCTCCAGTGGTACAAAAATAGAATGAGACTGACAAACATAGTCTGCAAGAAAATTAGTGCAGCACTAGGTAGCAGTAAGAAAAAATATTAATTGTCAAATATGCAGAAAAGTAATAGAAACTGAAGTGGGAGTTGTTTTATGGATTCAGAATAGCTAAGCTCACTAACATGATGAGAGTGCATATCAGATGAAGGGGGAAATCAGTCCAGGTTAATATTTTTTTTTACCTTTTAATCAAAATAAATGTCTAATAGAAAATATGACTGATTCATTTTGAATCAATTGTAAAATGTAGATAATTCTTTTGGGCATTAATGAAAGGGAAATTACCTCTTATTTAAAAAAAATAATGTGTGCAGAGTCTCTTCAAATGGTGCTGGCAAGGAATAATATCTCGTTAATCTTAAGAAAGTAACAAAAATTATTATGCCAAGTAGAGAGAGGGAAAGGATTTAAAGTAATTGTAAGTGATTTTTTTGCTTGTTTTGACTTTAAGCCTCCTTACCAGTCCCCTATAGCAGTAGTATATCACCCACCTTGGTAGAGAGAAAAGGAACATTCTGGTTAGTTTTCCTCCAGGAAAGGCTTTCTTTTCATCAACTCTATTTTTTCAAACACAAAGGCACTTGAAAAATAGTCTGCGTAGAAATGAATGACCTCCTTTGTGGTATTACCGGCACCTCAATTATCTTCCTCCAAACTGCTTTTGAGATTTGTAAAAGGGAATGAAGTAGCTGAAAGTCAGATATGTTTATTTTTATGTTGATTCTTCTGTTTTGTCCAATTATACAAATACATTCAAACTTCATCTAATGTAAACTACAGTTTCCGACTTACTGGGGTTCAACTTTACGATGATACAAAGGCAACAGGCATTCATTAGAAACTGTACTTTGAATCCTTATCTTCCCAGGCTAGGGACATGTGGTACAGTACTGTCTTATTGCTCTGGGCAATGGCAGCTCCCAGATAGTCATGTGATCATGAGGGTATACAATCAATACACTTACAACAATCCTCTACCCATACAGTCACTCTGCTTCTCACCTTCTGTCACAGAAGATGAGTCTGGAGTTCTCTCTTGAACAGCCAGGGAGCAGACGCAGAATTGAATATGAAAGAGGCTAATGTCAGGGGGGAGACAAGGGCCGGGAACAGGTGTTTCCTCTCCGTATTTCTTGAGCACTCAAGATCTTACACACGTGGTGAACATGAAGAAAGCAATCAGATAGCAGTCATTAACTTGTGTGTGTAAGAAGCAAAGGGTTTGGGGGGCAAGTGGAGTTTGTGATCAAAGCACAATAGAATATTGGCGCCAGATGGAAAGTAATTTTCCGCAGGTGATATAACAAGTTACTCATGTTCCCACTAAAATATCTCCCTAATTAACCTTTGGATCTTTCACCCTGTGGTGGCGGCTTTCCACCCTAAGCTTTTTTTCTGCTTAATGACTAACCTTAGGCACGTTACTCCTGTGGTGGTGACTTTCAGCCCATTTATGTAAGTATAAGGAAATCTTAAACCTATTGCCCTACAACGTTCAGTAGAGTATTCAATCAATTACATAAGCTATTCAATACTTTAACCCTATTAAATAAAGAGGGTTTATGTTAGATGATCTTGCCCAAATAAAACTTACATTTGGGGTCTTATGTAAGTGTTCTGCGCACATTTAAAGTAGACTAGGCTAAACTATGATGTTTGGTAGTTTAGGTGTATTAAATGCACTTTTGTCTTATGATATTTGAAATTTACAATGAGTTTATCAGGACTTAACTCCACTGTAAGTCAAGGAACATTTGTACTTAAATAGTACCTACCTACAATAAACAAATATAAAATTCATGTGTATGGCCAACATTTTTCATAAAAATAAACAAATGTCCCACAATTATATCTAATATGTTGTTGTTTGAACAATATCTATGCTTCTGGAAAATCCAAAAATTTTTTCTCTACTTTATTAAAAAGTTGGCACTATTGTTGTCTTCCAAGTGAAAGTTTAACAACAAACAACAAAAAGAAACCACATTAATTTTTCTAGGTTAATTACTTTATCAATATACTACCTGGCTAACTTTAAGAACTTTGTCCATGGCAAATATTTATTATTCCTCAAATTATTAATATAACAAATGTTTATTAGATAACTAGTATTTACCACAAATTCTTGAAGGAACAAAGTCTATGCCATACAGGACCTCACAGATTAATCATAGAGTCACAAGATGAGATATAAACCAAACACTAGAGCAATATGGAAAAAAATGATGAAGTCAAAATAAGGAAACAAAAAGAGTTCTGGCATGCTAGAAATACAAACGCTGTTTTGTTTTCTGGTCTTTTTTTTATTTCCAAGAAGAGAAGAGTTTGCTGAGGAGATTGGAAAGGGGTTGGGAAGAAGGATAATTCAAGCAGAGGGAACAGCATGTGATAAACAAGATAGACAAGAAAGAGACTGACTCAGGACACATATTGGTGACTATTGACTCAAGCAGGGCTGTGCCATGCGTACCGTTATGGTGGTGAACATGTCTGCCATGATGGAGAGAACTAAGAGTTTCATGTGCTATATTTAAGACACTGAATCTTATCTAGAAACACATAGGATGGATCATTAATCAGAGGAGAATGGTGTAGTGGAATCTTTAAGAAGGGGAAGTTCTAAGAAGTAGTAGAGTGATTAACAGAATCAAATCTTACAGAGAGGTCAAGGTCAAGCAAAAATAGAACTAAGAAGGGTTGGGGTTTTTTTTGTTTTGTTTTGTTTTGTTTTGTTTTTTTTCATGTGCAATTAGGTAACTGGTAAACTCTTTTTTTTTTTTAACTACAGAGTGAACTAGATACAAGCTGGTAGTTTCCACTCTGATTCAACCCTAGAGATGTCAGAGAAACAGAAGGAAGTAATTAAGCATAGAACTCTCTCCCAGACACATACCCAACACATGCGCGTGCACACACACACACACACACACAAACAAATGAACTTACAGAAAATTGTCTTATGGAGCCAGAAGGTGGTGGTATCCCTCTTGTGTATGGGGCAAGGAGGGAGTGCTGGAAGCAGACAAAAGGCAGATACTTTAGAAGGGGAATAGAAAGAGAAAGTTTTCTAGAATCCCACATTGCTCCATCCAGATCAATGTCCTGAGTCAGGGGGCTTAGACTGAACCATATCTGAGCTTTCCTTCTCCCTTCTCTGTGGATTAGCTCATTTCAAAGAGGCAAAAACATAGGGAAGGGAGAAATCATTGGGTTTGTGTGTGTCTGTGAATAGTGGTTGAGGAGGAGGAAATAGGACAAATAGGAAATACATGGAAAAATTGTAACAACAGAAGCTCTATGCTTAGAGGTACACCCGTTATAGCTCTAACCCTACTCCTTAAAGTCATCTGGAGACTTTTTACACTGGGGCTCAGGCTTTTAAATTTTACCACCTTCACAGTACAACTATGAAAGTTGTTAGCCTTAAGGATATTGGGTTTCCATGCACCTCCTCACAGGCTTTCCCAAACCATCCAAATAATCTAAACTACATACCTTCCTCAGTCATTTCCAAACCACCTTTCATTATTTTCCCTCTTAGTTTCTTGACTATCTGAAAAAAATCCCTTAATCAATTTTCTTATTTGTTGACCATATGTCCTCTCTCCCACACTTCAGTGCCATTTAAGAGCTGGGCCTTTCATGTGTTGTTTAATAGTTTGATCTGAGTCCATAGCATGCTGATAACTCATCAGGTATTTTACATGAATTTATAAATTAGTGGAATTCAAAGTCTTTGGAAAATGTTGGGGAATGACCTAGAGGGCAACAAATGACAACAATGGGAAAAATTAGAAGGTGATGTGGCTGGTTATCTTTAACCAAAAAGGGAAGAGGATCATATAGAGACCTACAAAATCAGTGTTTTAGACCTGACTATCTTAATTCCATTAAAATTATCCATAGCAGATTTCAGCTCCTCGATGCATGAGAAGTACCAATAAGGGAAACAGGTAGGAGAAATTTTTTGAAGAGGTAAAGATTATAGGAATATTTATTGAAAATGTAAGTTAATGAGGAAACTTCGACAAGAAGTGAGGAATTAGTGCCGTGAGAATTGTGAGAAGGAAAGCTTAGAATTGTAATTGAGGGGGGCACCTGGGTGGCTCAGTTGGTTAAGCGTCAGACTCTCATTGAACCTTCTTGGGATTCTCTCTCTGTCCCTCCCCAAATTTCACTTGTTTGCACACATGCTGTCTCTCTCAAAATAAATAAATAAACTTAAAAAATGTAATTGAGGGCACTGCAGAAGTGTGGAGAAGCTTGCATTTTTGTTGTAGTTCAAGGATGACAAGAATCATTCAATCAATATAAAAACTTACTGAGTACCTAGAAACAACAGTTTATAACCAAAAATTGATATATTTTCAACTTTCATAGGCTTGACAATCCAGTGGGATGGGGGAATTATTTGTATCACATTAATCAATATACAAGTACAAGCTGAGATTAACTGCCATGTGAAACAAGGAGAAAAATTCATAAAAGCACAAAAAATATGGTTCTATGAAAGCACAGTGAGAAAGACATTTTGATATCAGAGCTGAAGGGCAAGTAGGAGTTACCTATGGGGGTAACTCCATGTAAGCAATCACCAACCCATAAAGAGATATTCTTTTTTAATTATATTTAAAATTATGGGTTTTTATCCTGCTATGAAGAATAAATAAAAAGTTTTATGATTGAAGAGAGCAAAAATGTGTATTTTGAAAATGTACCCTTCCTGAAATATGTAATAGAATTGGAAGGTGGGCAAGATGGATGCAGGGGTACATGTCAGGAGGCCAAAGTAGTCCTTCAGGAGACAGAAGTGGACTAGGGTGCAGTTGGTAGAAATATAGAAAGTAGAAGAGACAAAAAAATATTCAGGAGGGAAAAAACACACAGGATTTGGTAATGGATTTGACACAGGGCGGGTATGAGGATGTGGCTCTGGCTTGCCTACATGAATGGCTTGTTGTGATTATCTGAGGTAGAAAACCACAGTCAAAGACCAGACGTACAAGGAAAGAGTATGGTTTGGTCATGGACATGCTGAGTTTGACATACCTTCAAAGTATCCATGTGGAAATTCTGTGCATGTCACTGAAGTTTGAGGTCGGGAGAGTACAGGGGAAGAAAAGTATAGAGAGTGCAGAACACGGCCTTGAGAAATTTCAATATCTGATTACCAGAAGAGCATTGACCATCAAAGGAGACAAAAAAGCCAGTTAGAAGGGGGAAGACTAGGGTATATGACGTTGGGAAAAAAAGTAAAGAGATTTTTAAAACATGTTTTTTAATGTTTATTTATTTTTGAGAAAGAGAGATAATATTCCTATAATCTTTACCTCTTCAAAAAATTTCTCCTACCTGTTTCCCTTATTGGTACTTCTCATGCATCGAGGAGCTGAAATCTGCTATGGATAATTTTAATGGAATTAAGATAGGTCTAAAACACTGATTTTGTAGGTCTCTATATGATCCTCTTCCCTTTTTGGTTAAAGATAACCAGCCACATCGCCTTCTAATTTTTCCCATTGTTGTCATTTGTTGCCCTCTAGGTCATTCCCCAACATTTTCCAAAGACTTTGAATTCCACTAATTTATAAATTCATGTAAAATACCCGATGAGTTATCAGTATGCTATGGACTCAGATCAAACTATTAAACAACACATGAAAGGCCCAGCTGTTAACATGAACATGAGTTGGGGAGGGGCAGAGAGAGAGGGAGACACAGAATCCAAAGCAAGCTCCAGGCTCTGAGCTGTCAGCACAGAGCCCAATGTGGGGCTCAAACTCACAACTGCATGATCATGACCTGAGCTGAAGTTGGACGCTTAACCGACTGAGCCACCAAGGTGATCCAGCAAGAGATTTTCAGTGAGGAATGAGTTACCAATAGTGTCTCATGCCACTGAAAGGTTAAATAAAATGAGTTCTGGAAAATTTTCTAATGCACTTAACATTAGAACATTAGTCCTTAAAACTTAACATTAGTCTTTAAAAAGGACTGGTGCTGTTAGAAGTCACAATGCAGTGGATTGAGGAGGAAGTGGGAAATCAAAACATAGAAACTACACACCAAGTTGGGGAATTTGGGATATAAGGAGAAAGATAAAAATTAAGTGAAGTAAAAGGATTTTTAAAATTTTTATTAATTAATTTATTTGGGGGGGATGGGCAGAGAGAGGGGGAAATAGAGAATCCCAAGCAGGTTTTCTGAACTGTCAGCATGGAGCCCCACTTGGGGCTCAATTCCATGAACCATGAGATCATGACCTGAGCTGAAATCAAGAGCACTCAATCAACTGAGCAACCCAGGTGACTGAAAGGATTTTTTTAAGATGTGAGAAACTTAAGCACGTTTAAAAGTTTGAGAAGAAATCCAAATGATAGATAGAAAAGGAAAATCTTGGAAAAGAATAGGTAATTAGCAGTGAGAGGTGAGGAGGGAGATTCCTAGACTCAGGTTGGTGGGGGATGGGGGGAGAGGGGAGCTATGTGTAGTAAGGATGTATTTTCCACATACACATAGGAGTTTTTAGAGTTCATGTAAATTTGCTAGCAGAAAGGGTATAAGATTAATGTCAAACAAAAGCCTAAGTCAACTGCTGGGAATGAACAAGTCTACAGTATATGCAGCCGTGGGAACCTCGCTATAGCCTGGTGTGCTCTAGGCTGCTCCTTCTGAAACACGGGCAAGATCCTCCCTAACACACTCAGCACAACAACAAGCAGGTAGTAGGAGGAACACACTAAAACTCTGGCCAAATTTCACATACACACACTTACAAGAAACAATATCCTGAGGAAAAAATAACAAGTTACAAGCATGGCCACTATAATCCAGATTTAGAAAAAGATCCAATCCCTTAGGTCTGTATTTATCTTACTACACACACTACATGCAACACGATATCTCAACCTTAAGCAGCTATATAATAAAACAAGTCTAACAATATTTCTCAGACCCCTGTAGGCAATCTATTATATTGTACAAAATATATTAATTTAATTGACAAAATTCTATAATAGCTTAGTGTTCAAAATTTAAAGTGATTTAAGCATTTGACATAATCTATTTTATTTACATTTGTTTAATTTAACATATCGGTCATTTTTTTCATTGCATAAATATAATGCCCGCCCCATTTATAGCTACATATATTTGATGATAAGGTGCAACTGGGCATATTTTAAAAATAGGCAGTAAATATCTATCCGAAAATTATTATTGACTGTTGTGTCTGGTCCAGGTAGGTTATCACCAGACTAAAACAAGACATTTTTTTGGAAATGTAATTATATGTTTTTAAAGATTTTAAAAACAATGTGGAGATAGAAAAATGAAAGGGCAGATTTCACTAATTTGGGAATAGAGTAAATGTTAATGGATGACCGACAGAAAGAAAATATCAAAACTTGTGTTTGCTTTGGTTCTTTTAAACAAATGTTAAACATTTTTTCAAACCAGAAAGGTGGAGTAAACAACATATGGAGGGACTTGAAGCCCAGGAAAGACAATAGGATAGTAAGTGAGCACCTGGCTAGTCCAAATGAATTAAAATCTAATCCCAGATGGAAAACACCTGAAGGTAGAAAGGGAAAATCTTTTTGTTGCTATTATTTTTATCCTCACGGCCACTCTCTGAGAAAGTTAAAATAGGAAGTTTTCCCTTTTCCATTTCTTCTTGTCAATCCCCACCTGTTCTGACTGCACTGTTCCCAGAACCAAAGGCTCTCAGCGCTGGCAAAGGTCCTGCAGATCATTTTTACAAACTCTCTTGTGTTGCAGACAATGCAATTTGGCATCCTGAGAGATTGGGAGTTGCTCAAGGACACTAACTGATGTGAGTCAACCTCGTCAAAGAACCCAGATGTCCTGACATTAAATGAAGAACACTTTTAACTGCAGCTGATTATTTATTTATGAAAACTTTGCTGATCATGATAAAAGCAAAGCATTCCATTCTCATTTCTCAATTTCTATAGCAATTTGATAAGTGAAAACATTTTCCAATAAAACTGAAGACTAGTAAATATTGCCCATATTTAATGTTGATCTCAAGTAAAAACTTGGTTTAGATTAGTAAACATGGAACATGAAAACAACAATCAATAACCTTTGAGGTGATTAAGAGCTTTACTTCAAGAAATCACTTCAAGAAATCACTACTGTCATTTTGTTTACATAAAAACATGAACTAAACTTCACATCAAAATTGTTAAATATATTAATTGCTGTATTAATTTTCTATGGTTGCTACATAGATTACACAAATTTAGGGGCTTGAAACAACACATTTATTTTTTTCACAGCTCTATATATCCATAGTCTGTGTTGGCTCAGTTGGTTCCTCTGCTTTGGATGGGATTGAGAGGCAGCAAAATGTTGCCCTGCTAGTTTCTCATCAAGGGGCTTCAGGGGCACCTGGATGGCTCAGTTGGTTAAGCAGGGACATTGGCTCAGGTCATAATCTCTCAGGGCTGGAGGGTTTCAGCCCTCCATCAGGCTCTTTGCTCTCCTTTCTCGGCGCAGAACGAGCTTTGGATCCTCTGTCTCCCTTGCTCTCTGCCCTTCTCCCACTCATATGCTCATTCAGTCTCTCTCTAAAAATTAAATATTAAAAAAAAAGAGGCTCCATAGAAGAATACGTTTCCTAAGTCATTCAGGTTTAGGAAAATCTGATTCCTTTTGGTTGTTTGAGGCCCCCATTTCCCCATTAGCTGTCAGGGACTCCCCCATAGTTACCAAAAGAAGCCTCTCCCCCATTCTCGCAAGTGAGTCCCTACATCTTAGAGCCTGAAATGGCATGTCAAATGCTTTTTATGCTCAGATTCTCTATGATACGCCTTCTGATATATCTCTCTTTTGCCTTGTTCCAGCTAAAGATTGTTTCCTGCTTCTATGGGCTCATGTAATTAGATTGAGCCCAGGCCAATGATCCAGGAAAATTTCCCTACTTTAAGGTACATGACCCCAATTATATTGTTAACGTTCCTTTTGCTATGTAAGTTAACATACTCACAGGTAATGGTGATTATTGCACCAACATCTTTAAAGGACCTCTATTGGCTTGCCACATTTACCTAATTCCAGAAGGAAATGTGCTAGTTCTTCTAAAATTCCACTGTTGTGTACGATCGCATGTATTGGAATCTAAAGCCTGGTTCCAGGAATCTCCTTATCCCATCTTTATTCTCTGCCTTCTCAGTTCTTGCTTGTGGGCTTTGCCAATTCTAGACATTGGTCACAAGAAAATTATAGAAATGTGTTGTGACTCTCCTAAAACATAAGTTTCAATAAAATAAGTGAATCAACCAGGATTAGGTGAAACTGAAATATATTGTGCCCAGTAAAAATTGGTCACTGACACTTGGTCAACATAAAGGGTAGTCTAGTAAATTGTCATAGAGCTTCGACTTTTTTCTGTGCTATTGCAGTGAAAAGAAGGAAGATGTTCAAGATATGCTCCTCATCTTGAACCAAAATTGGGCATGAAAATAATGAGAACAATCTAGATTCAAGTATATCTCAATAGGCTGGGCTGCTGAACAGAAACCAAATTAAATTCATGAAGAATGAACACAAGGTTACTCTAATAACACAAGATAGACAGGATATGATGTGATAGCAATACCTGTGAATATTTTCAAGGGATTTTAGTCTGTTCCATATTCTAATTGTAAAAACTTTCAAAAATGCTTTCCCACGAAAATGTGCAATGCCTCCTCAACATATTTTTCTTTAAGTGAAACCAAAAGAGGGAAAGAACATGTAACTTCATATTTCTAGAGAGGTGAGGGTAATGGGCTCAAAGCATTTGCTTTTCTAAGAGGTTTATTATGTGTTTTATAATAATTAGAGAGAATTGAGTGGAGAGCTGTTCTTCACGCCCTCTCTAATTACCACTACTTGAAGCAAATTAGAATGAACCCAACTGTTTCTTACCTTGTCAAAGGCAATATTGAGGACAAGAATAATTAATTTTCAAATAGAACGGATTTCTACAGCTTTCATGTGGGTTGAATGCAAATTATATCTAAAAATATGTGCTATAACTTTTCTATCAAAAATGCTATTTTTCATGATATTTTAGGCAAGATCAAATATACATATGTATAATTTTATATGCTTTTCTGTGCTGCTACATACTGGAAATGTGAATGATAAATTGGTATGTAAACACACACACAAAACTATAGCTTGTTTTAGTTAATATTTTTTATGGCAGGTATGACCTACTTAAACAATACATGCTCACTATAGAAAATCCATATTTATAAAGTGGATTAAATGGGTGATTATTTTGATTATATGATTATTTAGATTATACAATTTTTTGCTTTACTAAATGATGCTCAAGAAAATATTCCTACATAATCAGCATCTCCAATAAATGTAGAGTATAATCTGTCTTATTTAAACTTAACTTATTCCATTTGAAGGCAAGAATCTACTTTTTAAAATCATGTATATTTTGGTGGACTTGTTCAAGTACAGATACTTGAACAATGGAAAATTTGTGACTAATAGCATTTTGCAATGTATATTAATATTCAGCTCCAGAAGTACTTGAAATACCATTCAAATTTTAGAATTTTTTCCCCTAGAGATGTGGTTTAACAAATTATACATTCACTTATACATGGTCAAGTCTTTTGCCTAATTCCTCTCAATAGCTATTTTAAGTTGTGCTGTTTCCATTAAATCCTGCCACTGCCTCCCCAACCTATTCATTTATCATTCATCATTCATATGCATCATTCACATGCATTCTTCTTCTTTCCCATGAGTTTCTGAAAAAGTTTTTCTCTTCCCAAATATGCATTCTCTTCCCTTATTCTCCTCAATTCTAAACACTGTTCAGAAGGGAAAGAGCAGGGAAAAGAAAAGACAAGCAAATAAACGTCTAATTCCTATCTCTTCTCTGTATTTGTTGCTTGAACAAGGGCAATTTATTTAAGGATACTGAACATCTGTTTTCTTATTTGTTAATGGGAATAATAACACTTACTTTATACAGTTATGTAAGGATAAATAGTTAACATCTACTGTTGCTGACACATTATAGTCACTAAATGAAAATCAGCCATCAGTTAACCTCCCCTCTCCAACAACTTCCTACACTTTTTTTTTTAACAAATCATTCATTGTTTCTCTTCTACAATGAATCACTCTCTCATAAGAAGCTTCAAATCTCCTTAATATATAAATATGTCTCCTTTCAAGTTTAAATAATAATAGCCAGCCACCCTTTGATCTTGCTTATTATTTTTTCCATTGCCCATTTTCCATCTCTACCTTTGTAGCCGAGTCTACACATTTAAACAACCAACAATGATTCATTTACTGACAACTATTGTGATTCTGCAGAGTTCTGTCTTCCATCCTACGGTCACTTGGTACACATGCATGAGTTTCAATACCATCTCTAAAAGTGACTTCCAAAGCTACATTCTTTTTACTGGAGACACCTATTGATTATACAAAAATATAAATTCTCAGTTCCTGGCCCAATCCACTGAATTACAATGTCTGATGACAAACTCCTAGAATCTGTATTTGAAAAGGTACTCAGATGATTCTGGTAATGACACAGGTTTAGGAAAAATTGACACATATATCAGTAATTCCCAAAGTCTTGTTTTCATTACTTACCTCCCCTGAACTCCAAATATATATATTCAATTGCCATCTAAAATGATATTTATAGTTCATAGGGTGGATAATAAAGCAGCCCTTAATATTTGAAAACGGGGAAATAAGACTGCCCTCCGAGGGTTACAATAATTGCATCAGTTTATATTGGGACAAGACTTGTCATTTCCTGAAAAAGGAAAGTAGATACTTGAAGGTTAATCGCTGACTAATTCAATGATATTTAAAAGAAAGATGAAGAATAGAAGCTGGAGAATATATGGAAACACAGTTCAGAGAAGTGCAATTGCCATTTTTGGTCATGACCAGAGAAAAGAGAAGCAGATCTTGATATACAAGTACACTAGTCACTAGAATTATCTATTCTGTGATAAGATGAAATATTCACATGCACATCACTATGATCTCTATGAAATAACACTGAAGACCTTGGACCTCATTTGCTCTAATTCCATGTTCATTAGAAAACAATCTAATGACCACATTGATTTTCCAGATACCTACAAATTGGGCGCTAAGAGGGATATCTATATCCTTCTGTATATATGAGCAATCCAGGTGCCAGAAAGAGCTAACTCCCTCTTTGTCAACGTTCCATAAGTGGCTAATCATCTTTGGTTATATTGATAATGTTAAATTTCTAAACATAAAAATAAAATAAATTTTATTTATTCAGCTTTCTCCCTGAAATGTCCCCACTATGCCCGGCCTCTGTGGTTTCCAGTCCTCAGAGAATTTGTTTAATCTGTAATCCACCTCCTAGACTCACTCCCCCCCCCCCAACTACTGTTATCTATTCCTCACACAGCATTGCCTCCACCCCCCTTTATTTATTTATTTATTTTTTTTTGGTCATGACTTTAGCATTCTTAAGGGTTGTTAACAGCACTGTACCCACCTTTACATTCCTCTCTGGTTTCTACTGAGGAACATTCTTTCATTCTGCTAAAGACCAGTTATCCACCTGTGTTATTAATGTCTCACCTATACTCTACATATTTACATATACATATTTAAGTACGTGATCACATTCTATCAATTTTGTGTACTTTAAATCTTCCTTTTTTCCCTTTTTATTCTGACTTCCTCCTAAGAGTTTAATATGTCCAAGATTTTCTGATCTCAAAAGAAAAAGCAACGATGACAACAACAACTTGTTTATCTCCCTGGGTACCATGCTAGGTCTCCCATTCCTTTATAGCCAATCTTTCCCAGGGAATTGTTCTTCACTTCTCAACCAACTATAATAAGGAATACTTTACCTTCACTCCAAACAAACAAACAAACCAACAAAAAACACCTTCTCCCACACCCTGAAATCATTAAATCTGAATTCTATCTGTAAGTCCTTAACTATATGGAAAGTGTCAGAAGGAGCTAATAGTTAAAACATGAAACACTTTGGAGCCAGACAACGTGGGTCAAAATCCTGATTCTGCCATACATTGTGCATACAACTTTGAGCAAGTAACGTACATTTCTGAGCTTGCTTTCCCTATCAGTAAAGCGCACATAAAAAGGCGCCTCATAGTGTTGTTGTGAAAGTCTGACACTCGAATAATGACACCTAATTACCTAATACTATAATTGCTGAACACCGTCTTTCTAATACCTGCACTAATACATGAATTGTACCATGTATCAAACCCTGCTACATGTACTGGGGCATTAAGAAGGATTGTCTTTATTTTGCCTTCTCCTGTTTGTCTTCCTACTCTTCTCCATTCTCTACTTAAACATTGAACTACCTTTTCGTGATGACTCCG
The DNA here is from genome assembly GCA_028646485.1 of Cryptoprocta ferox. Classification (NCBI taxonomy): domain Eukaryota; kingdom Metazoa; phylum Chordata; class Mammalia; order Carnivora; family Eupleridae; genus Cryptoprocta; species Cryptoprocta ferox. Next base: position 65,031,685 of record CM053567.1, on the reverse strand, counting down.
TGCATCTTCTCTTACACATTTTTTTATACAGCAGTTCATTATTTCATCCACTGAGTATTTATTACGTAGTCATCAGGTACCAGGAAGTGTTGTCTGCTGAAAATAATGGTAAACAAGTGAAACAAGGTTTTTATTCTCATAGGTATTACATGCTGGGAGGAGGAAAGAGTAAATAAATTAGTAAACAAATAAATGAATATCATAATTTTGTTTTAAGTGCTGAGACATAAATAAAGCCACACATTATCAGGTCTCAGTGACTTGAACACTAGTCACTGTATCAGAAAAGACAAAACTGAGCTGATATTTTCATAAGTAGTCACCAATCAAGAAAATAATGAGAGGGAAAGCATTCCAAGTAAAAGAATCAGCAAGTGTAAAGGCCTTAATTGAACAGTGAACTTGGCATGTGGAGAAACAGAGAGAAACCTGAAGAAGCTGGAGCTAGTAGATAAAGAGGGAGATTGGTAGACAAAATATATAGAGACTGGAATTCATTCTGAGTGTGAAATGGGAAGCTGAAGGAAGGTTTAGTTCATATAAATGTTAAGAATTAAATTTGTTTTGACATTACACTTGCCTGCTTGCTGAAGAATAGACTGTATAAGGCTGAGAGAAAGTACTAGAAGTCCAGATAGGAGGACATGATAATTCAGTTAAGAACTGATGTTTGCTTGGAATTGGGAAGTACCAGTGAAGATATAGAAAGTGGGCAGGTGCTGAATCTATTTTTGAACAGAGGTGAAATGTACTACTAAGAGCTTGGATATAGTAAGTTAAGAAATGTAAGGAATCAAGGATGGATTCTAGGTTTTGAATGTGAGCACCTGGTGAAATGATGTTGCCTGGAGAAATATGTTGAGGTGGTGGTCATCAAGAATTTTATTTTGCCCATGTTAAATATGAAGTGCATATTAGACATCCAAGCTTAATATCAAGGAGGCAGCAGGCATGTGAGTTTGGAGGACAGTAGAGTTATCAAGGTATAAGTACATATTTAAGAGCTATCAGCTCATAAAGCCGTGTAACAGATAAGACCACTGATTGAAAAGCATGGAATGAAGAGTAATACTGAGTCCTGGGGCTCTCCATCATTTATCAGAGCCAGCCACAAAGACAGAGATGTAATTGTTAATTAATATTATAAGAGGTCAGCCCTGTTCTCAAGTTCAGATCCATTTCAACCCCAATCTATGTAAAATTAAACACACCTTCCTCTGAACCAAACCTGGGTCACCCTTAATAATGTCCTCTCCCTGACAATATACATTTAATATATTATTTAGTGCTATCAATTTTACCTCCCAAATATCAATAGAATATATTCAGTTCCTTCCTCCTTTCCTCCCCTCTCTTCTGTTTTATTGCCTCTGTTTTAGTTTCTACCCTTATAATGTATCATGAGGATTAATCTTCTCAGTAGTGACCTGTCTCCAGTATTTGGACTTCAATCCTTCCTTCCACAGCTGTCATAATGGTGTTTTGAAATGTAAATTGGTTTTTACCATTCCCTTCTTAAAAGACTTTAATGGGCCTATTGCTTTTAGGATTTAAAATTTCAAACTCTGTTGCATAGTTTTATGATTCTCTACAACTTGAAGAATTACTCTCTTTTTCCAAAGCATCTCATCACATCATACATAAATCAATAGAACTCAAACTTATATGCATGTTTCTATGCATTTTCTTCTTCTAGAGCTTCACAATCCAGCATGATAGTTACTAGCCACAAGTGGCTATATAAATTTAAGTTAAAGCTTAAAATTCAGTTCCTCGGTTATACTAGCTGCAGTTAAAGTGCTTATTAGCCACATGTGGCTAGTGTACGCTTTATTAAATGGTGCAAATATAGAACATTTTCATCTTCACAGACACCGTTCTATGGGATAGTAATGATCTAATGCAATCTTTGGCCATTTCTTTACAAAATAAAGGTGAAATGTCATTGGAAGAAATATTTTATATCTTTCCTACTCTTACCCTCAGAAACACTAAATCAGATGTCTCTCCTTAATGTTACCATAATGCCATGCACATACTGCTTTTACAGCATTTAAATCACTAACTTAATAAATAACTCACCCAGCTTACTAACTTATAAATTATAACTTTTAATTCATTTTCTGTGTTTACTTCATAAATATAAACTATGATATATGTGAAATCATCTTGATGGCTATAATGTTTTCACTGAACGTTAAATATAGTAGGCATTCAATAAATATTTGTCAAATAAAATTAATAAGTAATCAATGACTACATGAAAGAAGGAATGAATGAATATGGACTTTGGGACTTCTTTATTTATGGTATATTTTTATCAGTATAAAGAGATATAAAATAATATATCAAAAGAATTTATATTAAAAAGATATAAGGTGATAAAATTTAAGTAAGAAAGAAATATGAAAATAGGTCATTTTTAGTTTTTTGAATATAACTGAGCATGGAGTTCACATGGTACAAAATAATCCAGATGATAGTTGAAATATTAAATTTATTTATTTAAGAGAACAGGGAAAAGTTCCTGAGAAAAGGAAGTTGAGCATACAATCAGTGATCGGCCATTTGAGGATCAGTTAAAAAGAGAGGGATGTTATACACACATGACATCATCAGTCTCTAACAAGTCACATCTTAGTTAGTTGATTTAAATAACCTGTTTTATTTAGTCTGTTATAAAAATCCTAACATAATATAACATAATATAGTATAACATAACATAACAATATGAAAGTAAGCAATATAGAAAGCCAAAATTATTCTGAAACTAGTATGCTATAAAAGGCATGAATACTAGCAAAGTTCTTGTAGCTGTTTCAATGAATATATGGCATCATTTGAAAAAATGTTAGTAAGAATGTTTTGTGGATTAGATATTATACATGAAGTATATTATTAAAGTAAAAAAAAAACCCTTATTTTTATATAACAGCCTTTTCAACTTTGGATGGTATATGAAATTTCTAGATATATTATTTCCCTAGGCTCTTCATATTGACCATGAAAGCCCAAAAGCTAACTGGATATCTTGTGGAGCCCTGATAATGTTATTTTTAAATAATAACTTAAAGATCTTCAAGTTATTTGCTGAAAGTAACAGAATTCCCAAGAATTAGTTATCTAAACAAGGAAGACATCTAATCTTATATCACAAAATTTCTGAAGATAGGTCATTTAAAGTTCAGTTCATTCACTGAAGACTTTACTTTTTTTTTTTTTGTTCCACTCAAAGATTTGGCATTGCCTTCACCAAGGCCTCATGATGTCTGCTGCAATCTAAAAATGTCTTTACACAAGTGTTCCAAGTACGAATGAAAGGCATAAGACAAAAATGTTTTCTGTATATAGGACTCCCTTATATACAATGACAAATTTTCACAGAAGCAGATTATCTCTTATATTCTATACGCCAGAAGAGAATCAAAGGCCCATATCTATGTCCATCATCAAAAAAAATGGAAATGGATTGCTCTGAATGATAGACTAATCATGATTTATCTTCTGGGATGGGCCATGTAACCATTCAAACATAATTAAGGTTCTGAGAGCAAGGAAGAGTGGGGAAATGACTATTATACAGACCAACATATCTGCCATAATTATAAAAATCATAAGAGAAAGCCATGGCAATTATTAAAACTGAGATACAAATATAGATATAGGTACTCTGAGAAAAAATTCTGGATATCAGAATAACAAGAGAAATTAAATACCTTGTTTTTTCTCTTGTATTATTAAAAGTAATTCTTAGCATTTCTTCAAAGCACTTAAGTCTTCACGGTGAAATTTCACCACTATGAAATGTCACTTTGTATCTGATAAATCTATTTAATCTGATATTAATATAGCTACCTCGGTTAGGGTTCATGGTATATATATTTTCTACCCTTTCATTTTTAATCTGAGTACCTTTACATATACATATTCTTCTCCAGTTTTATTGAGGTATGATTGACAAATAAAAATTGTCAATATTTAACATGTACCACATGAACTTTTGATATACATATACAGTGAAAGCAAAACGACAATCAACCTAATTAACATATCCATCACATCAGATAGTTTACTTTGAAGGTGTGTGTGTGTAATGAGAACACATGAGATGTACTCATTTAGCAAATTTCGACTAAATAATAAATTATTAACTCTAGTCATCACATTGTATATTAGGTCTCCAGAACTTCATTCATCTTATAACGCAAAGTCTGTACTCTTAAGTCAACATCCCCCCACCATTCCCCCGTGCCCTAGCCCCTGAACACCACCATTCTATTTCCTTTTACTATGAGTTCAACTCTTTAGATTCCACATGTAAGCAAGATCATGCTGTATTTGTCTTTCATGTCTGGCTTATTTCACTTAGCACAATGTCCTCCAGGTTCATTCATGTTGTCGTAAGTGGCAAGATTTCCTTCTTTTTGTGGCTGAATAGTATTCCATTCTATACATATACCTCATTTTTTTAATCCACTCACAACAAACACTTAGATTGTTTTCATATCTTATCTATTGTAAATATTGCTGCAATAAACTTGAGAGTGAGGATAGTTCCCTCTGAGATTCTGATTTTGTTTTCCTCAGATATGCATTTGAAAGTGAGATTGCTAAACCATATGGAAGTTCCATTTTAATTTTTTGAGAAATCTCCATACTGGTTTTCGAAATGGGTGCACCAATTTACCAATTAACACCAACAGGGTACAGCTGCTTTTTCTCCACAACTTTGCCAACTTGTCATCTATTGACTTTAGAATAAAAACCATCATAACACATATGAAGTAAAAACTCATTGTGATTTTGATTTGCACTTAGATGATGATTAGTGGTGTTGAGCATCTTTTCACGTACCTATTGGCCGTTTGCATGTCTTTGGAAAAAATGTCTATTCAGATCTGTTACTCATTTCACAGTTGAGCTATTAGTGTTTTGCTATTGAGTTGTAGGAGTTGTTTATTTTGGTTATACATATACCTCATTGGGTATATGTTTTGTAAATATTGTCTCCCATCCGGTAGGTTGCCTTTTCATACTATTGATTTCTTTGGCTGTCCAAAGCCTTTTTCTTTAATGTAGTCCCACTTTTGTTGCTTTTATTGTCACATCCAAAATATTGTCCCTAAGACTGATATCAAGGATATATTTTTCCTATATTTTCTTCTAGGAATTTTATGGGTTCAAGGGCTACATTCAAATCTTTAAACCATTTTGAGTTGATTTCTGTGTATGGTAGACTAGTTTCTTTCTTTTACATGTGGATGTCAAGTTTGCCCAACACTATTTATTGGAGACTATCCTCACTCCATTGTATATTCTTATTTCATTTGTGATAAATTAATTAATTATACATGCATGGGTGTATTTCTGGGCTATTTTGTTCCATTGATCTCTGTATCTGTTTCTATTCCAATACCATACAGTTTTGATGACTATAACTTTGTAATATAATTTGAAATCGGAAAGCATGATGCCTCCAGCTTTGTTCTTTTTGCTCAAGATTAATTTAGCTTTTTGTGTCCCTTGTGATTCCATATGAATTTTAGGATTGCTTGTTCTATTTCTGTGAAAAATGTCATTTTTGTGGCATTGAATCTGTAGATTACTTTTAGTAGTATGAACATTTACATAATATTAATTGGAAAAAATAATGTTATTTGTATTTTTTCAATTTATTTCATCAATGTTTTATAGCTTTCAGGTACAAGTCTTTCACTTCCTTTGTTAAATTTATTTCTAGATATTTTATTCTTTTTGATATAATTCCCTTTCCTTTTTTTTAAGTTTATTTTTTTATTTTGAGAAACAGAAAGAGAGAGAGCATGAGCAGGGGAGAGGCAGAATGAGAGGGAGAGAGAGAATACCAAGCAGGTTTTATGCTGTCAGTGTAGAGTCCAGCACGGGGCATGAACCCACAAACAATGAGATCATGACCTGAGCCAAAATCAAGAGTCGGACACTTACTTGACTGAGCCATCCAGGTGTTCCTCTTTACTTTTGATGTCCAACAATTTGGCTGTAATGTAAATGAGTATTTTTTGTTTGTTTGTTTTTTTAATCTCTGGGGGGATATTGAGCAAATTTTCCATCAAAATTGGAAATATTTTGACAATCATATCCTCATATAATTTTTGTATCTTAGCTTCACTTTTATTTTCTTCTGGGGTTCCAATCACTTAATAGTAAACCACTTAATATTGTTCCACACATTACTAAGTTTCCTCCTTTTTTTCTCTCTCAGTGTTGCAGTTTCAATGATTTCTATGTATCATTCAATCTTCAAGTTACCTGATCTTTTCTTCTGCAGTGTCCAAACCTCTGTTAAGCCAATCTGGTGATGTTTTTTTTAATTCTTATATTGCTGTTTTGTAGTTTTAGAATTTGTGTATTTTTTTATTGTGTCTATTTTTCTAATGACATCTCTTATTTCTTTGTTCATTATGTCCATCTTTTCCTTTAAAGTATTGACATTTCTACAAAAGCTATTTTAACATTTTGTAATCTCTAGGTTTGTTTCCATTAACTGCATTTTTGTCTTAGTGAAAGATCACATTTTTCTTGCTTTTTGCATGGCTGTCATTTCTTATTGTGTGATGGACTTGTGGATACCACTCTACTTTAATTGTAGCATAGTTAATACACAATATTACATTAGTTTCAGGTGTACAACATAATGGTTTGACAAGTCTATAACTTATGCTATGCTCACCACAGGTGTAGTTACCATCTGTTACTATACAATGCTAGTATAATACCTTTGACTAGATTCCCTACACTGTATCTGATGCTACTCTGTTTAGAGTCTTTTTTTTTTTTCTGTTAGAGAATGTTGAGTTTTGTTCTACCAGTGAATGCTTTTACTGATGATTTCTTGTTGATTTTTATATCAAATCTAAAAAATGCACATGTCTTCTTTAATCACATAGACAAATAAGAATTGAAAGGTAGTTCTTTGAAAACCTCAAGGAAAAGTATAGTGATTGATTTCCATTTTTACTAAAATTGTTGTCTTGCTGAGCATATGTAAATTTTTTTAATCTATTAAAAATGAGATATTTGTTTTGCTTTTTTAAAAAGGAAATCAGGAGCACCTGGGTGGTTTAGTGGGTTAAGCATCTGACTCTTGATTTCGGCTCAGGTCATGATCTCACAGTTCATGAGATGGAGGTCTGTGTCGCACTCTGCCCTGACAGAATAGAGCCTACTTGGGATTCTCTCTCTCCCTCTCTCTCTGTCCCACTCCCACTCACATGCGTGTGTGCACTCATGCTCTCTCTCTCAAAGTAAATAAACATTTTTTTTAAATTAAAAATATAAAAAGAAATCATATTAGAAGGGACTATATATTTGTATATGTTAATAAAGCATAACGTGAATTATGCTTCATTAAAAAATGTACTCAATTAAACTATTTATAATTTTTTATGTGAGAAAATAAACTATATAAATGCAGAAAAAACAGGCTTAAGTTTTAAATTTTGTAAGGACAAGTCTAGAGTAGCCTTTACCCTAGGGCTAAAGTAGCTCTTTCTTCTAGGAGCTTCTTCAAATATTTGAAATGTTACCCAAGATCTCTCCATTCTGGATGATGTTTTCCAGTACTGTTTGACTTCTAAGATCTTCATTCAGCTCAGAGCCCTCAGGAACAGTTTGTTTTCTGCTGGGCCTCATAGAGTCTGTATGTACAGCTTAGTATTGGCCAAAGACTCAGGGAAACACCTTTTCAGATTTCTGGGCTTTTTGTCTTGCAGAGCTAACTCATCTTTGGTACCTTGCCCCACAAATCCAGACACCTCAGCAACCCTGACATCTGGTCTCAGCTTCCTCTTCCTGAAATTCTGCTGCTCTCTGCTTGGGCTTCCTTTCCCTGTGTGAGGTTAGAAGAGTGTTCTGAGCAAAACACTGAGGTAACCGTGGAGCTCACCTCTTACATTACATCTTCTCTCAAGGGTCACATCAGTATGTTTTCTAATGCCCGAAAAGAGTTGCCTCATATATTTGATCACATTTTACAACTGCTTACTCCTCTGGTCTGCAGCTGTTTATGTGTTTACTGTGGATGATAAGTATAATGCCTTTACTTGTAATAGCCAGGCCAATGCACTTTTCCAATGCACTTATAAATAATACAATTTCTTTGTCTCACATTTAACACCTGTCACCCCACTTTAGTGGAAAAAAATAATTCTGCTTTCCAATGCACTTTACCCACTCACATCTAACTTGCTTTTATTTTAAAATAACAACGGAAAATAAAAAAAGAATTTATAGGGTCTACACATGAAGATTCTTTAGGGGATTATCATTTCATAAAACAATGCATGGTATAAATGCAAAACATAGATTCCAACCACTGGTTTTTAGTCGTATCACTTCTAAATATTATCACTTCAGTGTTTGAACTCCCCAAGGGATAAGTGTGCTAAATTAAAACCATTGAGCTTATTTACTGAGGAGCTATGATTTGTGTTCCACGCTAATCCCCATGGCCCTTACATCCCCAAGGTGCCCTCTTTTGCCTCATTTACATTCTGATACCTCTCCTGTTCCATGGAGACAAGGTTCAGCTCAGTGCTCTGCAGTTAGTGTTCACAGCAAACAGTGAACACAATGAGGAACTGCTAACTTATAATTACTCTAAAAGAAAACAATTTGCCACTGAGATAATAGAGAGAATAACGACGTTCAGGGACTTATATAATGGATTACTCCTTATTTTAACCTACAATTCTAGATGGCCTTTGGGTACATATTTATTTGCAACTGTGATGTAGTTGCCCAGCAGAATTGACAGGGAGAACAAAAGGGGAAAATTGGTAAGGAAAAAGTGGCCATTATAAAATAGACTTAAGATCAGTTATTCTGTTTCCTTCATATTTCTTTTTTATCACCCAGTGGTGCAACACATACTTCTTTTGCTTTTGTACCAATAATTCATCTTCCAGTGGGTGATTGGATGGGTGAAAGTGACTTGGATTTATTTCTTCCCTGCTCACCACATCACTATATATTTATTTGGCTTGTTATTAAAGTTTTCAGTTATACTTTCAAAAACTTAACCCGGAAATTATGACTGGATAGCTTGAAGGATACTAGAAAATACGACTGAAAGTAAATACTTGTAATTAAATCATTGCTCTCAATTGTAGGGGGCTAGATATTGAAATCATGAAGATCTGATATATAAAAAATTATAATACTGTTAATCTCATATTTCAAAATATCAATTAAAGAAATAACATATAACCATTCTAGTTAACATGCATATCTAAGGTTTTTATTACATATTATATATAATATAAATAACATACAATATATAAATAATATACAATATAACAATAACATATGATACGTTATTATAATATTAATATACTAAATATATATCTGACATTATTACAGCATTATTCTCTACACATGTATCCCAGTATGTATTAATATTATGCTGGGAATTTTGCAGGAACCAAGACTTGGTCAATAGTTCCATGCTAGTACATATAGAGCGGTTATAGGGGTTAACAGAAGTAAAGCAAACAAACAAAAACTTAATATTTAAACAGATCTTGATTCATAATTTTAATTAGTTTACTACTCATCTAGGCGGGGTTTCACCATGAATTTCCCCCTTTGCACTTTAAGTCTGACTTAACACCTTGCAACACCTTGACTTTACCTTCAATTTGCTTCTCTAAGACTGTGCCCTGAATTTAACACAAGAAGTAGTATGAGCCATTAAGATTTCCAGTAATCCCTCAATTAAGATTTAAAGGCTTATATTTTTAAAGTATAAGCTTTTTCCCCTTATGCCATTTCATTTAAAATATTCTTCTTATTTGTTGATTATTCACTAGGAGTGGGATCATGTGAATTAAATATCTTCTGGATATATGAGAACAATTTACTAATATTTAGAAAAGAAAGGACTGGGGGACCTGGGTGGCTCAGTAGGTTAAGCATCCAACTTTGCCTTAGGTCATGATCTCACAGTCTATGAGTTCAAACCCCACCTCCGGCTCTGTGCTGACAGCTCAAAGCCTGGAGCCTGCTTTGGATTCTTTGCTCCCTCTCTCTCTCTCTCTCTCTCTCTCTCTCTCTCTCTTTCTGTCTCTCTCTGTCTCTCTGTCTCTCTCAAAATAAATAAACATTTAAAACAATTTTAAAGAAAAGAAAGGATTGATCAAACATAGTTTTCACATGGCAGATGAAAAAAATGCATCCATTTTCTTTTGGTACAAACCATATTAAACAATAGTTATATTCCTGAAATGAACCCCTTTCCCAAGGGGTTTTGTTTCTTAAAACAAAAAAGGAATTAAATAGTGATGTCTTTTTAATTAAATAGTGATGTCTTTTTATTTTAATTTTGAATAAATTTGAAAGCAAATAAAAATTATATTTAATAATTCCAACGCATTCACAGTATGCTTCAAGCAGTAGGCATCTCAAAGCTTTTTTAATTATTTTGAGTTCTATAGCAGCTTAAATTTTTTTTCTAATTTTTAAGTAGATCATATAAGGTATGATTGTCTAAATAGCCTAGTTTAGTAAATGCCATGCAAACATCAACCTAACTGTTTCTCATTAAAAACATAATCTACCTTCCTATCTTCATTAAAAAGAAGAAATGCTTCCAATGAAATATTTTGCCAAGTCGCTTAGATCAAAATGTTATAACTATGCATGTGGAAAATTGGAAAGTCAAGTACTGGTGATTCTTTTTACATTAATTTTCAAATGGCCAATGTATACACTGCATTTAGTAAAATCAAGGTTTAATTGTTTCATTGGTCCAATTAAAATAATCATTATTGAAAAGTATATTGGCAATGATAGTTGGATTAATTATAGTGCTAAGCATCACAAAACAGAATAATCTTCCCTTCAAAAAGCACAGCTCTTTGCCTAGTTAAGTCATGTAGCAGCAGGTAAATGTTATGATTCTGGAATTTTTTTAAATCCCATTTTATCTACACAATGACCTTAGACTAGTCACCTGGTACTAGTAAATTACCCAATTTTCATTATTAGAATATCACTGGAAAATGGAAAAATGGGAAATCTTGTTTATCTATATGTTACGCAGAATAAGCAGGTGTTAAGGCTGGGCTTTATGGTTGGAAATAAACTCTGAGACTATGCAAAAGAACAACCATATTTTCAGCAATAACAGAAATACACTATTTTGTAACCAAAAGAACAATGACAATTTTTCCAATGAGATTCTTTTAGCTGTAGGTTACTATTTATTTATCTACATTGGCCTAATTCTTTATTTTGACTCATAACACTTAAAAATATTTACAAAGAATATCTATACCAATTAGAATACGCTATGAGTTAGAGGAAAAGTATATATAACAGGATGATGTCACAAAGAAAGCCCAGTACTTGGAGAGGTAAGATCTTGCTTTAAACCCCGGTCTATTAATGATTTGATGACTGAGCATGGGCAGCAAATTGAAGATATTGTTTTCATGTCCTTACAGGTATGCTATACAAAACCTTCTGCCGCACCCACATCTCATGGCTGAGAGAATCCACCTGGAAAGTATCTGTAAATAAATATCCACTCTTGAAACTTATGTTGTCACTATCATCACCCTATATCATTATTTATGGATGGTAACTAATGGTAACATAGTTTCTCTTATGCCAAAACCATGGATGTATTCTAACTGTGGAAATTGCTTTTATTATAGGCAACGTATGAAACGTGCGTAAGTGATTGTCTCACCCATGGTGGACAACAAGGTTTGAGAAGTGAGCATGTGAGGATGGTAATAGGAAAGAGATAAAAAGACTATAAATATTTTTTTCATCTGAAATATTTTTTTTCATTTCTTGGCATAGAAAATAGCCTTTTCTTATTTGTGTGTTTATCAGAAAACCTCTCAGTCTGCTTAGACTCATTAGAATTGTACCCAAGACAATCATAGTATTTTTTGTTTGTTTGTCTGTTTTTGGAACACTTTCTATACCAGATATCTCTTGTTATCAGAACCAATTTTCTACAGACACAGGAATGATACCAGAAAAAGTCTGTTACTTTTTGAGTTAAATGGATTCTTGAGAGGAATGTATTATCCTGTGAATAGGTCTTTTAAAAAAAAAATTGGCAGACTAAACCACTATAAAAATAAACATTATTTCAGTTTTACCTCATTTCACTGCTATTCATAGAAACATATTCGTAATCAGTGTAAAAGAACATACCTCAATGACCTAGCACCTGTTTCCACTCTCCGGAACAAGACAGAGATGGTGGTAAGCACTCATCAAAACACACTCAGTCAGCCATTAACTGAATCTCAGTCTTCTCATTTTTTTCTATAGTTCTCATTTTTCTGCTAAAGAGCAGACCTATGGCTCTTTTTTTTATTGCTACAAATCTATCATTTGCCTTATAAGATTTTTCCCCCAAATTCTCTTTCCTCATATTTGTGCAAATAGCCATATTCTAGAAAACTCCTCTGACCTGCATCTGTATATGTGTTTACATCTTCTGCTCATGGACACTTTCATACTTGAATTATAGATAATACATGCTAGTATATTATATCTACTAGCAGGTTTAAAATCCATGAAAACAAGAAACTGTATCTTTGCAGTCTCTACAACACAAAGTAATGTGTTGGTGTTTTGCACATGGCAGATAGTACATTTTTCACATAGACAGAATAAGTGGATGAATAGATAAAACCAGCCATTTCGTATTTATTTCTAGATATAAGAGTGTTTCCAAAAGATTTTAGGCACTCTCATTAAAAATGAATCTTGTGTGTATTTGCTTTTAAGCATAACATTTCAAAATACTACTTTTGAAACATAAACAATAACAACAACACGATTTTGGTCAAGGACTGATTGTCACAAAATTTACTTGCATAAAAATATGTAATTTGTGAAATAAACATTAATTAAATAACATGTCTACGGAAAAATGTAAAGTCAATATATAGAAACAGTTAAGTGCTACTATTAACAGCAATATCATTTTTATAAAACAAAATGCTTTTTATACTAATAAAAATGAGGCAGGTTTTTCTTTTCAATTCTAATATGCATTTTTAAGATTATTTTTAGTTATTGCTCTTCATTCTCATACATGATAGAAAGATAAGGTACAATGATCAATATAGCTGCAGAATTTAACTATCCGTATTAAAGAAAGAGAGAAGGAAAGAGGAGGAGGAGGGAGAGAAAGAAAAAGGAAGGAAGGAAGGAAGGAAAGAGAAAGATAAAGAAAGAGGGAGGGAGGCAGGAAGGAGACAGAGAAAGAAAAAAATGTTCCAGGGGTAGTAGCAACATGCCCTAATTTTAACTCCCCATTAGGAAAAAAAGAAACTCTTCCACAAATGAAATAATTCTCCAACTTGACTCATCTGCATGTTAATGGAAAAATATTTCAATTTTACCAGTGTCTATTACAGACTGGGTATGACCCAACTCCCTGCTATTTCAGAAATAGTCATTAGAATTTAATATTGCTGTCTGTTGCATTCACAGTCTGAATATTTTAATACATAGGAGGAAATGATTCTGCAAGAGAAAATGCTTGAAAATGCTGTATTTAATTAATGCCCAAGGGAAGCCATGAAAAAGAAAAAAAATTGTACTTGTCACGTACTAATTTTAAACACTGTTTACCAGATTTACGTACATGCGCTGCTCTAGCCTCCCACTCAGCAGTTTGATAATAGCAGAGCAGTTCCATGCAGCACAGATCCTTGGCTTCTAGAATTCAGTGGGAGTAATAGGATACCAAGAATAAAAGAAGAAGCTGCATTTTAATGCAGCTGAATTCTAAGGCTTAGGGCAGACCCTCAGTTATAAACACCTGCTCAGATCCAAGCAGATCCAAGGAAACTATATGCTTAAAGTGACGTACTAGCGATTTATATCCTCATAAGGCAGTGAGTTATTAGTTTATATATATATTCAGTTTATATATATATGTATATATATATGATAGGCTTTATCAAACATTTTAGTCAAATTAATCTAAAAATAGTTTATAAATATTTTTCTAAATGAAGAGTGATTTCTATGAAAAAAAAGAGAATGAAAAATCATAGGAGGTTCTCTTTCAGTTTTACTGCATGGCTAGAAGAGGTAGGTCTTATTTCTGAATGGAGTTAAATACAATAAACCTCTACCACGAAAGGCAGAGACCCATCACTTTGGACCACACCAATGTATCGATAGACTCATTTAAAAAGAAGGGGAAAAGAATATGGGAATTGCGTGGCTAAGTGCCACACATTAATGTTATCTTACTTGACATTCACAGTAATGAAGTGAAGCAAATTTTAACCCTATTGATTCATGAAAATTCTTAAAAAGGCAACTTGTCAAGCAGAATACTAAATTAAATCTCTCCCCTTTAACCATGTGTTGCTTCCACTCAGCATGTGCTTTGTGAAATAGAATCAAGCTTGCTGGAGTTAACTATTTATTTCTGTTTATCTTCCAAGTCTGCCAGCTGGTCCACAATTACACAATAAAACTGTAAACTGTAGTTATCCTTCTCCCTCCAGGGAACTCTTTGACACAATCCAGAGTCCTGGCCTTTGACTTGTACTCTACATACATCTCCAGCTCTTCCCAAAATTTTACCATAGGGGATAAGATGTGAGGTAGAGAAAAGAAAACCAGATAATACTGGATTGGATAGTCTCCCCCCAAAATCCATGACCCTTCCAGAACCCCAGAATGTGATCATTTGGAAATACGGTTATTGGAGATGTAACTAGTTAAGATGGGGTCAGACTGGAATTGAGTGGCTCTAATCCAACATGACTGGTGTCTTTATAAGAAAAGAAACACAGAGACAGACATGAAGGTGAAGGTAGAGGCAGAGATTGGAGTGATGTCCCTACAAGCCAAGGAGCACCCAGGACTGACATCCATCACCAGAAGCTAGGAAGAAACAAGAAAAGATCCTCCTATAGAAACTTCAGAGAGAACATGGCCTTGCTGACACTTCAGTTTCATACTTGTAGCCTCCAGAAAACCGTGAGACAATAAATTTCTATTGTTTTAAGCCTTGGAATTTGTAGTAATTTGTTACTACAGCCCTAGGAAACTAACACACAGCTTTACCTACTGAGAGACTCTTCCATATGTCCTTCTTTAATCTATCCTGCTCTCTATTTATGCCTATCCATGAACCATGATTTTCCTTCTATTTCATAGGCTTTCTCTGCTCTATTCCAAAGTCCAAATCTTTTTTTTTCCTGTGATAGAATTTCCAGCACCTTTTATCTTGTCTGCTCTTTGCCTCAA
This sequence comes from Cryptoprocta ferox, assembly GCA_028646485.1. Taxonomy (NCBI): domain Eukaryota; kingdom Metazoa; phylum Chordata; class Mammalia; order Carnivora; family Eupleridae; genus Cryptoprocta; species Cryptoprocta ferox. The sequence goes on along the minus strand of CM053567.1, from coordinate 65,016,403 downwards.
GCCTTTTGAAAATATCGATGCATAGATCATTTTTTCATGAAATCTCAAATAATTTCCCATAATCAGAAGAATTGGAAGCAAGGTGACGATCCAAAGACTCCTTTAAAGTGAGGGGCTCAGTATCCCAGGAGAATAACAAATGTGGTCTCAACCTTGTTTGACCTATCTCTTATGATGGGCAGTCAAAAGAGGGATTTGAATTTCATCTAGATGATCTCTCAGAAGTGATTGTTCCAATTCTTTATTCTCCCTTCATAACAGGCAGCATATGAAAGAGAGAGGGCCACTCTCAGTGTTAGACCACTATCAGTGAAAGAATCCGCAGTCCCAGACCTAATAATGGTGTTAGCGCCGAACTATAAAACAGAGATTTGGCTGTCAATTATTTAGGTTGTTGACAACCTGCCCTTTGTGCCCTTTTCATGGAAACAAATAAAAAAAATGAACAAGAGTCACCTGCTGTCCTCTGAAGCTTCTTGTCAGGTAGGCTGGTATCGTGGGACTTTGCCAATGTATTTTGCGGCAGCACAATGACCCCGCTGAGGTGCCATCTGCACTCTGACACCTGGAATCCTGATGACAATTACCTGCTGGTGCCAAAGTCAGGAACAGTACAAGTCTCGCATTGACAGTGACAGTATTTTTTGCCCCAAAATCAGGACACAGTGCCTGACAGGTACAGCTATACCTATGGGAACAATGAAAGAGGATATTTAAATTCAAGACTGTCCTAGAAAATCTGAGATATATTTCAGCCTAAAGTTATCTGATCTGCTGGGTGCAATTGGAATTGTAAGAGAAAAGTAAAATATGGATTAATTCATCTTAAAAAAAAGGTGATTAAAATAACCTTAAATTACATCAAGTATTTTAATTTTAAGCTCAGAGTGCTGAAAAGCTATTTTATTATATTACCATGTAATCCATATTATATACTTATATGTTATATAAATCTTTATACCATAGAAATAAGATGAAAAAATAAAGCAAAATTAATTGTTGAACAACTGTATATATGCAATACCAGGAGCTTTTACATTACTTTTCTGTTAGGATTCAAGTCGGACTCATGATAATGGGAATAATGATAGCTGCTATTATCAATTGAATGCATTCTATGCACTAGGCATTGTTAGGTAAGGGAATATGTGTATTAATCCTCATACATGCATTATCTCATCTAATTCTGTCAATAATCCGTGGTGTTGGCATATTTACTCCACTTTACAAGTGAACAAAATTGAGCCCAAAGTCACATGGCTAGCAAAACCACAGAGCAGTGGTCACACATAGTTCTACCTAAACATAAAGACCATGGCCCTTGTCACAGTGGTAAATAGGAAATTAGGGTTCACCAGAACATCACTTAAATGAAACTGCTCTCCACATTTTTCTACTTGACAGACAATGTAAGAAAACCAACCACTTCCAATTTCAATTCCCAGAACATCAGCTGTAGTTACACCCTTTTCACCCCCACATTAGAAAGAGCCATCAGGGAAGCAACTAAATGGGAATGAAGGGAGGAACTACGGAACAGATTTGGACCACAGGACATTTTCATTTTCAATGATGAGGATTTTATTTAAATGTGGTCCCAATATAAGAGATAGAAACATTTTATATTCAGTACAGAGATGTGTTATGGACTGGCACATGTATACATGATGGGGATTTTTATTACATGAACAAGAAACTATAACTATTAAAAAGGGTTAATCGATTTTGTCTTTATTTTTGTGAGACTCTATTTTACTTTATTTATTTACCATATCCCCAAAATATACATAATTATATTAGTAGCAATATGTGATTGCTTGACAAAGGACAATTTTACTGATTAAAAACCAAGCTGCTGTACTTAAATGTGTAGCAGTTGCCATGGAAACAATTTTACTTTGACTCAGAGCCTATCTTGTTTTAGGGAGAGTAGTCTGTTGTTATGGCAATGGGAACTTGAACAATTTTTCCCAAAAGAAGACTAACACAGGATAGATAATATGGTTGCTGGTTACAAAACATACAGAAATACGAGTGTACTTAGCTTATAGAAATCTGAGCTGGTAAAGATAGTACATAGCATTTTAGCCTTGTTATGAAAATCTCTTATTCCATGTCCCTCCCTTGTTTTATTTTTAACTGGAACAAATGATAATAATGTCATATTATCCTTGACATTTTGTTCACGAAAGGCAACAAATTCACATTGTCATTTCTATAGCAACCCATATATGATGTCTCATTAAAACATTAATAGGAACTACAGTTAAGGCACTAGAAATTTGTCACCTATTTCATGACATTATGGCAATGATAATGGTAATGAGTCAAATTTTATATGTCTGCCACATCTGGAATACTCTAAGATGGTTATATTAACACATTGAAATTCTCATAATACCTCTCTGTGAGTGAGGTATTACTAAGATCTCCATTGTATGGAAAAGAAATCCGAAGCACAAAGAAGTTAATTAATTTATCCAAGGTCACACATCAAAGAAGTACCAGCGTCAGGAACAAAACCCATGAAGTCCATGCTCTTAATTACTTCCTTATGCTAGCATTTCTTAATTGCTTAAGATATTAGTTTTTATTTTTCATATTAATATTAAATCTCAATTTAAATTTAAAATACTTTAAAGTACTGGGGTGCCTGGGTGGCTCAGTCAGTTAAGTGTCTGACTTTGGCTCAGGTCATGATCTAATGGTCTGTGGGTTCAAGCCCCATGTCGGGCTCTGTGCTGACAATTCAGAGTCTGGAGCCTGCTTTGGATTCTGTGTCTCCCTCTCTCTCTGCCCCTCCCCCATTCATGTTCTGTCTCTCTCCATCTCTCAAAGGTGAATAAATGTTAAAAAATAAAATAAAATAATTACTTAAAGTACTTTAAATTTTATATAAATAAATGCTAAATTATGTTTAGTGTCTAAAGTCTTTCCAAGAACGTGCATAAACTTCAGATAGGAACTGACAATATAGACTTGAATTTAACTGAACCAAATAAACATATAATGGCTCAACTCAAAAATGGCCCTTTGATGTTAGTATATTTAATCTTAGAATTAATTAATATTTAAGCCATTTAGGGTTGTAAATGTGAAAGCCTTATTCGGAGTGAAAATAGAAGGATTTCTTGAGGGATTATTGTGAATATATTTGCAAATCTGAAATATACATGCAAATATGAAAATGGCAACTAAAGGATTCACTGTGATAGGTCTCTAATTAGAATTGCAAAATATTTCATTTCAGGGGCTTATGCCTTTCCTCATCAAAAATGTGCAGCCTTTTTAAACCAAAGCCATTTTTCCTACCAGTTTATATGTAGCAGATGAATCATGAATTCATCTCATTTTAGTCTCTTAGGCAATGGTTACATAAGTATTTCAATAACAGAAAATGTTCATTCCACTTTGTGTTATTGAAAACACTTGTATTATTTAAAAAAAAAAAACTGCTTTCCCTGCTACCTTGTTTCAGGATAGACAGGTGAAGTTTTGATAAATAAGTGGTTTCTAAAAAAGATAATGGTTGACCGGATAAAGGTTATAGACACATAAAAAAATCACTGCAATAAATATCTTCTAAATGTGGTGATATTAAAAGTATTCCCTTTTGAATCAGAAGTAGGACAAAATGCTACTATTATCACCCATATCAGCATTGCACTAAGACCTGAGCCAGCCAAGTAACGCAAGCAATAGTGGTTAGCAGAGGATTATCAGATGTTCCTTTTATATCAACACTCAAAACACTTAATACTTGATATTAAGATGTTCTTAAATAAAGAGCACTGCAAACAGTAATTTGCTTAAATAGCAATGTGGGTTAGTAAAAGCCATTGCTTTAGCTAATGGCTGTTCCCATGCCTGTGCTCTGGTTAACCTGCCAATGCACATGTTGTGTGCTCTCCAGACACTCCCACCTTTTTCAAAGCCCAGATCTTACACCTTCATTCCTCACCTCAACTTGCACCTCAATTATTGATCACACACTGCTTGTTCTCTACTTTCACCCTAATTTTTGGTCTAGCACTCACATATGCTCAGATCTGATGCACTGATAAAATGTATCCAGCGATGACCTTGATGCTTCAAATTGCAGAGGAAAACAGGAGTTTACTTCTAGGAATGCTCATTTCTTGATGACTGTGTTAGGTAGTTGGTAATGTGGGCATGGACCTCAGAAAGAGGGCAAAGTTGAAGACATAGATAGATAAGAATCATTCACAAATGTGTGTGTGTGTGTGTGTGTGTGTATGTGCGTGTGTGAATGCTATAGTGACATTATGTATAATGTTCTAACATCATACTAATAGTAACTCAATATATTGATTATCAATTAGCACATATACTGGTACATACAGAAATCAGCTTTCAAGATAGGAACTATCTTCATTGAACAGATAATAACTGAAGTCTAGGGAGGAAAATTATAACCTGCCAAAGTGATACAATTAATCAACTAGTAAGTAATGGAGCTGAGCTATGAATACAGGTCTCATCAAAAAGCCTTGTTCACTTCTGTAGAGCACAATATGTCTATACAGAAAGAATGTTTTGCCTACCAAATTGATTATTATTTTAGAAGCTGTGCTTTTATTTTTCATCATTTCCCACAAGACAATCATTGCATTCTATAGTTTCATCAGTTTCAATAAATCCTATGGCTTTTTCTTCTTGCTTCATAATCTTCTTCATCCCTTAAGTCATATTTATTTATGTACATCAAATCTTCCTAGCTTTTCTAATGCTATTTCTGCAGGAAACAACAGCTTTATTTAACATGGAATACATTTGCTCTGTCTCCATCTTTGTTTCTATCATTTTTTTCCTGTTTTTCCCTCTCATCTAACATTGTATCTCTATCATCTATCTATCTATCTATCTATCTGTCTATCTATCTATCTATCTATAGTTATTTGCTTCATATCACTTGTGAGCATTGAAAATGGGCAGAATGCACTGTGCATTAGTCAGGTACAGTTTATTTTGCCTGATGCAGAATCTCTTTTTACGTCATCTAAAAGGTGTGATCTCTCTTGTGTCTAGGTTAACAGATCATTTTTTTAATCAAATATATTTATTTTACAACAACCATATCTGTATATTACATTTGATAAAAATCATATACAACTATCTTGGAATATATTTTTTGTAATCATTCCTACATTCATTCCACAAACATTTACTTGACCCTATTATGAGAAAGGCCTTGAGCTTGGGCTTGGGTATCAGAGGCAGTGACATGAGTCCGTGCTGTTAAAGAACTCACATCTTGTCAAGGTAAAGAGATAAATAACTAGTACTTATAGTGAAGTATAAGTGCCATTTTAAAGATAGCCAAGACTTCTGGTTTCTGATTTTGCATGTAAGGAACTTGGGAGTCACTACTCCATCATAACAACAAATAAAAAGCCAAACAGACTTAAAAAAATAAAAAACTCTTCTAGAATATATAATGGCAGGGGGGCGGGGGGACAAAGGGCAAACCAAAGCCCCAAATTAAAGAGACAGACAGGAGAATATAGGGAGTCATGTCATACTAGACCAGAGATCCAGAGTAGAAACCGCCACTGAAACCAGTGTCAGGATAGAAAACCTAACCTGCCAATAAACTTCTGGAAGCTTGGTGTGGATAAGTCAGAGAATTAAAAACTCTAGGAGGAACTCAATCATAGGAAGTCCCAATAATTTTGTGAATTTTATCTCTAGAAGCTAGACCAGGTTTCATAGTAAATATCAAAGAAAAATCTCCTGGTGCATCTGGAAGGAGAAGAGGAAAGGAAATCATTTTGAAATATATCAGAGCATTCTGTTCTTAATAAGGTCAACCCTCAGAAGAAGCTAACCTATTAGGGCATTATCAGACTATAACTGACCTGGCAGAAGGAAATATCAATCTCCAGTCAGTGCTGGCCATCCTGTCCCACCTAACACAGGCAGAAAAAAAGCCTGAGAGACACTTGTGAAGTCCATAGTCCAGAGGCAAAGACATGCTAAAATACTGAGAACTAACCATAAAACCATAGGATGTTTTTCTTCGTCCCACACTACACCACCACATTACTAGAAGCCTATGTATAGCAATTCTTTTATTAAGTACATCAAGAAGAAATTGCAAGCATACCAAAAGGTAAAAATGACAACTTAGAGAAACAGAGAAAGCATCAGAGCCAGACTCAGATGTAGCAGAGATGTTAAATATTAGAATAGGAATTTAAAATAATAATAATAGTCTGCAGGTGCTAATGGATAAAGTAGGCAACATGGAAGAAGAGATGGTCAACATAAGCAGAGAGATGGAAATCCTAAGAAAGAACTAAAAAGAAATGGTAGAGATCAAAAACACTGTAATAAAAAATGGAGAGTGCCTTTGATGGGCTCATTAGGACACTGGACTCAGTTGAGTCTGAGGATGTTTTAATAGAAACTGCTGAAATTGAAAAGGAAGGAGATAAAAGCTTGGGGGAAAAAAAGAAACAAGATATTTAAGAACTGTGAGACAAGTACAAAAAGTGTAACATAATCATGATGGGAATTCCAGAAGAAGAAAGAGAGAAAGGAACAAAGAAAGATTAGAAAATTAAAGACAGAATTTCTCCAAAATAAAGTCAGACACCAAACCACAGATCCAGGAAGCTCAGAGAATACCAAGTAAGACAAATGTCAAAACTACCTACATATATCACTTTCAAACTGCAGAAAATCAAAGATAAAAACATTACTGGAAAAAAGCCACAGATTAAAAACCTTGCTTATGGAGGAGCAAAGATAACAATTACAGCCAGATTTCCTTTGTGGACCATGCAAGCAAGAAGACACCAGAGTGAAATATTTAAAATTTTAAGAGAAAAAACCCACAAGCCCAGAATTCTGTATCCAGTGCAATTACCCTTTAAAATGTAGGGAAAATAAGTACATTCCCAGGCAAACAAAAATTGAGACAATTTTTTGCCAGTAGATCTCATTGCAATCAGTGTTCAGTTCTTTAGAGAGAAGGAAAATGACATGGGTCAGAAACCCACATCTATGTTAGAAAAAAAAGCATCTTACAAATAAAAACTTCTGTTTTTTTACTCTTAACTGATCTAACAGACAACAGTTTGTTCAAAATAGCAATAGCAACAATATGGTCAATGATGTATATTTATGGATTAATCACACTTAGTATAGTATTCTTTATAATAGCATTTGATATAGTGTTATTTGAAACTGGACATGGATTACTTATAAAGCAACCACTAAAAAGGAACTGTAAGTGATATGTTAAGGGAAAGAAAATAGAATCATACAAAATGCTCAGTTAAAACCACAAGAAAAGCAGGAAAAATGTGGAAGACAAAAACAGAATCTAAGAACAAAGACAACAAGTAGAACACAGTAGCAAATATGGTAGATGTTAATCCACTATATCAATAACTACTTTGTCAGTGTTCTAGATACACCAATTAAAAGACAAGGAGTATCACAATGAATCAAAAAGCAAGACCCAACTCTATGTTTAATATAAGAAACCAATTTTAAATATATAAAGAGACAGATAGACCAAAAGTAAATGGATGGAGGGGCACCTGGGTGGCTCAGTCGGTTGAGCATCCAACTTTGGCTCAGCTCATGATCTCACTGTCTGTGAGTTTGAGCCCTGCATCGGGCTCTGTGCTGACAGCTCAGAGCCTGGAGCCTGCTTCAGATTCTGTGTCTCCCTCTCTCCCTACCCCTCCTCCACTCCCTCTCTGCTTCTCTCTCTCAAAAGAAAATAAAGACATAAAAATATTAAAAAAAATAAACTGGATGGAGGAAAATGTGCTATGCTAGCGCGAATCAAAAAAAAAAAAGCAGGAGTAGCTATATAAATTTCAGACAGAGGAGACTTCACAGCAAGGGAAATTATTAGGTATAAAGAAGGGCATTATATAATGATAAAGAGGTCAATTTTCCAAGAAGATATAACAAACCTTAACATGTATGCACCTCACGACGGAGCATCAAACTACATGAGGCAAGAACTGATTGAATTGCAAGTCAAAATAGATGAATCCACTGTCATTACTAAAGTCTTCAACACTTCTCTCAGAAAAGAATAGATCCAGCAGGGAGAAAATCAGGAAGGACATAGTTGAATTCAACTATTACATCAACAACAACAACAACATCAATTAACTGAATATAACCAGTATGTATACAGCAGAATACACATTCTTCTAAAGCTCATGGGCAACATTCACCAAGATAGACCATATTGTGGTCCATAACACACACCTATTAATTCATTAAAATTAAAAGAATAGAAATCATAGAGACATCCAGAGAATTCTAAAGGAGCACAAATATAAGTCAGTTACTCAGTTGAGAAAGGAATATAAACCTGGAGATGAAGTTTAGGTTGAACCATTTTTTAGAGTTTTATTTTGTTATTAATTTTTGTTTTAGCAAGCTCTACTCCCAGTGTGGGGCTTGAACTCACAACCCCAAGATCAAGAGTTTCATGCTTTACTGACTGAGCCAGCCAGGCACCTCTTAGGCTGAGTCATTTTTAAAAAGATAAGGATTTCACAATACAGAGAAGAGGATGAGGACTTTTCATGGAAGGAATGGTAGGTGTAAAAGTACAGAGGCTTTACAGCATGGAACATTTGGGAAGCCAGCCATTACTCAAGATGGCTGTGAAGCAATGATAAGAGACAATAAAGAAAATAAGTAGGACATAGATTCGGAAGTAAATTGTTTGCCTGTTGGGTAGTGAAACAGATGAAGTAGGAATGTGTGATTTTGGACAGAACTCTCTTTTAGAAGTTTTCTGCAAAGGGAACAAGAAACAGGATGATTAGATAGGCATGTTAGGTCAATAATTGTATGTGTGTGTCTGTGTGTGTGTCTGTGTGTATTTTGATTTATTTTAACTTTTTAATTTAATTTATTTTTTTAAGAGAGAGCATGAGTGGGAGAGGTACAGAGGGAGAGGGAGAGAGTCTTAAGCAGGCTCCATGCCCAGCACAGAGCCTGATGAGGGGCTTGATCTCACAACCATGATATCATAACCTGAGCCAAAAATCAAGAGTCAGATGCTTATCTGACTGAGCCACCCAGGTACCCTGCGTATTTACTTTAGATGAGAAAAGATTAAATATTTCTCTTTATCAAAAGTAAGAGAGGGGTAGGTTGATCAATAATGCTTCTACCACTGGGAGAAAATAAGATTCAGGTTCCAGTGAGACAGACATCTATTCTACCTCAAAGTAAGAATGGTATGGCTGCAGAGGTTTGAAGTCAGTGGTAAATATTTCTGTAGACACAAAAGAGTCACTCGATATTGAATTATCAGATATGAGATTATCTGATATTACAGGCAGTTATTAGATTATCTCTTCTAATGGAATAATACAATAAAAATCAATACATATACATCTTCATGCAACTCATAGTTTGAAGTTTTAAATTTATTTATATTACATGATTCACATTTTACCATCATTTATTATGATTTATCAAAAACTAATAAATTATTGACTTTATACTGGAGATTGCTTTTTCGGATTTTAACCAGCAGCAGGAGGCAAGGAACATCCTGTCTTGGTGATCACTATATCACTATGTTACTGAAACGTAGTGCTTACTCTGTACACATGGTCAATGCATGAATTCATGACCCATCACATTATTGAAGGGGATTCTTTATTCTCCATTCCACATGCTCTCCCATTTAGCATAAGACCCATGGTGTCTTTCCCCTCTTTTGCCCTTTCCTCTCTGAAAGAAGAGTGTCTTCAGTCTTATTAAGGAGTTTTGAAGGGCAAGGCTGGCATGGGACATCCAGCCCCTTCCATATACCTTTCCCATAGCACCCAGCTGTGGTACAGCTAGGGCTACTAACTGGGTAAATAAGCCCTTATTCATGCATTTCATCTTTATTAGAAGTGAAAAAAATATTTTTGTCTACATTTGCCAATTCTTTACCTTGTCATTTGAGTTAGAACTTGAGTGAGGAAGCTGATGTAACTTATTGACCTCTTTCAAAGTCTGCCACACATATAGTTCAGCAAAGCAGTAAGAGAGCAGTTTAGTTTTGTGTAGAGAAATACTTATTTCTTAATTAGGATCTAAAGTAATGACTTTGATGGTCAGGTTTGTCCCTCACTTACTGTCTGACCTTAAGAAATCCACTTATACTTTGCATAAGGTAGTTTCCTCATTTCTAGCACAAAAATAACACTTCCCCTGCATACTTCACATAAATAGTAAAGACATTAACATGAAGATTGATGTGTGTCCCCTCCCAATCATTATACCACCTCCTGCTTCCTAAAGTTCACCATTAACCAGACTACCAACATCAGAACTTTGTTCAACATATTTTGGACTTTATATAAACAGAATAATAGACAAAGAGAAAGAAAGAGAGAAAGAGGGGGGGTGGTTTAAATTTAAAAAAATAAAAAGGAGGGACTTGGAAAAGATTAAAAATTTTAAACGTTTATAAACAATTTTTGAATATGAGGAAGCACTATACAAATGTAAGGCATTTTTATTATAATAACTTGCATCAGGTAGGACCAGTACCTTGATTATGTTTGCCCTGATCATAGCAACAGCCTCCTCAAAAGTCTTTTCACCCCTCTGTAACTATTTCTGTCCCTTAGTCATCCTCAAACTCAGTGAGAAGGAGAGAGAATCATTAAGGGAGAAAGGTTTACTCTCAGAAGTGGAACTTGAGACAAAACTTGTGTTCAGGTTGTTTATTTGGGAGGAAATCCCCAGAGGGCAGGAAGGAGGGAAGGAGGAAAAGACTAATGCAGAGTCATCAAGCAGGTCACTGACCACAAGGAGCTGGGTCTGTCTGGAACTACCTCAGAGCCTATTGAACACTCAGAATCCGCCTCCTCAGGATGGGTGGGGAGGCAAGTGAATCCCTACACTCCTCTTCTTAAGAGTTACACTCAGGAACGTTAGCTCCTCCACACAACAGAAAACAAAAGGCATGTGAATTTTGAGCTGAGACACTGCCAGTGTGAAGTGACTTGAATCCTTCTAAGAACCACCCACTGAGACCCGAGCTGAATGCCGAAGTGAGGCCAAAAGGGTGCGAGACAGAGCAGCAGTCCAACTGGGCAGAGGGACTGTGAGTGCTATTTTTATTCTGCGGATATCATGAAACATTTAGAGATTTATTTCAGGACATAAGCTGGGGGATTTTTCATAACAGAAAATACAATACTTTATATCATAATGTAGACAACCACAACCCCAAACAGTACACTTGCAAAAACAAAAGTTAACACAAAGCACAGATGGTTGTTTCAGTTATTATATTAATTTTTGTCAAATCAACACCACTTATTTTAGTACTTTTTGTTATCAGTGGTACTTGTAGGTAAATAAAAGATTTTCTTCATGAAAATACAGGAGAAAATTTTACAGTTGAAAAAACTACCAATTTTCTTGCTCATTAAACCACCGTTACTTGATGTGAGCAGTTCAACTGCACTAACATTCTTCAGGCATACAGATGAAGACTCGTTAATCCAGTCTATTTTCCTGCCACATTGATTCTCCTAAAACTCCAGTCTGAACAAGTGACGTTTCTCCTTAAAATCCTGAGGGCCTCATGTCCTACAGCTTGCAGTGCCCTAAATGTCCAGCACTTGGGCAACTGGCTGGCTCAGTTGGTTACGTGTACGACTCTTGATTTAGTCATGATATGACCGTGGGGAGTTACAGCCCTGAGTCAGAATGGGCGCTGCCCGCACGGAGCCCTCTTGGGATTCTCTCTCTCCCTCTCTCTGCCCCTACCCTGCTTGTTCTTTCTCTCCCTCTCTCTCTTTCTCAAAAATAAATAAAATTTTTAAAATAAATAAATAAATGCTCGTTCCTACCACTTTGCTTCAGTACACATCATCCCTTGCCTGCAATGCCCACCACCCCTGTCACCGACTCTCCACTCATCCAGTAAGCCCAACACAAGCCACCCCTGTAAAGCCCTACCCAGTCCCCCTGAGGTGGGTGTTCCTTCCTGGGGTTTTCATGCATCCTTTGCAAATGCGTCCAATGGAGCATCTGTTTTTCCACAACGTGGTTGGATAACCCCTCTGAATATCAACTCAACTGTATCTCCGCCTCCAAATTTGCAGTGCGCGCTGCAGCAGGAAGTTACTCCCATGGCTGGAGCCGCAGCTGCTTTTGTGTCTGTTCACCCACCCAGGGAAGGCCTATGAGATACTAATCTTTCAACTAGTGCCCTAAAATGTGATCTTCCTTTAATCCCCTTTAAACTAAAAGGTGTTAGGGATGCTGTACCATCTTCTTAAAATATGTCATTCACTGTAGTAAAAGCATTATTTTGAATTGAAAACATTGTTCTGGTCATTGATTCTTAAGACAAACTACAAGAGTCAAATCCCAAATTAGCAAACTGGGACTGTAACGGTGGCAGATGGTAGGGGGTGGGGGCGGGTGGAGTGCAGGATCACATGCTATTTGTAACAGGAGATAGCCTGAAAGTATCTTAGTTTATAAACTACTCGTTACCTTTCTTTATTCACCTACTGCAAGCTTGTCCTTAACGTTCTCTCTGTAAAGCAGTACCATTAAATATTCTTTGAGAGAGCTGGGGAGAAAGAAAGGCAAGGAGAAAAAGAAGAAAGGAATGTAAGAAAAAATGGAAGAACAATAATCGTTCATATGCTTTCTGAGGCACAGGAGAATACTTGATCAGAGTGTCAGCAGATATGACACATGAAAGAAATAGAAATATTATCTTACCTGGAGAGGAGTTCATGGCAACCAATATAAAAGCAAACAATTGTAGTTAGAATGCAAAACAGTAAACTAAAATGGCTTGCGATTCAAGTATGGGTAATTATATTTGATCTGATCAACACCAAGTGCCCGATGGCCAAGTGCTACCATGCCTTGAATCACTACAGTGGCTGTACATAGTAGGCTGTGGTAAAAATAGAGTAGCAAAGATATAAATCCTGAAAGTGAGGAATGCATCTAAAACAGCGTAATAATCCAATCATGAGCTAACAGGAACTTCTGCTAAATGATATAAAAGAGAAGTGTATGAAAAAAGCATGCTGGGAAAGTTACAGAACATATTATTGGAAAATGAAGACTTTGCTGTCCAATAGGATTTGGGATATCCCAGCAAGGATGGTGTTATAATCGCATGATCAAGCAAAATAAGAGGATCTAGATGGAGACCCCAAGACTTCCATGTATTTTATGTATGCTGATTTTCAGAATTTTCATTTGGAGATGATGTGGACACAGAAAAATATTATGATCCATCCTGAAGAGGGGACTCACTAAGGGTACATGGGAACTAAAAAAATGAATTTAATTCATAGCATCTCCCTCTATAGGAATGTTGTAATCACTTATTTTCCAAGGATAACCATTCTTTTCACTTGCAGAAAAATATGTTTTTAAAATGTATATTGTAACTATAAGATACCGTTCAAATATAGTTAGTCAAAATCAGGAAATATTTAAAATGATAAACAATAAGCAGCGATTTTTCATTTCTAACTATTGCAGAAAATTCCATCACTACTGACACGTTGCTGCAATGTGAGTCAACCTGGGTCAATGAGGATGCTCGATTTAACAGAAAATTAGTTCTCTTTTTCCTGCCTGTGACATCCAGGACTGTTTGAAGAAAGGGGCCTCAGACAGTGTCAGATGCTCTCCATTCTATCTTGTATTTGTAGGACATTAGCATATGGTATAGCATTTGTTTACCAGTCTCTGCAACAGGGAGTAGTAGACAGGCTGAAACCTGCAGTGTTTTTAAATGTCAGGTTGGAAGGAATTTTTTTCCCAAAAACCCTAAGGGAGTTATTACCTTGACAGATAATATGTGACTATCAGGCTACATTCTTCAGACAACTTTGCTTGTCAACCCCAATCTATGAAATGTTGAGTCAGGCGTGTGGGAGGTGTGTTAGAATGGAAAACTACGAAGTACGCCTTCCCCAGGCTTTATCCTACATCTTAAAGGCTCAGAGAGCCACTGCATGGCTCATTGGAAGGTTAACCCAAGTAGTTAGGACTGCCAATTTGTTGGGTTTATTTCTAAGTAGTCTAAGGTAATAAAGCTGGCAAAAACAAATAACTTAAAAATTTTTAAAACATTAAATATATCTGATTGTCTGACCCTGGGGTCAGTACAGATCAGATGGATCTTTTTCTGCCTCAATATCCCCCCTTCTTGTATATGATCTTCGGCAAACCTAATCCAGGGTCACCCAGAATAATACACACTCAACAAAACACAGACTGCTTCTTCTCAGCAGTCTTGAATGTTTGCTGCAGGAATAACCCTGGCTTGCAAATATTTCTCATACTGTGCAGCTGACAAGCTAAAGGATCCTGTAAATATCTGGTCTAGATCCCCTGCCTCTAGTACACGAGGAACTTTGCCCAGTGCCTCTGCAGGTACCTGAATATTAAGCTTTTCCCTCCAAAAGCATTTATGGATAGAAATACCATAGAAGATGGAACTTAATTATTTTCTTCCTACATAACTCTACCAATTGATCCTTCACAATACATCACCTCAAGCATTTACAGATGCCCCTTTGGATGCCAGATCAATATCAGGCTTTTGTGGAGAACCATCAGTAGGCAGAGCCCAGGCAAAAGCAGTCTCCTCAAGCCTGTCTCAAACCACCTTATTAAACAGCCTCGCCACAGAGCCGTGAAGGTCTTGGCTCCACTTCCTCACAATGCCTCTCCGTGTGAAGGAACTCCTAAGCAACGCTTAACGATTGAAAAAAGGTAATTCCTCTTCTCTATTTTCCTAGCTGATATTTATCAATGCCCGCACATGACAAAATAAACTTTGTTTTATGAATTTGGTTTTCAAATGTCTCCACAGAGCACTTGCTTAAAAGTGAAGCAATGATCTATCAGCATGAGTCACTCCACAGTACTCAGGAGGTTTAGTCATTCGTGAAGAAACTCCCATTTATAACATAAGGAACCAGATTTGAACTTTTTAGAAAGGTAACATTGAGGATAATCTTTATGAAAGCTTTACTTGCACCACATAAATGAGATGTGCCTTGTATGTTCCAGTAATGTTGCTGTCCAGTTTAAACAAAGCATTAGACTTCTAGTTTTTGTTTTTTGCCTTTTCTTCCAAGAAATGATGATTGACTTGTACTGACACAGGTATATTCTCTCACTCAAACTCCAGATTAATGAAGAATCCCTATTTAAATAGGTACAATGGGCTCTGGTTGTACATTCTATATAAGCTTGGGTAGCTTGTCTGTTACCTAAGGTCACTCAGGTGAGAGAGGGAGAGGCGACTGAAATCTGGTATATGTTCTGCGTGGGTCAGCAAGAGTCACCTTTTCTAAATCAAATAGTTGCCAGTAGGTTAGCAGCTGCCCTAAATCTAAAGCAGTGTTTGCAACCTTTAACGGTTATGGTACCAGGCAGGTGAATAGGAACAGAACAAAATGTATGGGCCGAGGGGCTCCTGAGTGGCTCAATTGGTTGAACATCTGAATTCGGCATAGGTCATGATCTTGCAAGTTTGTGAGTTTGAGCCCTGTATTGGGCTTGCTGCTCTCAGCACAGAGCCCGCTTGAGAGCTTCTGTCCCCGTCTCTCTTTGTCCCTTCCCCAATTGTGCTTGCTTTCTCTCAAAAATAAATAAAAACAGTAAAAAAAATTTAATGCAACCAATTGGTCTCAGCGGGGTTGGGGGGACATATATGCATATGAACCCAGACAGAGCTTCTGCTTGTTTTTTTAAGGAATCTCTATACCAAACGTGGGGCTCGAACTGAACAACCCCCAAATCAAGTGCTGGATGTTCTACTGACTGCCCCAGCCAGGCACTGCAGATCTACTTTTTTAAGAAAAAATAAAAATCGGGATTTTTCTGTTGTGTGTTAGCAATAATAAATATTTGGAAATGAGGTCCCAAGGAGACACATCAGAAATTTTGATCTTAAGTGGGAGCCACAAATTAGCAATCTGAGTTTCAATTAGGGATACGGTTGGGCACACAGTTTCTAAGAGTGGAACTTTAAACTCATGTAAGGATGGGACTCCACAGCCTCTCTTGCCTCCAAAGTCACCATGCTCTACACGACTTTCAACTCTACATATTTTACAGCATTCAAATCAATCTTCAAAACAGGAAGAACATTTATGGCTCTTTGACTCGTCTCTTCTGAGTCTTGGAGATAAAAACAAATTAAAGGTGTCTTCTTCCATCGACCACACTTTACAAATTTCAGGGAAGCTGTAGTCATTTTGACAAAATGCAGGAACTAACTCACTCCAGTATAATTTGTAACGGGCTCAGTAAACCAACAAGGCTCAGAGAGAGGACATCTTTACCTTGGAGCTATAGAATTTCCGGGCCTGTCATGTTTGAAAGGGAAAGGCCAATATAATATTTTGATGTCAGGTGTCTTTATTTAATTCTGAAACGTGTCATTTTTCAACAAGCCTTGAGGTTTATTAACAGAATGGAAAACAGGTACAAACCCATAATTTTACAGGGTTCACTAACTCAAAATGGTTTCCTATCAAATTGTTTGCAGAGAATTATTTATTAAAGAAGTTTTGTTTTTCTCTAGCGCTGAAAAAGAAGAGTTCCTGAACAGGCAAACAAAAATATACAGGACAAAAAAATAAGAATGTTTATATTGTCTACTTCTGAGTTCTTAATTTTCTCAAGAAATGATTGCTATATAGCAAACTTACAGAGCTATTGAGTTGCTATAGTCAAATGGAGCATACTACGTGAATTTAGAAAGATAACTGGGTAAGACATGATAAATACAATACACGTTACTCCAGTATCAGACATAGAATAAAACTAAAACCTTGTAGATCTGTACCTTTATTTTAATATATCTATTTTTAGATTTAAATTATTATAAAATACTAAACTTCTATACTCTATAATGTTGATTGAGGACTTACAAAGTCAATAATGAGCATTAACTCAAACTAGACGCCATACTTGACTGACTTTCCACATGATTCCCATATTTAGATGGCAATCTTTTTAACACTGTAGGGTAAGTGAGTGTACATGACATTAGCAAATTGACTGCCTATAATTAACAGTGAGTCAATGTTTGAGGTAGGGGACTTTGGAATGAGAACTAGTCTGGCAAATTTCCTTCCCTCCTTTCTTCCCTTCTTTCCTCCCTCCTTCCTTCAGTGAGATGTGTTCCTGGAAGTTGGTTTCCACTTCATCAGAGCTCTACAAAGGAGAGCCTGCTGATCTCTGCACAATGAATAAGACACCTGGCCCCTCACAGACAGAACAGTATACACACCAGTATATACAATGGTACAATGGTATACACTGGAAGCAAGAGTGAACAACCAAATAAAAATGCATCTGTACTCTAATTAGTATATGACAATGTAACAGGTGGCATTTCCCACTCCAGACCTAATGCCTCACTTCCCTATTAGTACTTCTGCCTGGCTAACATCAGGACACACTCAAATTTCTGTTCCTCTATCTAGCACTTAGTAGCTTCAATTACTAACTGTTTTAGATGCATTTTGTAAATTTGAGGGCATTTTTGTCCACTTCAAAACAGCCATGTCTCCCAAAAGTCCATGGGAGGGAAGAGTAAATATAATTTTAAGCCCTTTATGTTTACAGAGATTTCTAAATAAATATTTGTATATTCCTTAATTTGATAGTAATGACAGTAGTGGTAGGGGAGAGTGATTATGAAAATGTCATTTTCACAAAATCATTTCACTGTAGTAAACTATGAATAAAAACCTATTACTGTTTCTCATTTTGGAATATGAAGCCTAATGTGCAGCTAGAGTGAAATTGGAATGTTTTGCTAATGTACAATAAAAAAATAAAAATGTCCCTTATTATAGTAATGAGAAAGACAACCACATCTCCCTAAACAATAATGCATGTCTGACTATTTCCTGTGTATACAGCTCCTCAAACACATTTCTAGTATATATTATATACCTGTCATCTGGCAGCTGAAAAGTACTACCTTAAAAAGTTATTAAAAGTGTTCTTTCAAATTTCAGAAAAGGAAAAGGAGAAAAAAAGAAAAATGAAAATAGGAAGTAAGAATTTAAAAATAGGAAGGAAATTGTGTCATATTTTAGTACACACCTAGGCATGGGCCAGTTAAAATCTGGAGAGGCTCTAAAAGTTTCAGAAACAAGGAATTTTATCCAAGCCCACAAGAGAAACAGTCATTAGGAGATCTAAAGTAGATCACAGGCAATGAAAATTCAAAACATAAAAGTAGAAGGATCTCCTTAGGTTGGGCATGATGATGGTGACACCAGGCACAGGGAATGTGGGAAAATCTAAGCAAGCAAGTAATTGCAATCAGAGATGCTTGCCCACTGGTAGGCTGGCTGGGATTCAGTAATAGAACTCTGGTCCCTAGGAAAGGGACTGGAAAGCAAGCCATTTCCTAGTGGCGTATAAGTACCAGACAGATTATCAAAACAAGTATTGACTTGGGCACCTATGTGGCTCAGTCAGTTAAGTGTCTGACTTCGGCTTAGGTCATGACTTCATGGTTTGTGGGTTTGAGCCCCACATCAGGCTCTGTACTGACAGCTCAGGGCCTCGAGTCTGCTTTGGATTCTGTGTCCCTCCCCTCTCCACCCCTCCCCTGCTCATGCTCTGTCTCTCTCTCTCTCTCTCAATAATAAGTAAACATTAAAAATTTAAAAAACAAACAAGTATTGACTTATCATGCTGATACATAAGGAAGGGAATAGATTTGGGAGACTTCCATTATTGAGATAGAGTTAATTATAAAGTATTAAGGTATTTATATCAGCTTTCTCCAAAAACATTATTAAATTGATAATAAGGGAATAAGATGACTTAATCTATAAGGGCAAAAGAATGAGGAGTATAAAAAAAAAAACAGTAGCTAATATAAATCAGCAGATTTTAGAAAGATTGGAAGTGCATAATAAATCCAAACATGTCTCTAGCATCTAGTATGTGTGTCAGGCACATTTTTAAGTGCTTTCATTATTGTAGTATCCTAATAAGTTAGGTACTATTATTTTCCATAATTTACAGGTGAGGAAGGCCCTGAAAGGTTAAAGAATTTACTTAGATCATACACTTAATAAGTGGCAGAGTTAGGGCTTGAAGCAAGGCAGTTTATCTCCAGAGCCGGACACCTAAATGCTATTTGCTCTACTGCTCAGAGTAGTAAATGACATAGAAGAATATAGAAAGTTCCAACCTATGTGGCTGCCTGGGAAGAAAACAGGAAAAGTTAATCTGGTTTGAAGCACAAAATCTCAGAACGACTCAGAAGTTGAAGACGTGTATTTTTGCAAGGGGTAAGGATAGGAGTCTGTAGGAGGCAGGGAGGAGCTGAGAGCCGGAGGAGTGGTTAAGACCACGGCCTCTCTGTACAGGAACCAATTACTCCTGAAGACCTAGAAGCACAGTTCAAGCAGAGTTGATGTGCTTTATCACACACTAGGAATTAGGGAATGTCTACAAACGGGATAATGGGATTCTTAGCGTTCTTCACACACTAGCTTGTAGAAGGTGACAAGCAGGCAGAAGACGAGATGAAGAAAATGGAGAGATCAAGAAAAAGAGATACATATTTATAGGTGGCGGTGGCTTGCCCTCTAGTACCCCATAATGGATGTGCACCCAAAGCTTCCATTTCCTCTTTAATATGAAGGTATAACCAGTGAGGAACTGAGAAGCCTTTTATAACATTAAAGACAGAAACCAGGTAGGATAAAAAGTTAAGAGAAAAAGAAAAAGCAACAATCTCAAAGGAAAGGGACACAATGTGCAGTAGGGAACAGATGAAATTTTCAGAAAACCTACAATTAATATTCTCAGAAACATTAGAGGAAAATATTGTTTTTGTGATACCAGAACCTAAGAATAGACTGAGATTTTAAGCAAGAAATAGCTCAGCTGGGAAGAGAGGCAGGCTGTGGAGAAGGAACATGGGCAGAACCTTATGATAAATGTCTGGATAAAGGGTGAAGGGCCACTAATGACTGTCATAAAAGCAATCTCTACCCCAAAGTCTAGCATCTTTTGTGAGAATATGGGTCTTCTACTTGTTGACCCCAAAAGGATGTAAACTCTATAGATACTTTTCTGATGCTATTTTTGCAAGGAAAATAAAAGGGTAGTACTAATAATCACTTGAGACACAGAAATGCTATGTATCAGGATGAAGGTAGAAATCATAGTTCTAGCACCATGTATTAATAGAAGGAGCATAGTTTACAGAGAGGGAGATAACAGGGCTATCACATCATAACTCTACTTTGGGCATGTTGCTTTTACTCCCTAAAGTTCAGTGTCCTCATTGGTAAAATGGGAAGAATATCATGTACCACATGGAATAGATTATGTGAAATAATCAGGAAATTCAAAATACCTTGCATATTCTGGGTGTATAAGAAAGATGATGTCTTCTCCATAAATACCCTATATAGCAGCCAGACAGAAACATGACAAATGGCCATTTCCTCACTTATTCATAAATGGACTCAGTGATCCAGCATACATTACTGAGTGTCAGACATTCTTCTAGATATTGAGGATACAGCAATGAATGGATCAATCTGAAATCGCCTTTATGAAGCGATTATGAAGTTTACCTTCCACTGGAAAGGGAGAGAACCAGTCAATAAGCAAGAGATACAGTATGTTAAACCCTGCTGAATGCTTTTGAGTGAAATACAGTAGGAATCAGGGATAGAGAGTGTAGGGTGAAGAGGTTGCAATTTTAAATAAGGCAGTGAGAGAAAGCCTTGAATGGAGAGAAACATTTAAGTAAAAGCTTGAAGGACAGAGAACGTAAATATCTTGTGGAAAGAATTCTAAGGTAGACAGAAAAGTAAATGCAAATGCCCTGGGGCATGGTATTGTCTAAAGGACAGCAAGAGGTCTCTAAAACAAGAGAAGAATAAGAATAAACAAGGGTGAATAGTAAGACATAAAGTCAAAAGTAAAGAAGGGATGGATAGTTCCCATGGGCCTCAGGATTATAAAAACATTGGCTTCTATTCTGCATGAGAAGGGATGACAAAGGAGGGTTTTGAGCAGAGGAGTCAATAATATGAGTTTGTTGTCAGAAGGATCTCTCTGGGAAATCTATTAGAATATACTATAAAGGGAGGCAGAGGTGAAACAGGAAAACTAGTTGGCAGTTTACTGCAATAATTCAGTGAGAGATGAGAGTGGCCTGCTGGTGATGGAAGTTATGAGGAATAGTTGGATCATGCATACATTTAAAAGGTAGAGCCAAAAGGACTGCTGACTTCATATGAGGAATGAAACTAAGTAGTCAAAGATAGCACCAAGGGTTGGGGACTGAGCAACTGAAAAAAATAGAGTTGTTATCAACTAAGATGAGACAAACTGTTATCAAACCAGTTTTGGAAAGTGAGGTGAAATCAGGAACGATATTTTGGGCATGTTAAGCTTGAGTTGCCAATTAGAAATCCAAGTCTAGATATAAGTGGGCAGCTGAATATATGGGTATGGAGTTCAAAGACATAAATCTGAAGTTGTCAAAATATACAATGAATTTATAGTTATGAGACCAGATGAGATCACTAAGAGAATGAATGTAGATAGCAAAGAAGAGATGCAGGACTGTGCCTGAGAAATTCAATGTAACCATCACTAAATCAATGGAGATAGAATCAACATAAGGCAAAATTATGGACAGTTGGTCCCATGAATAAGCAGAAAAAACCTAGAACAGTGAGTGCATTGAGTTATTTGCCTACATTGAATTAATATTCAATTATTGAATATTATTGAATATTGAATAAGCAAATAAAACCAGACCGCAGAAAGTAAAGTAGAGATGAACAAAATGAGATTGAGATGGAGAGTTGCAATTTGCTAGACAATTTTTCAATTCTTACTGTTAAGAGCTGTACTTTATGCCCTACACTTTTATGGTTCCTTTATATATCCTTTTAGCCTAATCCCTTATTATCTGAGTTAGTTTGCATGGTCTTCTCTTTAACAACAAATTACCCCTGACAACAAATTACTTTCCTTGCTCTACTCCAAAACCCTTCTAGCTTAACTCTTCCACCTACAGCTTCTAGAAAGGTGTAAGTCTGATACTATACAGTGTAATTTTGTACCCAGGCTATAGCTGGACATCTGACCCAAGAAAAATCATAGGGGTTAAACCAACTACTCTGTCTCTAGAAAATTTAAATTAAGGTCAAGAAATACCAATTAAGGGTCACAATTCATGTGACCTATAAATTCATGTGGAACTAGGGTGGGAATACATCAAAATGAGCCAGAAGCATATGCAATCATAAGTTCTAGGGAGCAGAGAAGTCCTTTATGAGCACAGAAACTGAGCAAGCATAGAGAAGTTAGACAGGTGGCAGAGATACACAGAAAGAAGCATTGATAAGCCTTCACGACTTGAGCCTATGGAGCTGTAAAGGAATACACTTGGACACTGCCTCGAGCCTCAGCCTCAGAGAGCTGACTGTTCTTTGTGTTTTGTCCTGGGACAGTCATACAGTCAGGACACTGTTTTTTTTGTTTTTTTTTTTTCAATAAATCTCTGTAAGGGTTGCTGTTGCTTTCAATTATAGCCTTGACTAGGCTGAGGAGCACTGCAGGAGATTCAGAAGCTTGGACTTGAAGGACAATTTTTTTTGAGTATGATTTTTTTTTTGCATTTGGAAAGGGAAAGGACTAACTAATAATTAAAGTTCTCATCTATTGAATACTTGCAATGTGTGTCAAGTATTTATAAAAATTCTCTCACTTAGTTCTGACCACATCCCCATGGAGGAAGTGTAATCATCTCATCCCCATGGAATAGGTCTTCATTTTACAGATGAGAAGTGCAGACGTTTAATGAATCCCTAGATCATACAGTTAATAACTGGTATGGTCCAGGGGTCACTTCTGGCCTAATCATACTCAAAAGTTCTCTTAAACATTCTGCTATAAATGTTTCCAATTTGGGGAAATGACACCAATAAAAAAAATAGGAATCAGAAATTCACAAGACTTATGGGATATCCAGGAATACAGTTGGCCAATCATAAGAGAGCTTATCTTTGAGCTGGGAAGCAATGGAAAATAAAGATGAGTATGAATGTGCCAAGCTCTGTCACACTATAGGGTGCCATGAAAACTCAGCAGGTGAGTTTTCACTTTATATTGCATGTAATTTTGCAGAGCTATTTTAAGTTATTAAGTAAAGAGATAATTGGCACTATTAAAGTAAATTTTTTAAAGTCTTGAATGGCTGCAATAAACATTAAACCTTATCAGAAAAAGAGGCTAAAAGCTTATAAAGCTATGTTTATATCTCCACCTTTGACTTTGCCTATAAGCTTTAGAATTAATTAAATTTAGCATGGCCATTTAAATGTATGATGGCTATGTTAAATATAAAAATATAAAAAATATAAAAAATCATCCATCTAGGTCCTCAAACCCAGAAGTAACACTTGATTCTTCTTTTCGCTCCATCCACCATTTCCATGCCAAAAGAAACTCCTGTCAACTCCAATTTCAAATAATTAAGAAACCCAAGATCTCTTTTCTTTATTGCTACCACACTAGTCCAAGCCACGGTGGTCAATCACCTGGATCACTGCACTAGCCTCTATGGTGAATATTTGTCACTTTATTAGCTGTCAAGGGTAAGAATCTTTTCTTATGTTTAAAAAATGTTTCACGCAAAACTTGCTTCCTGCTGTAGAAGCTGAAATTACAAGACATACGTTTCCCCCAGAATTTCTCTAACCATCTCTGCTTGGGCAGAGACAACCGCCCAAGACCTTGCGTCTGAAGCCAGTGACCCACAGAAGTGGAGCAATTACAACATCTGCAGGGAGTCACCGCCCCCCACCCCCACCCCACCCCCGCCGCAGCCCCGAGTCTGGGCACTATAGGGCCTCCAGGTGTTCAGAGCTGAGTGAGAAGCCTCAACTGAAGCCCTATTCACCAGCTACATGATGGGATTCTGGTTGTGTTTCTGCCTATTTCTTCCACCTTCTGGGTGATTCTCGGGCTAACCAACGTGCTGACGAAAAAATCACTTTCTGTTTAAAACAGCCAAAGCTGAGGTTTTTTGCTTGCAACCAGAGACTCATTGAATGAAGCTCTATAATTTGTATCCATTCTTCACAGAGGAACCCAAAAGTTGATATTAAATCTGATCTTGTCATTCCTTCACTTCTGTCAACCAATGGACTTTCATCTCACTTAAAATCAGGTAAAACTCCTCAAATGAAATCATATAGGGCCTACAAGATCAATGTAATTCGACCTATAACCTACTTTTTGCTATGTGGACTTTTGTTTTCTATATACCACCCAGACTGGCTGGCTTTCTTTATACCCCTCAGACATAAAGGATGTATTCCCTCCACAAGGTTCCAGCACTCTCACCCTTCATTCTAGATGAATGCTCCCCCCACAAATTTTTGCATACTCAGCCAATTCAAATCAGTCAGGTCTTAGCTCAGATAACTCTTCAAATAGGCCTTTTCTGAATATCCAATTCAATTAGCCTCCCTCCAACGAACTCACACTCAGGAAAATGACTCACATTTCCTTCACACGTATTACTATTGGAAACTATCTTGTTTGATTCATTGATTTAGTCCTATCTGTCCTTCCCTGCATACACACCATACATAAGCTTAAAGAGTGAAAGTTTTGTTCCTTTCTACATTGCAGGGCCTAGAACTATGTTCTGGAACATAGGTACTTTATTAATAAAATGTAAATCTGAAAGGTTTTAAATCAAATGCAAAAAAACAACAAACATCTATTTTCAAAAATAAATTATTCAGTATTTATTATTTGCATGGGGGGTAAGCTAGTAAGTAGAGTAAATGATGTTTCATGGGGCGTAACTCAGAAGAACCAGGACCATGGTGCCATTATTTTTTAAAATGGATATTTTGAAGCCCCCAAATTCTCAGCATGAACACAATACTCTAAAATTTGATTTAAGTGTATTACTTATCAGAACACATTGTATCTGTAAAAGTAGCCATAATAAAACTTTGATGAGGAAAAAATTAGAAATGTACACAACATAAAGAATTTCAGATTATCAATGGGAAGAATCAGAGTTAAATGCATTTTTACAAAGGAGAGGTCTAAATAAAGGGCCCAGATCCCTGGAGAAGCTTACAATGATTGATCTAACAGAAAGTCATACAATTCCAGGTAAGCCTTTCTTGCTATCCATACCTAAATTCAATGACTGAATTAAATAGACATATTTGTGCACATATGATTAGTCACCCAAGCAAAAATGGTTAGAGAAAACGTCTGTATTTGCTGGAAGAGGATAAGAGAGGAGGTGCGGTAAGGAGATGTGTGGGGGAGAGTAGAAGAAGAGAGGAAGAGAGAGACAGAGACAGAAAAGGAAAGAACCCTGTTGCTGCTCAGCTAGGTGTATCTTCAGTAAATCCGGGATCACAACATTGAATCTCTTCCTCCTCATTCTCTCTCTCTACTGTAATACTTCTTTTCCTCTGTAGTAAGCACCATCATTTCCTGGTAAGTATTTCCATCTGAGCTCACAACTCAAGAAAACCTTTTTTTTTCCTAACTAGTTCTTGTTTCCCACACAACAGAACAAACTGTGCATCTTACAATATAAAAGAATAAGTATTCAACTCAACCTAATGGAATAGAGATAAAACACTATCTTACTTATGTAAGCAATTTACTTGATAAATTTGAAATATTGCATGAGTTGCAGATGTTCAATCAGTACTGCAGAGATACCATATGTCAGCTTCCATTCTGGGTTCTTTAGGTAATCAAATATGGAGTAAAATAAGTAAAATTAGCAGCTTATAAATTAAACATAATGAATATCTCATCTCCTAAGACCGACCAATGATATATGCTGGCAGCTTCGCATTAATAGCGAAAGTGAAGAAAAAAGTAATTTCCAGGATTTATCACAACAGAATTGTGCAAGCCAGTGCCCAGATTTATGAGATGATTTCTTCTGTCCTTTATTTATGAACCAAATTCAAAATGGATGAAGGAATTGCTTGGTAGAGGTGCAGTGGAGGTATGTTTGAACTTCTTTTCTAGTACTATCTGCCCCCAAGCAAGTGGAATGAAATAAGCTTCATACAATAGTGGGATAAACAGATCCATCTAGCATATGCAACTTACTGACAACAAATCAATATGTTTTTTGGATTCAGCTCTGACAAAACCTAAGAGCAAAAGAGAGATAATATTTTTCTGAAACAATTCTATACAGCAGTGCAAAAGATCTCTATCAAGCTTTCCTTTCTAAATACAATTCATATCCTACCTCTTTCAAAACTGCTGACACTCTGCAGATGACTTCTGATATAATCTCTATAAGCTTCAAATAGCTTAAATTTACTTATGTATTACAAAAAAAGAAGTGCCATGCAGGCTTTAGAAAGCTCTGCATGGAATTGTAGCAGCTAACATAGATTTTTAAAGATCCTTGCATCAGTTTTCATTTATATAATTCTTATTTGAAAGAATAGCATTCAAAAATCCCTATGCATAATTACTTTAAGTGCTGGATTTTTCTGCTATATTCAAAAAAAGAGATGTAATGCCAAATACATGCATTTGTGGTTAAATTGTACATAGACTTATGGTGTCTGGAAGTACATGATCATAACATTCTGTTTTATTTTCTGCTAGTGAGGAGAAACTTGGAAAAATCTCCTTGCTAAGTATGAAAGAAATGGATCATGATGCCATTTGTTAAGTTTTAAAGTCCTATATTGTACAGTGCAAAATATTATAAAATATGCCATTAATATCAAACTGTCTAGAACCTCTCAGAAAGACCCATATTTATTTTCAAATGTCCCAGAAGAAAAATAACCTTAAGCTTTATTGTGAATTTTTATACCACCTACATGATGGAGACGTTCTACCATTCCCCCAGTCTAATAAAAAAAAAAAAATACACCTTGGAGGGAGGGAGGGAAAATCCTAAATAGTAACTCCTTAAATTTAATTGAAAGTTTCTTTGAAACTAAGCACACATTATGTCACGGCACTCTATTATTCTCTGTCTACCTTATAAATGTGGTAAAGGAAATTTTTTTAGTATTAAAAAGGAAATGCTTTTTTGGTCAAAAACATTATAGCTACATATGGAAATAAAGTTGTAACAGAAAGTAGCATTGATAACTAGGGTTATGATATGAAAAACACTCTAACACCAATTAAAATAAAGTGAAACATGAATGAAAACTCAAAATATATACCTTGAGACAGAGGGAAGGAAGGGTTGTCATAAGGAAGAAGTAAACTCAACTTGTCTTTAAGCAAAGAATCTCCAAGGGTAAAGGCATAGGGGAGAGAATATACCTATAGATAAACCTGGATGAAAGAAAGATCTAGTTTCACTTAACAGATACTGTTTCCCCAAGCACTGTAAGATAAATAAAGCTATCCTGGCTCCCTTCTCTATAAATTGGCAAAACTTCAGAGGAAACCTCAGAAAAACTTCTATGTTCTTGGATTTATGTTTTATCTTTCCCTGTCCTTCATGCCTACTCTATTAGCCCTGACTCTTCTTGGACACAAATTCCCACCACCATACTTCTGGCTTTGACATCTTCTTGTGGCCCAATTTAATTTGATGACTTTCTGAACTTCCTTCTCGCATTTCCCTGCCTTTCTGGCATGGATTTTAGTCTCAATACTTTGAATTCTGGCACTCCTCAAAGAAGAAATTTCTGCTCCATCTTTTAGCACCAAGAAAGTCTATCTGCATTTTGTCAAAACTCAGGTCTCAAAAGGACTCACACTTTTAAGATATGTACAACAATATTTTCATTGGTTATGACTCTCCATAAGCATAAGATACTATTCTGGTTAGCTTATACAAAAGGAAATTTATGGGATGCATACTGCAAGCCCACAGCACAGCAGAGTAAACTCAAGCTTTAGGAAGAACAGTCTATTGAACAAGTAATCTTTGATTTGAACACCAGTGTTTTTCAGTCTATATATTACTTTAAGATTAATATCCCATAAAGGGAAAGTCTCATTTCCTAGCTTAAGGGATGTGACTTTGGGTTACAGTGCCATCTAAATAGGTTCAAAGGGGAAAAAGAAAATCTAAAAAATGAAATTTAAATGCTACTTAGAAAGGACAAAAGGAAAGATCAGCTACTATTACTACTATTACTACTATTACTACTACTATTACTACTATGACCATGACTACTACTACTAGTCCATTGGGTTTCCCAAAAGAATAGTGGCCTAACCAGAGGCTGTATTATATTATATAATATAATCCTTTTTTAAAATTTTTTAACGTTTATTTATTTTTGAGAGACAGAGCACAAGTGGAGTTGGGGCAGAGAGAGAGAGGGAGACACAGAATTTGAAGCAGGATCCAGTCTCTGAGCTGTCGGCACAGAGCCTGATGTAGGGCTCAAACTCACAAACTGTGAGATCAAGAGCCGAGCTGAAATCAGACGCTTAATCGACTGAGCCACCCAGGTGCCCCTATAATATAATCTTAAAATCATGTTCGTGACCTGTTTCTTCTGTATGAGAAATACAGTTCTATTAGGATTTCAGAACCCATTTAACTCCCCAAAGTTTATTTACATACTAGGTAATCAAAAATCTTACCGCTAGAACAAGAGATTCTTGTTACAGATACAAAGACTAAAAAAATTAACATAATAATGCTTATAATTGAATTAATCTTTTAATATGAACAAAATTCTATTATATGGGTTAGGTAGTTCATATACTTACCACATTTAATACTCACAAAATCTAGTGTGTATTATTATATGTCTTGGAATGTGAGAAAACTGAGCTTACAGATCAAAAATACTTTTAAATTCTTGAGGGCAGCAGTACTAGAACCAATATATGTCTGCCTATAAAGATAATATTATGCCTTGTGTAGAGAAATCAAGAACTGTGGGGACAATGTTAGTCATGGCTGTGGAAATTACCCAAACAAAGCTAGAATATACACGGATAAGGGGACTGTTAAAAAGTTTTAAGAAAATAATCTTTTGCTTGGATATTTGAATTGAGAAATATGGAGTAAATAAGGCAGCTGGTATCCATGTATCCAACTGCCTACTTGACCTGGCCCCTTGCATGTCAAATTGGTATTTCAGAATTAATGTGTCAAAAATGAAACTTTTCATCTCCTCAAAGTTCTTGCTCCAATAATCTCCGCTAGCTCAGTAAATGGCAACATCATCAAAATCATTACCATTAAATACATGTAGCTAGTTTTTATTTTGGAATTATTCTTTAAAAAATAAATTCTAAAAATCTTGATATGTTTTCCATCTTGTTAATAATGATTTTACCTCAGTTCCTATGCCTGACACAAAGCAAATGGTAAATAAATAACTCTCAAATTAATAAGAAGTCATGACTGATCTTATGACTAAAATGTGTCAAACTTAGAAGTAATCAGCTGCTAGACAATAGAGAAAGCAGACTAGATAAAGTAGTCATAAGGATTTCCAGTTTCTCATCCATCACTACTGAAAGAAGTCACTACTCTGTCCTAACAATTACAAAGGTAAACAAACTGAAAACTCAACAACTCTTTTTTAGATTTGTCAAAGAAGTGAGTCCTTAGGCAATTTGCTGCCTCTAAAATTGGAGGTATCAACAAGAGAATAGAGAGCTTTGCTACATACCAGAACAGAAACCCTTGAGCAAAAATCTCCATGGGAACCAATGCTAAAGTAGGAAAACTTGAGTTGTAACTGATAAAATACTGGAGGCCTCTATATGGACAAGTCCAAGAGATAAAAGCTCCAGGAGTACCCAGTCAATGTGCAGGGGGTGGGAGTGGGGGGGGGCATACTTTTAGTGAATTTTACCTGCAGGCACGCAACCAGATTCTCTCAGTATATATTAGGAAAAATCCCACTGGGCTTCCTTCAGGTGGAGGAGAAAAGGAACCATTTTGAAGTATGCCAGGCACTCTGTTCCTCTTAAAATCAGCCCTCAGGAGAAACTAATTATCCAGACCCTAACCTGCTGGGGTTTTTATCAGAGCCTAACTGATTTGGGAGAAAAAAAATGCCCAATTCAAGCTGGCTTTAATCACCCTCTCTGATCTAATGGGGAGCAGGGAATACTTAATTGTGAAGTTCACAGTGCAGACCTACTAAAAATCTGAGACCTAATCATAGGTCTATAGATTACTTTTCCTCCCCTGCATCTTACCACCATATCGCTAAAAAGCTGTTTACATGGGTTCCTTTTACCCAGTATATTAAGTCTGGCAATCAAAGAAAAATTACAAGACATAGTAAAAGGCAAAAAATACAGTTTGAAAAGACAAAGTAACCATCAGAACGAGACTCAGATATGTCAGGGATGTTGGAATTATGAGACCAGGAATTAAAGCAACTATTTTTAAAATACATAAAGCAGACAACATGCAAAAACAGATGGGCAATGTAAGAAGAGAGATGGGAATCCTAAGAAAAACCAGAAACAAATGTGAGTGATCAGAAACCCTGTAACAAGAATGAAGGATGCCTTTAATGAGCTCATTAGGACAGTGGGAACAACTGAGAAAATAATATCTGAGCTTGAGGGTATCTCAGTAGAAACTGACAAAACTAATAAACAAAGAGGAAAAATACTGAAAACAAAGCAAAACAAAAAAAACATTGAAATACCAAATATCCAAGACTGGTGGGACAACTACAAAAGGTGTTAATTTATGCATAATGGGAATTCCAGAAGAAGGAAGAGAGAAAAAGAGAATAAATATTTGAAACAGTAATGACTGAGAATTTCTCCAAAATAAAGTCAGACACCAAACCACAGATCTAGAAAACACAGAGAATAAAAAGCAGGAAAATGGTAAAAAACTATCATTTTAAAGTACAGAAATCAAAGATAAATACTAAAAGATGCCACAGGGGTGGGGGGTGGGCAACACCTTACTTGTAGAGGAGTAAAGATAACAATTACATCCAACTTTTTATCAGGAACTATGCAAGCAAGACAAGAGTTGAACAAAATATTCAAAGTGTTGAGTCAAAAAAATAAACAGCAACACAGAACTCTGGATCTAATGTAATTATCCTTTAAAAGTGAAGGGGAAATAAATACTTTTTCAAAGAAACCAAAATTAAAAAGATTTGTTGCCAGTAGACCTGCCTTGTAAGCAATGTTAAAAGAAGGTCTTTAGAGAGTTTTTACATAGGTTAAAACTCACATCTACAAAAAGAAGGAAGAGCATCTTCTGAGAAAGAATAAGTGAAGGTAAATAAAAACTTTTATTTTTTTATTCTTAATTGATGTAATAGATAACAATTTGTTTGAAATAATGATAACAACAATACATTGTATATTCAATCATATATGCTTATGTATATATAATATACATAATATATACATATACATATACATATATGTGTATATATTATGTATATATAATACATTATACATATATATGTATAATACATATATGTATATATAATATATATACATAATATATACATATATGTGTATATATGTAAGCAAAATGAACAACAGCAATAATACAAGGAATGGGAGGGAGGAATCAGCCTTATTTTATTATTATAAGATACATAACCTGCTAAGTGGTGTGGTATTATTTGGATGTGGACTTGGATTAATTATAAATGTATATTCCAAACTCTAGGGCAGCTACTAAAAAAATTTTTTAAAAAATATATAACTGGGGCACCAGGGTGGCTCAGTTGGTTAAGCGTCTGATCTAGGCTCAGGTCATGATCTCTCAGTTCGTGGGTTCGAGCCCCGTGTCGGGCTCTGTGCTGACAGCTCAGAGCCTGGAGACTGTTTCAGATTCTGTATCTCCCTCTCTCTCTCTGACCCTCCCTTGCTCATGCTGTCTCTCTCTGTTTCTCAAAAATAAATAAAAAACATAAAAAATTAAAAATATATAACTGATCTGCTAAGAAAGAGAAAATGGAATCATATACAATGTTCAACTAAAACTTCTTTAAAAAAGACAGAAAATGAGTGGAAAACAAAAATAGAATCAAAGCACAAGGACAGCAAATAGAAAAGAGTAGCAAATTTAGCAGGCATCAATTCAATATATGAATAATCACTATGAACTCAATAGTCTAAATACACCAGTTGAAAGAGATTGTCAGGGGATGCCTGGGTGGCTCAGTCGGTTAAGCGTCCAACTTCAGCTCAGGTCATGGTTTGTGGGTTCGAGCCCCACCTCGGGCTCTGTGCTGACAGATCAGAGCCTGAAGCCTGCTTCAGATTCTGTGTGTCCCTCTCTCTCTGCCTCTCCCCCACTCATGCTCTGTTTCTCTCTGTATCAATAATCAATAAACATCAAAAAATTTAAAAAAAAAAAGATTGTCAGAGTGGATCAAAAAACAAGGCTTAACTACCTGTCATCGGCAAGAAACTCATTTTAGATATAAAGTCATATAAATATTAAAGTCAATGTATGTAGAAAGATAAACCATGCTAATGCCAATCAAAAGATAGCAGATTAGCTATATTAATTTCAGACATAGCTGACTTCAGACCAGGAAAGTTATTGGAAATAAAGAGTGGCATTGCATAATGATAAAAGTGTCGATTCTGTAAGAAGACATAATAATCTAGCATGAATTTTCTTTACAACAGAGGATAAAAATATGTAAGACAAAACTGATAGAACTGCAAGTTGAAATCAATAAATCCACTATTATAGTTGGAAACTTCAACACTTCTCTATCAGAAGTGGAGACAGCCAGCAAGGATATAGTTGAACTCAGTGACACAATCAATCAACTGGATATAATGGACAAATATAGACATCCTCGCCCAACAATAGCAGAATACACGTTTTTCTCAAGCTCATATGGAATATTCACCAAGGTAGACCATATTCTGCACCATAAACTAACTTAAAAAGATAGAAATCATATAATGTCTACTATAAGTCCACAATGGAATTAAAGTAGAAATCAGTAACAGAACGATAGCTGAAAAATCCCAAAATAGTTGGAGACAAATCAGTATGTTTCTAAGTAACACATGAATGAAAAAAGAACTCAAGAGAAATTTTTAAATATTTGTACTTAATGAAAAGGAAAACATAACTTATCAAAATTAGTGTGATGTAGTGAAAGCAGTGCTGGTACTCCTGGCTAATACAATAAAACAAGAAAGGGGAAAAAAGGCAAATAGATTGTGGAGGAAGAAATAAAACTGTTTATGCAAATGGCATGATCATCTATGGAGAGAATTGAAAAGAATAGACAAAAAAATTTCTGGAATCAGTAAGTTAGAGCAGGAATGAAGGATTCAATGTTAATAAACAAAAGTCAACCACTTTCTTATATATTGGCAACAACAAATGGATATTGAAATAAAAAACAATATTATTTACACTCCCCCCAATGAGATAATTAGATATAAATCTAATAAAATATGTACAAGATCTATATGAGGAAAACTACAAAACTCTGATGAACAAAATCAAACAAAAAAACAAAATACATGAAGAGATATTCCATGTTCTTGGGCAGGAAGACTCAATACTGTTAAGATACCAGTTATTCCTAAATTGATCTATAGATTTAGTGTAATCCCAATCAAAATTCCAGCAAGTTATTTTGTAGATATTGATAAACTGATTCTAAAGTTTATATGAAGAGGTAAAGTTTTAGAAGAGACAATAATATTGGAGAAGAGCAAAGTTGAAGGACTAACATTACTGGACTTTATGACTTATTACAAAGCCACAATAAGAAAGACAGTTTAGTAATGGTGGAAGAATAGACCAATAATGAACACAACAGAATAGAGCCCAGAAATACACCTATATAAACAAAGTTAACTAATCTTTGACAAAGGAGTAAAGGCAATACAATGTAGCAAAGATAGTCTTTCAACAAATAGTGCTCGAATAATTAAACAGATACATGAAAAAAAAGAGAAAGAAAGAAAAAGAAAGAGAGGGAGGGAGGGAAGGGAAGGAAAGGGAAGAGTGAAGAAAGAAAGAAAGCAAAAAAAGAAGGAAAGAAAGAGAGAAGAAAGGAAAAGAAAGGAAAGGAAAGGAGAGAAAAAGAGAAGAGAAGAGAAGAGAAAAGAGAAGAGAAGAGAAGAGAAGAGAAGAGAAGAGAAGAGAAGAGAAGAGAAGAAAAGAGAAAAAAGATCTGGACACGGACCATACATCATTCACAAAAGTTAATTCAAAATGGATTATAAATCTAAATGTAAAATTCAAAACTATAACTCCTAGAAG
The DNA here is from genome assembly GCA_028646485.1 of Cryptoprocta ferox. Taxonomy (NCBI): domain Eukaryota; kingdom Metazoa; phylum Chordata; class Mammalia; order Carnivora; family Eupleridae; genus Cryptoprocta; species Cryptoprocta ferox. Next base: position 64,982,130 of record CM053567.1, on the reverse strand, counting down.
GTAACAGAGAAGAAAACCTAGATGAACTTAGGTTTGGGATGATTTTTTAGACATAATAACAAAGGTACAATCCATCAAAGAAAGAATTCATAAGCTGCCCTTTATTAAAATAAAAATGTTCTACTCTACAAAAGACATAATATTATATTATAATGGTAGACACATGTCATTATGCATTTTTCCAGACCTATAGAATGTAGAACATCAACAGTGAGCCTCAGTGTCAACTGTAGTCTCTAAGTAATAATAACGTAAATATGTGGGTTCATCAGTTGTAACAAATGTACTGCCATGGTGGGGACTATTGATAATGGAGGAGGCTATGCATATGTGGAGGCAGGAAGTACATGAGTAATCTGTATCTTCAGCTCAATTTTGCTGTGGCCTAAAACTTCTCTAAAAAATATAGTCCATATGGGGCACCTGGGTGGCTCAGTCATTTGAGTATCTAACTCTTGATTTCAGCTCAGGTTGTGATTTAAGAATAATTAGACTGAGTCTGCTTAAGATTCTCTTTCTCTCCCTCTACTGCCATGCTCTCTCTCTCTCTTTCTCAAAAAGAAAAAATAATAAAATAAGTAAAAATAATGAAAGTAAAAAAAATAGTCTATTTTAAAAAGCTGATCATAAGAGAAGTTAGAAGATATACCAAAAAATTATATAATTATCAGGGAATAGGAGTACCTGCTTTGTAAATAGAGGAACTTTAAAATAAAGATTCATAAATTTCTACTTCTGAGGTTCTAGATTGTTTACTTTCAGTGTCCATCAGACCTGGAATTCCTACACTTTCTGCTCAAGTATTTCTATGATTTCCTATCTCTCTTATTTCCTTCTATATATTTAAAGCATATTCTGCCCATAGTATTTTAACTACTGTGAGTGAGTTTCTGTTCCTTGCAAAAATAAAACTTTGAAAGAAGATAAACTAAAAAATGAGGAGAGATGAGAGAGGAAAAGAAAAAAATAGAATGCATAGTATTTTTGATGCAAAAGAGAAAAGAATTTCAAGAAAGAAAGAATTTGTTAATGTTATAATGTGAAACCAGTGTCATCAAATATAAAAAAAATTAAAGTGTGTGTGGTGAATGTGAATGTATATGCATATGCATACACAGCTGTGATACTGGTAGTGAGGGCAGAAATAGAGTAGGAGGGGACAGATTGCAGCAAGTTTAAAAACAATCTTTAACCCTTACAACAGATAGAACACAAATGAATTAAAAATTTTAAGTTTTATCATACCTTTGCAAATATAAAACTTTATTCATATGGCCACTACTTTCAAGAGCAGAAGCCATAACTGACTTTCCTAACACATAGAAACAGATACGCAGAGTTGGACAAAATGAGAAAATAGAGGAATGTGTCCCAGATGAAAGAACAGGACAAAATAACAGCAAGAAAAGTAAATGAAATGGAGATAAGTAAATACCTGATATAGAATTTTAAGTAATGGTCATAAAGATACTCACCGGACTTTGGAAAAGGTCCTCTGAGAACCTGAGTGAGACCCTCAAAAAAGAGATAGAAAATATTTTAAAAAATCAGAGATGAAGAATTAAATAACTGAAATTAAATTTCAGATGCAATAAATTTTAGATGGACTAAATAGTAGACTAGAGGAAGCAGAAAAATGGTTCAGCACCCTGGAGAACAGAGTAATAGAAAGCAATTAAACTGAACATAAGAGAGAAATAAATAAATAAATAAATAAATAAATAAATAAATAAATAAATAAAAATAGACTTAGGGAACTCAGGGACACCTACAAGCAAAGTAAAATTTGCATTATAGGGATCACAGAAGAGAAAGAAAAGAAGACAAAAAAATTCTTTGAAGAAATAATAGCTGAAAACTTTCTGATTGTGGGGAAGGAAACAGAAATTGAGGTCCAGGAGGCACAGAGGGTCCCCCAAGGAGATCCATGCAAGATACATAGTAATTAACATGGCAAAAAGTGATAAAATTGGAATTTTAATTTTTTTTAATGTTTATGATTTATTTTTGAGAGATACAGAGAGACAGAGCATGAGTTGGGGAGGGGCAGAGAGAGAGGGAGACACAGAATCAAAGCAGGCTTCAGGCTCTGAGCTGTTAGCACACAGCCTGATGCGGGGCTCAAACCCATGAACTGCAAGATTATGACCTGAGCCAAGTCAGACACTTAACCGACTGAGCCACCTAGGAGCCCCTAAACTCAGAATTTTAAAAGCAGCAATAGAAAAGGAAACAGTTACATACAAGGGAAAACCCATAGACTATCAGTTAATTTTTCAACAGAAACACAGCAGGTCAGAAGGGAGTGGCATGGTATAGTCAAAGTGCCGAAAGAGAGAAACCCTGCAGCCAAGGGATACTCTCTTCCAGTCAGGCTATAATTCAGAAGAGAAGGAGAGAAAAAGGTGTTTCCTGGACACACAATAGTTAAAGGATTTATGACTACTAAAACAGTCCTCCAAGGAGTGCCTGGATGGTTCAGTCATTTAACCTTCTGACTTCAGCTCAGGTCATGATCTTGTGGTTCATGAGTTTGAGCCTCGCATTGGGCTCTGTGTTGAGAGCTCAGAGCTTGGACCCTGCTTCAGATTCTTTGTCTCTTTCTCTCTCTGCCCTTCCCCCACTCACGCTCTGTCTCTCTCTCTCTCTCAAAAATAAATAAACATTAAAACAAAAACTTTTTCAAACAGTCCTATGGGAAATGTAAAAAGGGACTCTTCAAGTGGAAAGTAAAGACCATAAGCAGAAATAAGAAAATTAGGAAGCTGAAAAGCAGTAAAATTAAGTATCTCTATGAAAATTAGTCAAGGGATTCACAAAATTAAGGAATGGAAAGTATGAGACCATATACCTCAAATGTAAGGGTGTGGGGTGGGAAAAGAGTAAAGAATGGGTTCAAAATTAAGCAACCATCAACTTAATATAGACTGTTATTTGCATAAGATGTTATATACAAACCTAATTGTAACCACAAGTCAAAAACCAGTAATAGATTTGCAAAATAATAATAATAGTAATAAAGAAAAAAGGAATCCAAGTATATCACTAAAGAAAGTCAGCAAACTATGAGAGAAAAGAGTAAGATAAGGAAGGAACAGAGAAGAACTACAAAAACAACAATAAGGTAACAAATTGACAATAAGTACACATCTATTAATAATTACTTTGGATGGAAATTGACTAAACACTCCAATCAAAAAAACTAGGATAACACAATGGACAAGAAAAGCAAGACCCCATCTATATGCTCCCTACAAGAGACTCATTTCAGACTTAAAGACACATGCAGGTTGAAATTGAAGGGATAGAAAAACATTTATTATGCAAATGGAAGTGAAAAGAAAATAGGGTAGCAATACTTATATCAGGCAAAATAGACTTTAAAACAAAGACTGTAATAAAGACAAAAAAGGACAATATATAATCATAAAGGAAAGAATCCAATAAAAAGATATAACAATTCTAAATATTAATGCACCCAACATGAGAGCACTCAAATACATAAAGCAGCTATGACAATTAAGAAGGAAGAAATCAAAAGTAAAATAATAATAGTAAGGGACTTTAACACCCCCTCTTACATCAATAGATAGATCATCTAAACAGAAAATCAAAAAGGAAACAGTAGCTTTGAATTACACATTGGATCAGATGGATCTAACAGATATATTCAGAATATTTCATCCTTAAATAGCAGAATATACATTCTTTTCTAGTGCCATGGAATAGTCTCCAGAATAGATCACATTTAGGCCACAAATCAAGTCCCAACAAATTCAAAAATATCTCAGTCATACCATGCATCTTTCCCAACCACAATGCTATGAAACTAGAAATCAACACAAGAAAAATTTAGAAAGCATGCAAATACATGAAGTTTAAATAACAGGCTACAAAATAATGAATGGATCACCAAGAAGTCAAAGAGGAAATAAAAAAATACATGGAAACAAATGAAAATGAAAACACAATGTTCCAGAATCTTTGGGATGCAGCAAAAGCTGTTCTAAGGGAGAAGTTTATAGCAATATAGAGCTACCACAAAAAGTAAGAAAAATCTCAAATAAAACACTTAACCTTGTACCAAAATGAATTAAAAAAAGAAGAAAAAATAAAACACAAAACCAGTAGAAGGAGGGATATGATAAATATTAGAGCAGAAATAAACAAATTATAAACTAGAAAAAAAAAGAAGAAAGAAAGAGAGAGGGAGAAAGACAGAGAAAGGAGAGGACTCAAATAAACAAAATCAGAAATGAAAGAGGAGAAATAACAACCAACACCATAGAAATATAAAGGGTTGTAAGAGAATATTATGAAAATATATATATCAAACAAATTGGACAACCTACAAGAAATGGATAAATTCCTAGAGACATATAACCTCCCCAAACTGAATCATGATGAAATAGGAAATTTGAACAGACTGATTACTAGCAATGAAATTGAATTAGAAGTAAAGAACTCCCAACAAACAAAAGTCCAGGGCCAGAAATCTTCAGAAGTGAATTCTACCAATCATTTACAGAAGAATTAATACCTGTTCTTCTCAAACTATTCCAAAAAATAAAAGAGGAAGGAAAACTTCCAAATTAATTCTATGATGCCAGAATTACCCTAATACCCAAACCAGATAAAGATACCACAAAAAGAGAACCTAGACCAATATCTCTGCAGGATGCAAAAATCCTCAACAAAATATTATAAACTAGATCCAATAATACCTTTAAAAAATCATTCATCATGGTCAAGTGGGATTTATTCTCTGGATGCAAGGGGGGTTCAATATTCACAAATCAATCAATGTAATAAATCACATCAATAAGAGAAAGGATAAAAACCATATGACCATTTTAATAGTCACAGAAAAAGTATTTGGCAAAGTACCACATCTGTTCATGATAAAAGCCCTCAACAAAGTAGGTTTAGAGGGAACATACCTCAACATAAAAAAGGCTGTATATAAAAAACCCACAGCTAACATCATAGTCAATGGTGAAAAGCTGAACGCTTTCCCTCTACGATCAGGAGCAAGACATGGATGTCCACTCTCACCACCTTTATTCAACAAAGTACCAGACGTCCTAGCCATAGTAATCAGACAAGGAAAAGGAATACAAGGCATCCAAATTGGTAAGGAATAAGTAACATTTCTATTTATAGATGACATGATACTACATATAGAAAACCTCCAAAAGACTCCACCAAAAACTGCTAGGACTGATAAATAAATTCATTAAGGTCATAAGATACAAAATAAATATACACAAATCCATTGCATTTCCCTACACTAATAATGAAGTAGCAGAAAGAGAAATTAAGAAAAACATACCCATTTGAATTGCATCAAAAATAATAAAATACCTAAAAATAAGCTTAACCAAAGAGGTGAAAGAGATGTACTCTGAAAACTATGAAACACTGATAAAAGAAATTGAAGATGACACAAAAAAATGGAAAGACATTCCAATTTCATGGATTGAAGAAACAAATATCGTTAAAATGTCTATACCACCCAAAGCAATCTATTGATTTAATGCAATCTTTATCAAGATACCAACAGCATTTTACACAGAACTAAAACAAATAGTCTTAAATTTTGTATGAAACCATAAAAGACTCTGAATAGGCTAAGCAATCATGATACAGTGGAACAAAACTGGAGGTACCGCAATCTCAGATTTCAAGATATACCACAAAGCAGTAGTAATCAAAACAATATGGTACTGGCACAAACCAGAGACACAGATCAATGTAACAGAATAGAGAGCCCAGATATAAACCCACAATTTCATGGCAAATTAATCTTCAACAAAGGAGGGTAGAATATGCAATGGGAAAAAGGCAGTCTCTTCAACAAATGGTGTTGGGGAAATAGCGCAGCTACATGCAAAAGAATGAAACTGAACCACTATCTTAACAAAAATTAAGTTTACAAAAATTAACTTGAAATAGATTAAAGATCTAAATGTGAGGCCTGAAACTGTAAAAATCCCAAGAGAGCACAGGCAGTAATTTTTCTGACATTGATCATAACAATATTTTTCTAAATATGTCTCCTGGGCCAAGGGAAACAAAAGCAACAATAAACTATTGAAACTACATTAAAGTAAAAAAATTTACGGCAAAGGAAACAACAAAATTAAAGACAACGTACTGAATTGAAGAAGAGATTTGCAAATGACATATTAGATAAAGTGTTAGAATCCAAAATATATAAAAACTTACACAATTCAACATACACACAAAAACAAATAATCCAATTTAAAAATGGGCAGAAGACATGAACAGATATTTCTCCAAAGAAGACATCCAAATGGCCAACACACACATTAAAAGGTGCTCAACATCATTCATCATCAGGGAAATGCACCTGTCAGAATGGCTAAAATCAAAAACACAGGAAACAACAAGTGTTGACAAGGATGTGGAGAAAAAGGAACCCTTGTGCACTGTTGGTGGGAATGCAAACTGGTGCAGCCACTGTGAAAACAGTATGGAGGTTCCTCAAAAAATTAAAAATAAAATTACCACATGATCCAGTAATCCCACCATTGGGTATTTACCCAAAAAAAATCAAAAACATTAATTCAAAAAGATATATGCACCCCTATGTTTATTTTGGCATTATTTACAACATTCAAGTCATGGAAGCAGTCCAAACATTCATCAATAGATGAATGGATAAAGAAGTACACACACACACACACACACACACACACACACACAGAAAGTATTTGACAAAGTACAACATCCGTTCATGATAAAAACCCTCAACAAAGTAGGTTTGGAGGGAACATACCCCAACATAATAAAGTCTATATATACAATGGAATTTTACTCACACAGAAAAAAGAATGAAATCTTGCCATTTGCAACAACAGGGATGGACCTGGAGAGTATAATGCTAAGTGAAATACATTGTCAGAGCAAGATTATTACCGTATGACTTCACTCATATGTGAAATTTAAGACACAAAACAAATGAATGAAGAAAAAAAAAAGAAGAAACAGACCAAAAATAGACTCTTACCTACAGAGAACAAATGGATGATTCCCGGGGGCAATTAAGAATACACTTATCACAGATGAGCACTGAGTAATGTTTAGAATTGTTGAAACACATTTTGTACACCTGAAAGTAATATAATTCTGTATGTTAACTCTACTGGAATTACATTTTAGTAAAAAAATAAATAAAACTTTGAATAGGTGCCTATCATCCCCTCTGAGATAGCAAAATCATTTCTGTAGATTTGTATAACTTACTCATTGTGTTAGTTTTCTACTATTTCTGTAATAATTTAGCACAGATTTAGTGGCTTAATTCTACACAAAATGTCTTATCTTACAGTTCTGCCAGTCAAAATCCTGCCACAAAGTCTCCCTGGACTAAAATCAAGGCATCAGTGGAGCTGTGTTACTTTCTGCAGTCTCTAAGGGAGAATCCATCTGCTTGCTTTTCCAACTTCTAGAAGCTACCCACATCCCTTGAATCCTCTCCCTTTCCTGCATCTGCAAAACAAATAAAGGTGCACGGAGTCTGTTTCTAATCACATCACTCTTATTCTCCTTCCTCTTCCTTCTACTCTAAAGATATTTTTTATTACATTGGGCCCACCAATTAATCCAGAATAAGCTCTATTTTTAAAAATAAACTAATTAGCAACCGTAACTCCATGTGCAGGCTTAATTCCCCTTTGCCAGATACCAAAATACATTTTAGGTCCTGAGGATTAGGATGTGGACAGATGATTATTCTGTCTACTTCATTCTTGTACCTCTCTCCATCTTCTAGGGATTTGCACCAAGTCCCTCAATTTTAATCCATTCAAGAAACTATCTAACATGAATTGACTGCTACCTATATACCAATCAATGTGCCAAACATGTTGTGTAACTATGTAAGCAAATACGTGTGGGTAGGGGGAGTAGGGAAAGGGACAGTCACTTTAACTTCTGTATACCTGAAACATCCCACCCCTACTTCATCTCAGGTTTACTTAGTCTCCTCCTCAGCCCTATGGACTCACAGCCAATGGGAAATTGTTTTCTTCCGGGAAAGAAGAATGCACAGGAACACAGTTTTCTTTCCTCAGAACATCCATACCCCCATTGTGTCTATATGCCTCATTGTCACTGCTGGTATGCTTGCTGATACCTATAATCCAATTTTCAAAGAATAATTAATTTGTTCTATAATTAGGAAAGCTTTAATATGCTGCAGTTTCATATGAATGCCTTCTTAGGAATGGACTGTGTTAAAGCACTTTAACCATTTTAGGGTGTTTCCTATTTCTGTTTCTAGGTACAACTTTATTATTATGGCTGTTGTCTTGGAATAAATGGGAAGAAGTGGCAAGATGTAGATATTAAATATGCTTTTCACTGCTCCCCACCCCCAACTCCTACTTCTTTGGTTTCTTTTCTGTCTCATCCTCTGTCTCTCTCTCCCTCCTCTTCTTTCCTTCTTCCCATTTTCAGGCCCCTCATATAGTCAGAGCTGATTTTTTTACACTAGCTTTCTTTTCTAGGAATACTGTGAAAATAAGAAGTACATTCTGTGATAAAATCTCTCAGGAAAATAGTTACTAGGCAAAACAAAGTGGCCTACAAATATTTTTCTATAACTTCAGATTGTGGTCAAGATGGTGTTTAAATATAAACTCACATGAACAAATAATGTTCCAGTTCAAAAGATGTAGGAAATAAATATTTTATGTAGAAAAAGATTAAATTTTAAAAATGCATATTTATGGCCTATTACTTGAAATTTGTACTTAATGAAAGAATTGAAAACAAGGACTAAGTCAAGATAAAAGCTGTTACCATGCTTCCTGGCAATGGAATGTCCTTGTCATCAAGTAACCATAGTTTGAATTCTTTTCTACTTTCTCAGATCAAGCATTCTACTTAAAGGTAGCCCTCTTCCTGCTAAGAATGTAATTATTACTAAGGATGTAGAAGTTATCTACAAATCATTGATGCACATTGGCCCAGAGGATAACATTTCACATCAATTATTTAGGGACTAAGCAAGTAACAACCATTTAATATTTATTTATTTTTCAGAATAGAAATGGAATTGGTATTATAAGACAAAAATTCAGTCTTTTATAACAACCAATGCAGGACAGGACTTAAAAGACTTTCTTTTTATTTGATACCCTGGTGTTCTTTTATTCTGTGGTGCAATCAGTTATTATGATATGTCCGTTTCTGGAGTTAGTGTTTGGCTAACCAATTAGGACTGCAGAAGCTGACTTTCACTGATGATTTTGTGCTGCCTCCTTCAAATGCTCCCATATTCTATAACTTTTCTCCCTCCAATCATCTTTTCCCAGCATTCATTGGCTTGCCTGATCTACATCAGAAGCTATGTTTTGAGGATTCAAGGGTAAAAATTTTATAAAATGACCTAGTTCCTCACAGAGTTCAGTCAAATGAGGAAAAGAAACATAAGCAAGGTGATGAATAGTCTAGCACAATGTCTTTCAAACTTTTTAAAACATTGTCCATAATAAAAGAAATAAATTTATTATTTCATAGTTTCAGTTCAGTAGATACATATGTAAGGATTACGGGGATGAGTCACAAAGCAATACTTATTGTTATAATGATACACTCTGATAGTTCCTATTTTATTTTTTCTATTTCTGATTTTTCATGCTGACCAAGACCTATTATTTTTTTAATGATCTACTATGTTATAATGCAAGTTAAAAAATATGGCTGTAGACAATATATGTAGACAAAGAAATCTAAAATATGGGGCCTTGGTACTTTGTATGACTGTGGCATCCCCAAATGCTTAGCAGACTCTCCAGCATACGTTAGCTAACATAATTCAGCATGAGCCTGTTGGATGGATGGATGGTTGGATGGATGTATGGACAGAGGGATGGATAAAATAAATATTTTCATCAATCCTTAATTCTTCATAAGTAATCAAGAAAAGCTTTATGGAAGAGGGAAGTCTTGAGATAAAGATATGTTAGATTAAATGTATTTTTCAGAGAAAATTATTGCCTAAAGGCCTGTAAAGATCCAAAGCCATGAGAGATCATGGAAAGTTTGGGATATATCGAATAAATCAGAACGATGACTACGTTTTTTTTCAAGGTCATAAACTCACTTGGCCCCTTAGCTTTACATATTATCCATATATTGATGATGCCCAAAGTTCCAACCTTCCCCCGAGCACCAAATACTTATTTACAACTCTCTACTTAAAGTCTCCACTTGGATATCCAATAGGCATGCCAAACTTAACATTTCCAAAGTAAAAATTCTCTACTTCCTATTCTTTCCAATGTGTTTCCCTCCCCTCTGATGTTAGTGGGCTTACCATCTATATATTTAATGAGCCAAAATTAAGAGTCCTCCTTAATCAATCTTATCGATCAGTAAATCTTTTATCTCTACCTTCAAGATACTTTGGAATCTGATGAATTCTATTAGTTTTCTTGCTACCATTTAGTCCAAATCATAGCTATCTGTTGGACTGCATTTGTCCTTTAAGTGATCCTTTTTGCTTCCATTTTTGCAAGTATGCCCTCTCAAACAAACACACACGTGGCCAGAGGAAATCTTTTAAAGGGCCACTCTTACCTTCCTTGTTTAATACTTTTCATTAGCTTCTCATTTCACTTAGAAGCAATTAAAATACTTATTTGGTCTGACAAATTCCTACATATACTGTAGAATGCTGACTAGATTTTAAAGCTTGACTGCTTGTGTTAGTAACAGATTCCACCACTTACTAGTTGTAACTTTTTCTATGTTACCTGGGACAAGCCGTTTGTTTACTCTTTCCTCAGTTTCTTCATTTGCAAAACAGTGATTAATAACAGTACCTTTGTCATAGAGATATTGTTAGGATTAAATGAGTAAATGTTCTTTGAAATAATATTTGCCATATTGCATGGGTTATATGGTATTATTATTGTCATTGCTCTTCTTATTTATTGAATAATTATTATACACAATTTGGACCTGCTGACGTTTTCAGTTTAACCTTGAACCAATAATCTTGATCCCCTTTCAGCTATATTCCAGCAACTCTGGACTTTACAGTCTTGAGGGTCTTGGCACATGATCTTCATTCTTCTGGAATTTTCTTACTCCAGCTATTTGTATAAATGCATTACTTCAAGTCTTAGCTCAGGCACCACTTCCTCTGGTGGCTCTCCCTTCACCATCCTATCTGAAATAGCCCCCCTTCCCTCTCCCCATGTTCATCACTCCATCCCATACCTTTCTTTTATTTTTCTCAGAACATATCACTATCTTTAATTATTTTATAATTTGCTTTTTAGGGAAGGATCTGTTTATTATTCATCTCTGCCTGTGGAAATATAAGCTCTTTTAATGAAAAAGTGCAAACAATGGGTACTCAGAAAGTGTTTGGAAAATACTGTAAGTGTATATGTAGGTGTGTATATATACTATATACACCCACAAGCACATGTTATACATACACATTCCATTTATGAGAGAGAATTGCAGAAGTCCCAGCTAGACATGTTTTTATGGCTTTTGGAAAGAAATCTCATTTTTAATTTTATAAGGCTGGGGCACCAGTGAAGCAATTCAAGCATGAAAGCAACCTGATCAGACTTTCAAGTTATAAAGATTACTCTGGCAGCAGAGTAGAAAATGGCTTGGAATGGATAAGACTGAAGGACATTCTATCAGTTAGGAGTCTTGAAAAAAAATCCATTTGAGATAAGTGTCCAAACTACAGCAATCCCAGTAGAGATAAAAAATGAGAGCAAGTAATCAAGAGATACTAAATGAAATTGCTATAACCTAGTTCTCGTTAGCCAATAAGCACCAATGTGTGGGATTCTTTTGGCTCACCCAAAGTAGTGTTCCCCAAAAGACTCTGTTCAAATCCAAAGGTTTATCAAGAGTGTATATAGTGATTAAATATATAAATTAAATTTAACCTGTTAATTTTAGAATCTTAGATGGAAGTCACTTTTTCTGTTGAGACTTAAAGATAACAGCATCTCAGTTAAACCAAATCTTCTGTCTTTTGTTGTCATGTCCTTCTGCGTTATTAAACACTATAGTTCTATGCAGTCTACATTCTGCCCCCTGTAAGGAGTGAGAAGGTTGAATGAGCAGAAAATATATTAAGCATATTTGACATTATATCTGGGACTACCTTTCCTTGCAATATTCTGGCTGTACCTCTTACTATAATACACATTACCAAGGTTTTAGCTTATTCATGGTTTTTTTTTTTTTTCCCAGAGAATGTTTCTCCCTTCAATTCAGCTTTCATTAGGACCCTATGTATCCAAAGGATACCATGTTCAAATTACTTTTCATCAGGCTCTGAGTCCCAAATACATTAATGAATTGATTCAGTTTATTTTGCTTTTCATGTCATGTCAGTTAATAAGCTACAAAACAACAACAACAACAATAACAACAACAACAAAAGGTCCAGAAAAGCTTGAGAAGCTCTAAAAATAGGCAGTGCTACCTAACTTCACATGCTGGCCTATCAAGCAACATGGCCCTGTCAAAATACTATTAACATGGTTTTAAAAAGTAGGTAAGGAATTGAGTGGGATTTCCATATTTTTGCCTTAGATCACTAGATGGATGGTATGGTAGAGTCATTCACCAAAAGAGGCAATCAAAGCATAGGCATAGATTTGACAAGGGTTTAAAAAATATTTACTTTTAGAAATGCTTGAGATTTCTCTGATATCGATTATGTGTTCCTCTTATTTCTCAAGATATTTTTAAAGAGGTGGGGTTTGTCATTTACAAACCTTTATATCACAGGCTACAAAGCTGTATCATCCTTATCTTTTGGGGGTAGAAGTCAACACAAACCACATGTCAATGGGCTAGTTACTATACACTTAAAATTAGAAACCAAATGTGTCCCTTCTTCCATAGGTTTTTTGCTTCCTCTAACTTTCAAGGTAATTTATTTCACACATTTTTCTCATTTGGTTCCTGTATAATAGAATTTCTAATTGTCCTCTCTCCTGACTTTTTTCATTGAGAAGACTTAATGTGTGCACCATTAAGAGAAGTGGATAAAGTGCAAGAAGAACACAGATTAAAGATGTTCAACCCCCTAGACTGCATGATCTCTTTAAGTTCTGTCTGTTGGTCACAGGAAATGCTGTGAAGTGTCTATTATTTTAAATCCCATACTATAAATTCTACTTCTCTTGTCTCTATACCCACAATTTCTTTGGTATAATAATTTTCCTGTAACATTGAATGAAGCAATTAGTTAAGAGTTCTATGTTTATTTTTAGACTTATTGATACCCTGACAAAATTCTAATTATGGGTCATTTGAAAGAATAAAAGAGGTTCACGAACTTCATTTTACCAGACATATATTTAGAAATGCAGACATTTTCTATGTAATTTCCTAATAGAATTGGAAAGAATAACTGTCAGGCCACCATATGTCTCTCACCGTCTTCTGGCAGTTGCTGTTTCAGGCATGATCTCACTCTTAGGGAGTAGTTCCTGGAAACCATCACACGCAAAAACTGGCAAAGAAGAGTTAGTGTATTCATACCTGATAGAACAGAGGAACCAGGTTAGAAGAGTCTATGATACTATTTTATCTCAATGTCTAGACTAATAAAATTAGGTTAGGGTTAGTAAAACATGTGGTTATTTGAAAGCTATAGCCAAGACATCTGGAAACTTAATAGACGTTCCAAAGGTCTTTGACCAAATGTTACCTTTTTTACCTATAAAAAGACTACGATGACCCTTTCTAAATGATATATGAGGCTGATCTTTGGCAATAAAATATTAGGACTGTTGCAAAGGAACCTAGCTTATTTCTATAGAGATGCATAATATCTGACTGCCGCTTCCTCCTTCAAGCTTCAGATAATGAAAAGCACATTGCACACCACTTGAACAAATTTAAAACAAAACAAAGCAATAGAAATAGTTTTATATTTGCCTCTGATTGGATTTTATATTTTATTAGCTATAGCCTAATTTTCACTTTTTTTTCTTTAGTACCTCTGAACGTGATATTATATCTTTTTGAAAAAAAGCGATTGGCAATTCTTAACTTGCATTATATAATAAAAGAGAAAAGGAACACTCTGGTATAATGTTAAACATTCTTTTTGTTAAATCCATTGTAAATCGCTGCAACATATAAGTGTTAGAGTTCAAAAGTTGAATAAATCAACTGACCTTCAAGTTCATGTTCCTGATTCTCAAAACATATAACTGATTTTTATAAATCTCAAATTTCATGAGTTTGTCTGTATAGTAAAATTGTTTTTTTTTTGAGGGTACCAATAAATATAGAAAAAACAAATTTGTTGTTTTCTCTAACAGAATGCAGTCTTGACTTAGTTCAGAAGTTACAAGAATAGTTTTGGGTCCAGGAAAATGGGAGAAGAAATAATAAAAAACTATATTTTCACAAGATTTATAATTTAAATTACTCAGATAATGCTTATTAATTAATCCTATGTGCTGGCCAAGAAAGTTCTTATTACCTTCATTCTATTGACAAGGAATCTGAGGTTTACTGGACAAGAAATTCCCCAAGGTAAGTGGCACTTGGGTGGCTCAGTCCATTAAGCGGCTGACTCTTGATTTCCGCTCAGGTCATGATCTCACAGTTGCGAAATCAAGCCCTGCATCAGGCTCTGGCCTGAGCATCGAGCCTGCTTGGGATTCTCTCTCTCCGTCTCTCTGCCCCACCTCCACTTGCTCTCTCTCTCTCTCTCTCTTAAAATGAATAAATAAAAAACATTTTTAAAAATTTCCTAAGGTTATCCTTTGTGTAAATGGCAACAAAAACTATCACAGAAGCCTTTTGAATCCCCATCTAGTTTTTCTTTCTTTTTATTATTTGTTAATTTTTATTTGATTTGATTTGATTTGATTTGATTTGATAGAGAATGAGAGTGGGAGAAAGGGGCAGAGGGAGAAAGAATCTCAAGCAGGCTCCAAGCTCAGTGCAGAGCCCTATGCAGGGCTCAATCCCATGGCCCTAGAATCATGACCTCAGCCAAAATCGAGTCAGATGCTCAAATGACTGAGCCACTCAGACACCTGTTTTTGTTTTCTTTCTTTTTAATATAAACTTTATTTATGTGTACAGTCGTCCTCCCTTATTCACAGGGAATATGTTCCAGGACCCCACTGGATGCCTTAAAACCTCAGATAGTACCAAATCCTATATATACTGTGCTTTTTCCTGTCCATACATACATATGATGAAGTTTAATTTATATTTTTTATTCTTTCCTAGAAAGTACTTAGACTCTATTAATTTACTATCAGTCTTAATATATTAATATATTAATAATATTATATATATACTATAATCACGTGATCCTGTAGAGGTAACCCCATACATCCCATCATCTCTGATGTATTCTCAAGTCAGTATTTTTAAGTTTAGCTATTCCAGTAAGTGTGAAATAGTATAACAACATGGTTTTAACTTACATTTTATGTTATTTTAGTTATAAATTTTTCTTTTATGTACATTATAACCTCAAAATTCATGGTTACTATTTTTGCTTTTGACATTCAACTGTCTTTATAACCATATAAAAATAATAAAAATGCATTTCATATTCATCTGTATTTTAACTATTTTTGGAGTTCTACATTTCTTGTGTAGCTCCAAATTTCTATCTGATATCATATTCTTTATGACAGAAGAACTTGCCTTAGCATTTCTTGTAATGCTAAAGGATGTGCTAATAAAGAATACTTTTAGCTTTTATTTCTCTGAAAAACTTCTTTGAAAAAATCTTTATTCCTCTTTAATATTTTGAACGATATTTTTGCTGTATATATCTAAATTGACAGGTGGGGGGTTTGAGTGCTTTAAAAACCCATCTTCCTTGTTTTCTGGGTTGCACAGTGAGAATTCTGTTATGTTTACATTACTCTTCTATAGTAATATAACATTTTTTTTCTCTGACTACTTGAAGATTTTTCTTTATCACTTGTATTTAGAAAATTGATTTTTATATTCTTTGGTATTGTTTTATTTGTATTTATCCTGCTCATTATTCACCAAGCTTTTGTCCCAGTTAGTTTATAGTTTTCTTAACATTTGGGAATCATTTGTTTAATGTTTCTTCATTTGATCTTAGTCAAAAGGCCAAGAAGAGATGTTTATTATTTTATTGTAATTTTTCCTACCCCTTTTCCTTCTGAGATCTACATTTTTTATTCTTTCCCAGAAAGTACATAGATTCTACTAATTTACTATCAGTCTTTATTTTTCTATGATCTCTTAATTTTTGGATGGTTTCTATCGCTATGTTTTCAAGTTCAAGAATCATCTCTTCTGTGTGGCGCCTGGGTGGTTCAATTGGTTGAGCACCCGACTTCCGCTCAGGTCATGATCTCACAGTTTGTGGGTTCAAGCCCTGCATCGGGCTCTGTGCTGACAGCTCAGAACCTGGAGTCTGCTTTAGATTCGTGTCTCCCTCTCTCTGCACCTAACCCACTCACATTCGGTCTCTGTCTCTCTCAAAAATAAAAAAAAAAAATTTTTTAAAGAATCATCTCTTCTGCAGGATTCAAATAACTATTATTTTTATCCAGTCAATTTTTTTATTTTAGATACTGATTTTTAACTCAAAAATCCTATTTGTTTCTTTTTAAATTTTTATTCTTATTCTTAGTGTGTTTTTTTCTTTAAGCATATCAAGTGTAGCTAGAACATCAGTTTTAATGTTCTTATTTACAAATACATCATCTCTGTCATTTCTGTGTGTTCCTATAATTGAATATTTTCTTACAATTATGGGTCACATTTCTTTCTTCTTTACATGTCTAGTAATTTTTAGATGGAGTGATTGACGTTGTAAATTTTCTGCTGCCAAGTGCTAGATCTTGTTTATTCTTTTAAAGAGTTTTGGATTTTGCTCTGGCAGGCAATAAAGAGGTTTGTTTTTTTATCATTTATTTTTTCTCTTTATTGGAGTATTTATTCAGATTTAATGGAAAATCTACTATCATTGGGCATATATTCAATATGTTACTCTTTGCTTCCCTTTGAACCAATTCTTTTAGGGTTTTTAAAGGGCACACCTTCAATATTTGTTTTGCTTGGTAAGCCACACTGAGGCAGGAGCTTTTGGAGTTCTGTGCTGAGAGCCCTTTGTCACCAACAGTGTCTCTCATTCTGGTTTGTGTAAACAGGAATGATTCTTGTTCTGGTGAGAGCTCTGAATAATTTTCTTTTTAGTGGCCACTGGAATTATTTTTTTTTTCATCCTGGGGCTATTTTTTTCTAATGTTTATTTTATTTTGTGAGAGAGTGTACACGAGCCAAAGTTGGGGGAGGAACAAGGAGAGAGAGAGAGAGAGAGAAAGAGAGAGAGAGAATTCCAAGAAGGCTTTTCACTGTCAGTGCTTAGCCCTACATAAGGCTCAATCCCACCATCCATGAGATCATGACCTGACCCAAAATCAGGAGTCGAATGCTTAGCCAACTGAGCCACCCAGGTGCCCCTGGAAGCTGCATTCTACATATCTGTAGAATGGCATTCAATGACTCAACAGAAATTTCTATGCAGAGTTTTGGAACTCCTTCTGTCGAAAGATTTCTCTTGTTAGTATTCTGTCCTCACAAATTCTAGCTGGTTCAGTCTCCTTGAACTCTGATCTATGTCTCATACAATTCATGCAAATTTTGGTCTTTGTCTGGATTCCTTTCTCTGTGTCACAGTACAAAGCTTTCCTCCAGCCACAAAGCTAAGGCATTTGTAAGACTTAATAATTCAGTTGTTTCCCATCTCCTAGGGTTGCAGGGATGCACTGCCTGTTGTCCCATGACTGAAAACCATTATTCCACATTTCTACAGTTTTCTATTTGTTGTCAATGTGAGGATCATCTTAGCCTTTATTACTCCCTTGTGACTGGAGCTCATTCTGAATCATTTCATCTCAGAGACAGTGGCGTATACTTCTAAAGTACATGGACTCTGGAAGAAAGTGGCACACAGTCCAAGATCAGATCTACAAGGTATGAATTCTGTGAGTTTAAACAATTTATTAAGTTTTCTGTGCCTCAATTTGCTCACCCGTAAAATAAAGATGGTAATGATGGCACATACTTCATGGATTCATTGCTATGATTAAATGAGTCAATATGTGCCAAGCTCTTAGAAGAGTGGATGCATGTAGTAAGCACTATGTAATTGCTTTTATTACACAATCTACTCCATGTATCCTTTGACCTAGATTCCCAGAATGATTGTGTCTCTCATATTAAAGAGAATTGAATCTGCAAGAATTGATAATAAACTTCATACTGCAGCTATGCCTGGGGGAAGACTAGAGAAATTGTGGTAATGATCAAAAAGAACTTCAACGTTTAACTGTAATGCTTTGATTATTCATGAGGAGACTACATTTTTTATTAAAAGCATAACTAAAAATAAATAAACAATATTTATTTATGGTAGCTACTGCTAGCTGACTACCAAACTCTATATTCTTTTTTTTTTTTTTCTGTTCAAACATTTAGATTCTATTTCCCAGCTTCTTCTGTTATTAGACATATCCATATGATGAAGTTCTAGCCAATGCACTTTTACTGAAAGTTTCACACCCTACTTCTGGGCATGACCAGCAAAAATATCCTATACATGCTCTTTTATGACCATGATTTTCTCAGCTTCTGTCTGACAGGAAGAATGGAGACCTTCAGAGTGGCTCTGGATGTACCATGTGGGAAAGATGATTAATTCTCCTCAGTCTGGATTCCTTGAAGGAGGACCCTTTGGACAATTTGACTCCACAAATATTAATTTTAATTTTATGCAAGTAGTTGGCGACTTAGGAGGGTAGTCCATGGCCATCTGACCCACAAGTTTTGTTCTTTAAATTGCTCATTTAATTGATTTACCTAAAAACAACAGGGAAATCTTATGAGAAAGCAGAATTGGCTCCAGGTTGCTGGAGTCCAGTTCCAGCAGGTCCAAGGTTCCCCTGAAGGATGGACGGTGTCAGCACAAAAGAGATGGGAATCGGCGAAAGGGGAAGGGAATGAGAGAGCCATGAGGTTCTTTCTGATCAGTGGGCAGGCATCTCTGCTCTCCAGTCAGGCATCTTTGCACTGCTGGCCTGCATCTCTGCACTGACTGGAGAGTCAGCCTTTTTTATTGAAAAAATGTATGCAGTACAAAACAGGAGTGGCAATTCCCTTAGACAATGATTCCTGATTGACAAATTCATTGGTATGTAAAAATTTCCCAGAACATAGATTGGTAGAAGACTCATGCATAATCTTTAGCAATAGTGATTGATTGTAGGTTATTTAGATGCTTATCATATGGGGAAGGAAGGTGCCCTCAGTATTCAAATACAAGGCAATGTTTTTAGCATAGTAAAAGCAAAGGTTAGTCCTTTGTGAGCAGGGTTCAATAGCCTGTTTTCTTGAGGGGGAAGAAAAACAGGTTTCTAAGGAAATGTAATATTTGCTCCCATAAACACAAAAGAAGAAATTTCTATAATCTCCTTCACAGGTACAATTTAGCATATTTTTAGCCTAAGAAGGCAAGTCACTCGATGCCAGTTGGCAACGTGTCATGGGAGTCAGTGCTCAAGCAAAAATGGCAGAGTGATAGACAAACAGAAATGGTGGAATGGTAGACGACGGGTTGCCATCTGACAGTGGGAGGACTTGCAAACCTGCCTTACTTCAGAAATGGCTCCCAGCACCAAGTAAAGAAATTACTTTTTAAAATGAGACCAGAAAAGACTCCTAGATATGGTCAACATTTCTGAAAGTTTCGGAAAGAGCCAGAATAATCAAGGAAGTTATAGAGGGTGCTGTTATACTAAATAAAAGGTACCAGATGAGAATTAATATCTAAGATTTTACAACTCTAGGTTTAAGTCATTCACACTTGAAGCACCAATATCCAATTGAAGCACCAATATAAGCTGAGAGTAGATGATCTGCATTCTTAAAATTAAAAGAAATTCAGGGGCTACTGGTTGGCTCAGTCAGTTGCGCATCTGACTCTTGACTTCAGCTCAGGTCATGATCTCAAGGGTGGTGGGTTCGGCCTGCTTGGGATTCTCTCTCTTTCTCCCTCACTCTGCCACACCCCTGCTTGTGCTCTCTGTCTCTTTCAAAATAAATACTTAAAAATAAAAATTAAAAAAAAAATTAAAAGAAAATTTTATTTGGCACCATAGATGGAAAACAAAGTGTTGATCAGTTCCTATGCACCCTGAATTCATCTTCCAGGTAGTAAAGCATAATAGCTTCACCTCAAAGACTCAGACAGGACCTGGGGTTTGGGTAGTCTCATATCTAAAGATCTATCACCTAGTAGCTCAGTGTCCTTTCACAATTTACCAAAATTTTATATGCCTTAATTCTCTCATTTGAAAAACAGAGGCTAATGAAATCTTTCTCATTTAAAGAATAAATATAAAAACCAAAAAATGTACCTATACCTTAATCACTTTTTTAAACTGATACCACACAAGATTCTAAAAGGCCAAGCATCCTCACAAGAAGAAAAACCTGGGTTGATATTCTATGCATATTTCAAATGATTTGCAATTTTGCAAAAGCCTATTATTTCTTTACAGAGCACACAGTGAGCCTGATGTTTCATACACTATTTCAATATATTTCCTTTCCTACATTTGATTTTTAAAAAATGGTACTTTAATTTAAAGGCATATACTTTTTTGTAGGTCTTAAGAAGCCTAAGGTAGTGTTTGGTGACTTCAGATGGAAGGGAACTTCTCACAAAAATCATGGCTTTATCCAGTAGATCCTGTTAATGAAGAGTTTACTTGAAAAAAAATTGTCTTTAGTCCCAACTTCAGAGTCACACTACTGCTTCAATTATATTGTTAAATTCCAAAAACAAGAACAACATTTGGTCTAATGTTCTTGATCCTCTTGGTATTTGGCAAAATGTCAAGGGCATTCATATAACCTTCATGTTGTTGGTTTTTATGTCCTCACATACAGATTTCAGTGAGTACAAAATATTTTGAGGATTATTCTATTGTCATCCCTCTTTATGTATTATTTAAGGTCCTTAAATTCAGTAATGCTCAAAGGATAGCATGCTACAAATTCCCAACGGTTTAAAATCTCAATTGCATGTATTTTTCAGTTTATTATTTGACACAAGTTCAATAAACACAATATATGCATGTCTTTTACTAGAAAAACAAAATATCTCTGTTGGACAAAAATTCTTCTATTATTAGAGATGGACAGGAAGATTAGCATATTAATAAGGGAGATTTAAAACTGTGTTAAAACATCAAAATTGCTTTTCATTTATCATAAAGAAATAATGCATTTCCCTTTTAGATTCTTGCAATCCATTGACACAATAGCAAGATAAGAAGCTGACTATCTAAAGATAGGATATTATCACAAATTTTATGAACACAAATTAGAATTAAAATTAAATAATGGATTTGGGGATTATAGGAGGCATAAGGGAGAAAAAAGAAGTGTGTTCTTATCTGTGTTTAAGATTTTTAACATGGATGCAATTGTTCCAAATACAATTTTTCAATTTTCTCAGCATTTTAAAATTCCATCAAGGCCGGAAGAATTGACATGTTAAGAAGACATACTCTCTGTGGGCCTGGAAAGAGCTATTTCTTAAAGAAGAAAATAAAAACTTTATTCACACAAAAATTGCCAATTAACTCATGGTGCTCCTTATGCAATATTGTGAGATTTGTTGAAATCATGAGACTCACAGTACATTATTTGGCCATGAAAATCAGCATCAATAGAAACTGACAATCATTGAATATTGCCCCCTTTAGGATCTCCCTGACATCTATTTAAAAGGCTTATTTTTATAACATGAATCTGAAATTTGATTATTTTTTTAGATTCATATACTCAACCACCCACAGAATAAAACCAAAGTTGCTTATAACTTAATTGCTTAATTGCTTAAATTTAATTAGGAAATGGGCCAACTTTCTTTCAGTCATTTATTTACCTGTTTGTGAACCTCTGTGTTTTTGCTGCATAAAAGTTATGAGGAAAACATCATGAACTGACAAACGAAAACAATTATTCTTAGATCAGTAATTTATTATGAACTTACAGTAAAAAGTTATATCATATACATGGAACCCATTCGTACTGTTGACATTATTTTTACCTGAAAGTTGGATAACCAATGTAAAGGAAATTTTGGTCTAATATTGCTGACCACAGTTAATTTTGACTGTATTACAGTCTTCTAACTGTCTACTACCACTTACACTTCCCTTTGGTGGTACAGAAGTTTTGCTTAAAAATTAGCTCTCAAGCTAGGAACTATACATCCCAGCATGCTTGCTTCTATGTGACTTACTGTTGCCAATAGAATGTGATTGGGGGTAAAGGATCACTTCCTTTCCCAAAGTGGAAAGAAACAAATATTCTTTCTTCATGCTCTCTTTCTTTTCTTTTCTTTTCTTTCCTTTTTCTTTCTTTCTTTCTTTCTTTCTTTCTTTCTTTCTTTCTTCTTTCTTTCTTCTTTCTTTCTTTTTTTCTTTCTTTTTTTTGGCTCTGGAAGCACAAGACATCAAGGAGGTAAAGCAAAGTGAAGCCGTAAGATGGAAAAAGTATCTCTATAAATCACTAAATGGAGATAAGTCACCTGCTAACCAGGTGTTGAAGATGTTTCCTCATAAGGGAAAACATTGGTGAAGAATATAGGTAAAATTAAGATCCTCTGTTAGATCTTCCAAGGCTACAAATCACATGAAATAATGGTATGGAATGAGAGAAAGTAGTCCTGTTACCTGGAATTTCATCTGACTACATGTAATAGCCTAAAACTCATGCCATAAACAGTTATTATGATCTTATGTATATGGACATTCAGGGACATGCCAAAATAGGATCGCTTCTCAAGGAAGTCATCAAAGGCCAGAGAACCTTCTCTCCACTTGCTTTGCCAGCTTTGTCTTCTGATTGTCCCGTGATTGCCCCACAGACAGATATAAGGGCATTCCAAAGAAAAAGTAAGAAAAAATATGAGAGCCAAAAGGCATGTCCCCACTGATTTTATGTTTTTATCATGATGACAATAATAACTTTTCTGGAAAATTTCCTGGTAAACTTCTGTTTATATCACTACCTAACATGGTAGTTTTTTCATGCAGTTATACATGTGTATGTATGTATACACATTTTACGGTGTCTTGATTACAGTTAAGATACTGGTTGGGTTTTATAATGTAGTAAACTTTATGCAGAACGTTTTGTTTTAGCAACAGATTAGATTTAGATTACCAAGATTTAGTGGAAGTGGTTTTCTTACCTTTTTAAATTCTGTATATTACTACACTGAATAAAATCTGGTTTCTATAAAAAAGTAGGGCAAAGGATATTGAGTATAGAACTAGTCATGCAGAAAATACAAACTAAATGGACTCTTCTTGTTTTCAAGAGAAATTTCATATGGGATATTTAAAATTGCATAAGAAAGATTATTCCAACCAATAACCTAAAAATTGTAGATTTTCTCAGTTTTGTAATGACATTGAGATACAGTGTTGTGGATTATTTAATCATAAATATGGCTTTAAAATTGTGGAGCCCAATCAGTGTAGTGTCATAAAAGTCTAAACGACTCATAAGCAACAGTGTCTCATTTATATTGGCTCAGATGGGTAGTCACAAGTACTGTGTACTTGAAATGATTTCAAGTTGATATGCCTCTGAGTTACTCTAATGAGAATTGAAGACAAGGAACAATGTAGTTTCAAATATTAATTCACATCATTTTAGATTCCAGTCCAGTATTTAATCATTCCATCTTTGACTTAGCACTTACCATGTGAGTCGATATAGTACTGACAGCCAACATTAATGCCAGACATTGTACTTTTTTTTTTCATTTTCACAGCAGTTATACAATCCACTTATTCTTATGCATATCATATACTTCAAAAGGTTGCATTCTTTGCCCTTGTTCACAGGGCAGAGGATATAGTTCTTATGCCATAAAGGCAGCTATCAAATCCTGTCCCTCTGTATGATTCTAAAAAATTGTAAGATAGGATAGAATCTGCCTCCACTAAATCTGCAGTCTGGAAGAGGTGATAAGATATAGTGAGACCAAAGACGGTGATACATGGCAGAAAACTTAATTCTATGTAAAGTTTGCTTTGACAGCACTTACAAGTTTAATTTCAGAAATCTTGAGTCTATGAGTGCTTTCTTATTTCAAGGTTATGAAAGGGAATCTGAAAGAGTGTGATTTGCTGGAAATATTAAGTAGCTTTTAAAAACTTTTTTGAAATATGAGTAAAAAAATAAAATATGATAAATAAGCATTAATTGATATAGGACCTTTTTTAGATAACTTACATGGATATAATAAATATTATTTATGAACATATGTGGGCTTTTGAGAGAGAGAGAGAGAGAGAGAGAGAGAATCACAAGCAGGCTCCATGCCTGGTGCAGCTTGTCTCCCACAAACTGACCAAAACCAAGGATCAGATGTGTTAACCGACTGAGTTGCCCAGGCACCCCTAAAAATGTTTTTAAAGGCAGATTGTTTCTGAAAATAAGTAAGTTTTTGGACTGGTTTACTTCAGTCATCAAATCTGCATGACTAACCATTTAAGCAATATAAGGAAAAATATAGATCTAAAAAAAGAAAACATTAAGAAGAAAAAAAGGTCTGCCACCGAAAGTTCAGAAACTGAAACTGAACAAGACATGTTTAAATGATGACTTAACTGATTTTTTTATATTCTTTTTTTTAAATATAATTTTTTGTCAAGTTGGCTAACATATAGTATATACAGTGTGCTCTTGGTTTTGGGGATAGATTCCCATGATTTATTGCTTACATACAACTTGTTGCTTATCCCAACAAGTGCCCTCCTCAATACCCATCACCCATTTTTCCCCTCTCCCCTGCTCCTGCCTCATCAACCTTCAGTTTGTTCTCTGTATTTAAGAGTCTCTTATTGTTTGCCTACCTCTCTGTTTGAAACTGTTTTTTCCCCTTCCCTTCTTCCATGGTGTCCTGTTAAGTTTTTCAAGTTCCACATATGAGTGAAAACATAGGATATTTGCCTTTCTCTGACTGACTTATTAAACTCTGCATAACACCCTCCAGTTCCATCCACATTGTTGCAAATGGCAGGATTTCATTCTTTCTCATTACCAAGTAGTATTCCATTGTATATATACACCACATCTTCTTGATCCATTCATCAGTTCACACCAGTCAGAGTGGATAAAATTAACAACTCAGGAAACAACAGATGCTAGGGAGGATGTGGAGAAGTGGGAACCCTCTTGCACTGTTGGTGGCAATGCAAACTGCTGCAGCCACTCTGGAAAACAGTGTGGGGGTTCCTCAAAAAATTAAAAACAGAACTACCTTACAATTCAGTAGTAGCACTACTAGGAATTTATCCAAAGGATACAAGAGTGCTGATTCATAGGGGCACATGTACCCCAATGTTTATAGCAAATTTTCAACAATAGCCAGATTACGGAAAGAACCCAAATGTCCGTCAACTGATGACTTACTGATTTTTACTCAAGACATATAAATATCTCTAGCCGTGGAATCTGACTGTATAATCTCTCAAGATATCTGTAGCTCCATGTCCTATGTGCACGTTGCCCAGTCTCACAATTGATTCCATTTTCGTGTAATATAAGGATGAGTCAACAGTTATTAAAGATATTAGAGATACACATTCCTTGTGAGATTATTAATCATCTGCCTTTGAAACAAATAATTGAGGACTCAGGAACACCTACTAAAAACTAGTGAAAGAGGTGAGGGTTCTGGGATACAGGCAAGTTGAAGGTAGCTTCCTTCACCTGACCCCCAACTCTAAGCTGTCTGTTACTCCTGATTAAAGTTGCAAAGGGGATGTATGAGCAGCTAAGTGCAAGAAAAGACATGGCCTCTGGTGGGTTCCAGTAGAGTGGGCTGGAGTAGTTTTTCTTGATGGGCTGGGTAAAATTCTACAGAACCAGTCTGAAGGCTCAGAAAAGTATAAAAAGTAATTCTCCAAAAAAGGTAAAATCATGAATCTCATATCCATTTAAAATAAGCATGTGTTAAAAGTTATATTTAATTAATCATTATTACTTTTGAGTTAATAAGAAAAACAGAAAAATATCATGTGGTTTAAAATAGAACTCTAAGTAGCACATATTTATAGTCATAAGGAATACTGAAATGAATTTAACAAAGAAATGAGAAACTGGCAAACTAGTCAATATTCTCAGGGCAATAATTAATTGCATTCCATCAGACACAATTTGCATTTCTATGGATAGAATTTTTTTTTGCATTACTTCCAGTTTTCTATAAATTAACATCTATCTCTGTAGAGTTACACAACAGCCTCCTCAAAGACAAAGACAGAGATTATCCAGATGGAAAATGCTTATCAGGATACCTTCTACATTTCAAAGCCTTTCACAATTTAACTTATAAGAAATAAATACAAATAATTAAATCTGAAAAGGACAGAAAAAGACTATTTTGGAATGGATAACACAAATTTAAATAAAATCCTTAGAACAGTTGAAATATAATAGAGTAGAAATTCTAATAATATTCTAAAACTGACAGCAGAGAACCATTTAAGGGAATAAAGCCATGGGATTTATGGAGGCAGATATAGTAACTTTCCAAAGTTCTCTTTGGGAGAAAGGGCAGGGAGGGTAGGAGATGTAAGAAGTAAACATATTCTAAAAACCTGATCATATAGAACTGGGAGGGAGGAAGGAAGAATGGGGCATCTTGAGAAAATACAAATATTCTACTGGAGTAGCTGCTGTTTTCTTTCCAAGTAATAGTAGAAACATATATTTGGATACGGAGAATAAGGAAAAGGAAGGAAACTAAAAACAGCACACATGGTCATTCTAATTTTTCCCCATTACCTCACTTGGATCCCCATGTAGCCATATATTGTTATCAGTAGCCTTAGCTCTAACTTACTGATAAAGAAACTTTAGAATAAAGGAGGAATGTAGGGCTTGATTTTCTTTTATGAAAAACATCTGTCCTGAAGTGCCTTATCATGAGGCAAGTCGATTTTGGTTTTGGAGTTTTTGTTTAGTTTGTTTTGGTTTGGGCCACAATTTTACAAATTGTTCTGACATGAAGAAAATGAATAAAGTATGGCTGTCACATCATGTCTTGATGTTGTTTACCTTCTGCTTACAACTCACACCAATTGGTCTCCAGTTATTTTTAGCAGCTAGATCTCAGGGAATGAAAGGAATCAGGGAATCAGAAAGACAGTTTCACAAAAGAGACAAAGTGAGTGTGCTGGATGTACTGTGAGATTCGGGAAACAAGCTAAGAAAAACTCAAGGAATATAAATGATGGCTTTAAGTTTGCAGCTAATGCAAACTGCTATAATTTGAATATGGCTTCTGCAGTTTAAAAGATGCCAATATTGAGTGCTATGGCATTTAACATCAGGGAAATGAGACTCAGACACAGATGGGTTTTCAGGCTTCAAGGGAACAAATCCTTAAATTTAAATAACTGTGAGAATAATTACAGAGTTTTGTTGCAAGTTACAAGGAACACATCACATTCTTTCAAATAGAGCTCTTTGTCTGCTATAATTACACCTTCTAGAAGAGTGTTGCAAAAAATACTGAGGCATATCTTCCTCAATCAGCGTTATCATTATCAACATTGAAGTTTATTTATTAACGTTCTTGCACATGCTTCTGTGAGAGAAACTATTCAAAGCAACCCACATAAGACTCTCAGTATTTAAAAATTGTCATATAATTATAAAACTTAATATTTAGGGGCACCTGGGTGGCTCAGTTGGTTCAGTGTCTGACTTTATCTCAGGTCATGATCTCACCATTGGCGAGTTCCAGCCCCACATTGAGCTCTGTGCTGACAGTTCAGAGCCTGGAGCCTGCTCCAGATTCTGTGTCTCCCTCTTTCTCTGCCCTTCCCCCACTCTCTCTCTCTCTCTCTCTCTCTCTTTGTCTCTGTCTCTCTCAAAAATAAATAAACATTAAAAAAATTTAATATTTAAATTTCTAAATTGTGAGAATGACCACAATTTATATAAATTATTTAACATAGTTACATAACGCATGCTATATATTGTATATATGACAATAATATCAATCAACACACATTGACCCTGATATGTTTCTGTCTATGTTTCATAGGGGCAGGGGCAGAAGAAGTGTTTCCTTTCTCTGGGAAAAAGTTGAGTATGCAAGGACATCTGGAACCCAGATGCATGGTCAAGTCCTGAAAGTCATTCTCTTTCTGAGCAAGAGAAGGGGATATGTCCTCTGAAACTGAAAAATTGGAGTAGTCTCCTCCACTACAGTTTCATATACAAGAATTTTCTCTCCCTTCAACTGTTTTGTTTTGTTTTGAACAATTCTATTTTGAGCAAAATACCCAATCTTTAATCTTCTCAAAGGACAATGAAGATTGAGGACTAGGCAGACAGATGCAGGCAGAGATGTACAAAGTGTCTTGAAATGTGCTCCGGGCTGTTTGGATAGGAAATTCCAAGATCGAAGAACCTGGAGTGGATGTCCAGAGGACAGGGAAAAGTCATACCAGTGTGGGTGTTTCCCATGGTCACACAGACTCCTCAGCCTCCGGAGTATTTTGTAACCAGTGAACCTCCAAAATGTGGGGCTCAGGGAAGGGCTCTTTTACAGAGTCTAAGGTTGGTACTGTTTAACTACAGTTCCTATTGAATTCAATAGGCTCTATGCAAAATAAATAAATAAATAAATAAATAAATAAATAAATATGAGATTCAACTAAACTACAGAAAATTTATTAAAACAACTGTCATTTTTATAAATTTTTACTTTACAAATTAAGAAATACATATTATTTGACTGAACAAAATACAATGAAAACACATTCTGCCATATATCTGGGCATTCTTCAGAACATTAGATTGTCCCACTATATCCATGACATCAGGCCAATCAGAGTATATGAGCCAAAAGATGCTAAACATTAATAATGTGCCTTGAAAAGAGATATATGGCTCCAGAGGCTGGGAGATAAAATGCATGGCAATCCAAAGACTCATCACATCAGTGTAGTTTTAGGGGCCCCAGTGGTATGGGACATACCCAGACATCCACTACAAAATAAAAAAAAAAAATTATTGCATATCTCCCTTTTACCTTGAGAAAGAAAGTGCAATGCCTGATGATTTTCTTTAGGTTCTGGCCCATTCACTCTTATATGGAAGTCGGCTATCTTTCAGCAAGCTCAGAAAGGAAAGGGCCCTTGACAGAACCAGGCTGTGGATCAAGCTGTCCCGCTGCTTCACCAGAGGAACTAGTAGAAGATATGTTTTCAAGTATCTGTTATGGAAAACAGTGTCACATGGAGGTTACAGCAAACCCCAATAGGAGAATCACAATGTAGATGCCTCGAATTTTCTAGCAAGACCAGGTAGTCTACAGTAGAGAAATTCTGAGTCTTGGTAGAACTGAGACTCCTGACCCTGATACATTAAGAAACTGTGTAGCCAGAACTGTCCCTAGAAACCAGATTCTGCCAAACTTATAAAGTCATAAGGTCAGACAAAACCAGCAGCAGTT
This sequence comes from Cryptoprocta ferox, assembly GCA_028646485.1. NCBI lineage: Eukaryota > Metazoa > Chordata > Mammalia > Carnivora > Eupleridae > Cryptoprocta > Cryptoprocta ferox. Next base: position 64,952,525 of record CM053567.1, on the reverse strand, counting down.
CATCACGAGATAAGGGATACATGGGATCATGCACAAGCCATAAAGCATAAGAAAGCTCCATGAGCAAGTAGCCCAAATCCTTTCTAACTGCCATTTATTGCACCAGTGAAAAAGCAGTGTCTCCTCCTCAGGTCACACTTAGGGCCATATAGGATGTCCTTAAAAACAAATAATGAAGACCTACCAGCTTGAGCTGGATTAAGGAATGAGTTGGTTTGGCATGTGAGTAAAAATCAAAAATGGACTGGCTGCACTATGGTCTCCTTCCCCCAGGGTGACCCTGAAAGGCAAGGGTGAAAAGAAATCCTCCCAATAGGAAGGGCTTTTATCATTTCACATGGTCACCCCCTTTGTAGAAAGAAAAGTAGCCTGAAGGAAAAATATATTTTGATTCAAAGGTAGTGTTTAATGGCCTGGTTAGTTGGATGGGGGCCTAGTAGAAGATTAGAATGTTGAGGCAAGGAAATTGTAGAATATGCATAAGGATGGACCTATGTATATGGACACAGAATGTAAAGATCTTATATCACTGACCAGAGGGCATCTATGACTGAAGAGGTATAAACCGTCAAGTAAATAGAATGACCAAGACAGTTACCATCACCCTGCTCATATCATGGCAGCTCAAGTGTGAGCCCAAGAAGCATATTAGGGAGTAGCCATGGTGGCAGGAATGGAAGCTGTGCACTTAGTTCAACCAATGGAGGTTGAGGTTGAACTCAGTCTTGCGCCTTTCACTCCCTCACCACTGCTGCTGACTGCACTCTTCAGTGAACTCCCAGCAACCAAATCATCACGGTCTTTTTCTTGTGTAACCTGGACCAACACAATCTTCTTCTGTTCACTTCTTTTCCATCCCTCCATTTCTCCCTCCCTCACTTCTTTCCTTTCATCCTTTTCGTGTGGGGCAGGATCTCTAGACAAAGAGGAGTGGAAGACTACTAGGAAATGTTTAGTCTGTATCTAGCAACTAATGACATCAATCACTTGGTGATGTCACGCTGTGGAGAAAAATTTTACTCTTTCAAAACAGAACTGGGCACACTTTTTTCTGCAAAGGCCCAGGTAGTAATATTTTAGGTTTTGTCAACCACATAGTCTCTATTTCAGTTACTCAATTCTGCCATGTTAGTCCAAAAGTAGCCACAGATGATATGCAAACAAATAACCCTGGCTGTGTTACAATCAAGGTCTGTCTATAAAAATAGGTAGCGGGCCAGAAGTACCTGGGTGGCTTATTCGGTTGAGAATGCAACTCTTCGTTTCTGCTCAGGTCATGATCTTATGTTTTTGGTGGGATTGAGCCCCACATCGGGCTCTGAGCTGGCAGCAAGGGGCCTGCTTGAAATTCTCTCTCTCCCTCTTCTCTCTTTCCCTACCCCACTCCTGCTGTCTCCATCTCTCTCAAAATAAATAAATATACTTAAAAAAAATAAAAAACAGGCAGCAGGCCAGATTAGGCTCATTAACCACAGATTCATTTTAAACCACTAGAGATAAGTGTGGGAGAGTAAGTCCTAGTGGGGACTGGTTGCAGGAATGGATCCAACATTTAAGATCCAAGTTTTGGAAGCTTTTGTATATATTACTAGGCAATTTTGGGGGGTTCCCTCCTCTCTCTCTAGAACTCAAAGTCATCAGAGACTGTTTCACCACTCTCTTGACTTTTTATTTTTACTGCCCTGACTTGAGACTTCTGTCTCTGAACAGCCAACATATCTTTCTGTCGTAAGGAATATTGACACATTTCTAATATGGCCCAGTCTATGACTTAGAATGGTCCATTCCACCATTGATCAACATGCAGAAACCAAGAACCCAGTGTCTTCACAATAATGAACTTGCCAATAGAAAGAACAGCGACGTAAGGAAAGAAAAGGTCATGTCTTGTCAAACAGTGTGGCTTTGCTGTATTTCTTTTAAAATTTTTGAATGGCTAGTACATTTATATGGTTTCAAATCCAGAAAACATAATCAGGTACATGGTTAAAAAAAAAATCCCTCTACCATATTTTTCCCTTTCTTACTGGTTATCTTCCCTACAACCTACTAGGCAACCACTGAATGTGTCCTTTGAGTGTTTCTTTATTTTGCTTGGATTTTAATTAACTTGGCTATTGTACTTTGTATTCACTATTTCTGAGGTAATGAGATTTTCATTCTTCTCATTGCTGAGATTTCATTTTAAGTTTATAATTTGGAAACTTCTTTTTCATTTACTCTAACAAAGCATTCTAATGTGAAATGAGAACTAAATAAACACCTGTATAAACAAAACACATATGTTAGAAGTAAAATTTCAAGTTTTTATATTTGTATACACATGAAGATGGAAAGATCATTTGATTTACTGTGGTTTGGAAGAAAAATTACTCAGCTCTGATACACAGACAGCTGAGAAAACCCTATGTGACTGAATAATTACAGCACAGAAAGCTGTGCAGTTGTGGGTTCAATAGACAGGTTTCTATGCTGGGGTGAAATGAAACAAAGCAAACAACGGAAAAGAAGAAAGGCAGTGAGTCAAGGTGACCATCCAGATAAAGGGAGAACATAGGAGATGTGGGTCTCCCTGAGCACAAAGCTCAAGTCTAGTTAGTAGCCAGAATAGTAGTTGCCATGTACGATGTCTTTAATTAAAGAAGTCTTTGAAAGGGAGGAAAATTATGCCAATTACTATTATTGCAGTGTGGAACCAGCCCAAGATCTATAGGCATGAGGACATCTATGCCAAAAGAATTTTTCTTTTGCTTATTCTACATTTTCTAAAGTCATTATAATTTATTGCATGGAAAACAATCCAAGTTAAATAAATGATAGTTGATAAATATTACTTATATCTCTTTTGGGTTCAAAGGTTATCTGATCCAAATTTCTATTTTAAATACCCCCAAATTACACTGTAGTTCTGAGAAAGTGAAAAGGGAATGAATTGAATGAACTAAAAAAAAAAAAATGAAGTTTTCAAGAAAGGCTACAAGAGACAAGGCTTACTTTTTCCAGAACCCAATCCTTAGATCTTAATATCAATCAGAATTTGCCCTGGTGAGGTGGTGATAGAGGTGATTATATTGATCAGGAAATAGATGTACTAATTCGTACAGGCATTGGCCAAGACCAGAAGAGAAAAATTGGTGCACTATATTATATTCAAGAAAATATGGTGCAATCTGATGATGAAATGAACTAAATTAAAGTAGTCAGGGTTTTTTTGTTTGATTTGGTTTGGTTTTAAACACAAATGAGTTATTTACAGTGGTATATAAAATGTGCCCTCTCTCCATGCAAGTTTGACTGGAAGAATGTTAGGGGAATGACTTAGTAAGTCAATCAATAAAAAAGGAACAGGAGTGTCTGGGTGGCTCAGTTGGTTAAACGTCTGACTTCAGCTCAGGTCATGATTTTTCAGTTCATGAGTTTGAGCCCTGCATTGGACTAGAAAAATAAATAAATAATTTTTAAAACATTTTTAAAAAATAAAAAATAAGAGAAGAACATACCTATAATGAATTGCTAGATGTAAAAATTGTATTATACATTATAAATATGAATAGGTTTGAATATGAAACTAAAAAAAAATCTAATTTCTCTTTCATGCTCTATACATTTCCTATATCAAAAATAGAAAAGATTGATAAATTATTTCAAGAAGATCAAAGCATACCAACTGAATTTACTTTCATTCATGTTACCTGAATCAAGTTGATTTATTGCCCTACCTGCATAAATAAGAATTGATTGGCATTTGCAGAGGGTTAAGAATTTTGCAAACCATCCTAAAGGATTTCACTTTGTTAATATTTGACAATTCAGAATAAAATTACATCGTGTCTCTAAACCATTCATGTAATTGCACAGACCTAAAAACACAAAAAATTCACACTAAGTCCCTTTTATCAAAAAAGATGAACTGGCCTTCAGAAACTGATTAATAGATCTTTCTTTTCATCTGGAAGGTACTTGTGTATTTGGAGATTAGATAATAAATCAAACCTGCTTTAATTTCTGGTCTTGATGACACACAATTGGATTTGGAGGGAATTTCCACAGATTTTAAATATGTTGGGGGAAAAATAAATCCTGACTCAGCCTTTTCTTTATCACATCATCTCATGTTCCTCTACACTCTTTCTGAAGATAAACTGTTTGGGGTCAGATTGAATTACTGTAAATGCCTCCCCAGCATGAAATTTTAGTGAAACATATCCCCCTCCCCAGCTAGCACTGAGGCAGCCCAGGTTCTTGTGTTTTCCTGTCAGGTGTTTTCTCATCTTCTCTTACTTCCTAAGCAGCTTTCTCTTTCCTTCCCTCCCTCCATCTAATCTGGTTGCCATGGGTGCTATAAATCCTTAGCTTTGCTAGTAAAACTGTCTCCATATTAAGTTGTGCAATAAACTAGTCAATTAATTTCCTTTAAATATAATTGATATAAATGGCAACTCAAACAACAAACACTAGGGTACATGGTCAGTCTACATAATACATAATGTTTTGCTCCAAATATTTCTACAGATTTGTACAAATGCTAATAAAATAATGTAGCCAAAGTCATATATGCAATATTAATAGCATGTATTTTCTTAATTGAGAAATGTATCATCTAATGTACCTTCTAAACAGGGCCATGAGAGGAGTTCACAAAATAAGAAAATGAGATAATTTAATGTATTAGGATATCCTCAGTTTTCTTTATGAGGTAAATAGACCAAAAACAAATAGGTAAGTAACTTTATTAAAATATTTCAAGTCAGGAGCGCCTGGATGGCTCAGTTGGTTAGGTGTCCAACTTTGGCTCAGGTCATGATCTACAGTTTGTGAGTTCAAGCCCCATGTCGGGTTCTGTGCTGACAGCTCAGAGCCTGGAGCCTGCTTCAGATTCTGTATCTCTTCCTCTCTCTGCCCCTCCCATGCTCATGCTCTGTCTCTCTCTGTCTCTCAATAATAAATAAACGTTAAAAAATTAAAATAAAATAAAATAAAGTAAAATAAAATAAAATAAAACAAAATAAAATAAAATATTTCAAATAAAACTCTTTAATGCTAGGGTATTCATGTAGGCCTAGCAAATGTTCTCTAATCACATCCATTTGAAAATGTTATTTGTTAACCCTCCTTTCAGCTTGTATACTAAATTAACATTGGTTTGATGTTTTTAAACTCCTCTTGGCCAAATTCATGACTTGGATGAAGAAACTGCAGTAAATGTCTCAAGCCAAGTGGAAAACAGCACTCTGCATTAATGCCTCTGTAACATTGTTAACATTTTCTACACATTAGTTAGTATTTCATAAAAAATTGGTCCATACATTTCAAAAGAACACCAAGTAACAGGAAACAGTCTATTATCTGAAACAAAAGTTATTTTTAAATATGCTTATAGTTGAAATCTAAAGTAAAATTAATCTTCTAGAGCATACATTGAGCCAGCCATTCTCTGTAATCACACAAACACCCACCCTATTGGAACTCTATTCTCCAACCTAATCTTAACTGCAGTTCCTCAACTGTAAAGAAGGATAACAGTGGTACTCGCTCTATTGGATTTTTGTGAGGATTAAATGAGTTAACAAATATAGTGTGTATAATGGTATTTTATATCTAGTATGAATTAAATAAATTGTTTGAAATCAATCTTAATTTTCTTTTTAAAACTTATTTCAGATCCTGCTCCCTTCAGTTTTCAAAGATATCTTTTATCTTTCAAACCACCTGAGCTTGAAGCATTCAAGTTATTACTAAATTGAAAAGACATCTTAACTCTTCTTACTTTTTTGCAACCGTAATAAGCTGTTATATCTTGCAGTTTTCACATAAAATACTATCTACCATATATATGTGGCTGGCAAGCACAAGCACGGCCTTACTAAAGAATTGGACTTTTCCAGGGGAGCCTGAGTGGCTCAGTCAGTTGAGCGTCTAACTTCGGCTCAGGCCATGAACTCACAGTTCATGAGTTTGAGCCCTGCGTCAGGCTCTGTGCTGACAGCTCAGAGCCTGGAGCCTGCTTCAGATTCTGTGTCTCCCTCTCTCTCTCTGCTCATTCTCTGTCTCTCTCTCAAAAATAAATAAATACATTTTAAAAAATTAAAAAATAATTGGACTTTTCACACTTGGGAATTTGTCAAGTGAGTATGTCAGTGGTAGAGGAAATCGTAGTTGCTTTCTATGGTTAAGATGCTATAGCAGACTGCTATTTCTAGTTTTTTCTTTTCCAAATACACTAAAATTCAGGTATAATTTTATAGAAAACAGTAATACACAAAATCCTAGCAAAAGTTATTTTAATATCATGTTCTGTATAACTTCATATTCAAATATTCTAAAACTACACATATTATTACCTTTTTACTAACACAGAAGCAAAATTCTTAAAGAATCCTTGTAATTAAGGATGTCTCAGTGACTCAGCTGGTTAAGCACCCAACTTTTGATTTTGGCTCAAGTCATGATCTCACAGTTCATGGGATGGAGCCCACATCAGGTTCTGTGTTGACAGCATGGAGCCTGCTTAGGATTCTCTCTCTCCCTCTCTCTCTCTGTCCTTTCTCCCCCCACCCTCCCACTCACTCTCGTTTTCTCTCTGTCTCTCTTAAAAATAAATTAATAAACTTAAAAAAAAGAATCTTTGTAATCATGTCATTTATAGAACCTAAGACACCTTTCAGGTTGGTAACTTGCCAGTTTATGTACAATTAGTTTAAAAAGTCTCATATTCTATGGACACCCACAGAGAAGCTCCAGTTCTCTTTCATGTTCTGTATTTCAAGACTTTTTACTTCTTCTTAACATCTACTACTAAGACCCTCTTGAAGCAATATAGTTTTCTATTTCTTTCATTTTATGTCACATTTACTTCAGAGTAGTTTGGATTGTCATATCTTCCTACTTGATAGTCTGGAGTGTGATCCCTACTGACAAAAGGGAAAGGAAGGTGGGCATAGGTCTGTATTCCTCCCCAGCCCCCAACATTGCCCACTCATCTGCTTCCCACCTTCTTCATATCTTTCTGGAAGATAATCCATGGCCCCATTTTAAACTCTAAAGACAAAATGCCCAGGTGATTATGTAAATCACAATTTGCTATTGAAGTACAAATGAGCCTTATTATAGATATTTATGTCTATAAATAATATTATTATCAACTCGGTGCATCTTTACCTTTTTCTAATGCTTAAGAGGAAAAGGAATGGTATGTATTAGGAAGAAAAAGGATAAACATCAAAAGGCAAGAATGGAGGAGTGAAAAGTTTAATTAATTATTTTTTTAATTGTGAAAGAGTAAATATTCCAAAACATATATATTCTTATATACTTGATTTAGAAACTACAGAAGGAGTCTACGGCCATACCACCCTGAACGCACCCGATCTCGTCTGATCTCGGAAGCTAAGCAGGGTCGGGCCTGGTTAGTACTTGGAAGGGAGAAACTACAGAAGGATAGACATAAGGGAATTTCATTTTGTCCCACCTTGGCCCAAGAAATCAATGAAATTTATGAAATTCAGTCATAAATAACTAGGTTAACCATATAATTCTTAATCCAAAACTGGACATTTTTGATGGGGGAGAGGAGCCTGTGGTACAAGCTCTAAAATTAAGATTCCAAATTACATGCTGCCTTGACATTTGGTAAAACCAGAGGGTTTGAGTTGCCTAACTGTCTTTTCCCACTCTGCTCCTGTGGATGAAGTTCCCTAGCCAAATAACTCTCCTTCTTAGGGGGAAGAGGTGCAGTCTGCCTATGCCTGAGTAGCAGGATTCAGTTCTCTGCAAGTCCATAGAATTATTCAGTCAATCACATCCTTCCACTGGAACCCCTCTAGATACTACAAAGACTGCTTCCCACAGCCCCTGGTTGTTTACTCTGCTTCCCAGTTCAATCCTATATGGCCTTGTGCTCAATGTAATATTCCCTTGCTCTGGGCTATGAGCATACGTGACCAACAAATTGCTATCAATCTTGTCTGTTCAATGTTAGGTGTCATGTGTTTGGCCCTCCCCATGGGCACAAGGTAAGAATAATCCTCTCACCAATAGTTGAATAGGAGCTATTTATAATGAACAGAGAAAAACATATCTATAGTAGAAATCTCCTAAGCAAACAGGGACATATGGTCAACCTAGTCAGAACGTTTGTCCTTGGGAACTTACACTGACAGGTGGAAGAGTTGAAGGAGAACAAGTTCCCAGTCTACAGCACCAGACAGAAAGATTTAGTCTTGTAGACTGCAACTACAAAAATCACATTTTTGCCTGACTATTCATTCATGTATTTATTCATTCACTTAAAAATATTTATTGCTTATATATCATATATTAGATACTTTACTAGAAACTGAAAGTACAGAAACGAACACACAGATCTTGCCCTTGAAGAGTTTTTGACCGAACACAGAAAGGAAAAGAAAAGTTCTTGACACAAGAATCTGAAATCCTAGATACATTTTCCCATAGCACATTTTATTTGTGATAGTCTAGAACAGTTCTGTCCAATAGAAACCTATGTAAGCCACAGAAGTAATTTTACATTTTCTGATAGCCACATTTTAAAAAGTGGCAAAAAAAGAGAAATGACTTTTAATAATATATTTAACCCAATATATCTAGAATATTATCAGTTCAATATTTAATCAATATAAAAAATATTAACAAGATATTTTGCATCCTACAATTCATACTAAAGCTTCAAAGTCTGATATGCAATTTACATTTACAGCACATCTCAATTCGGGTGCTAAAGTTTTACTGAAACTACCAGATCTGCATTTAGATTTTCTAACATTCACTCTTGGAAAATAGATGCAGATCCCCAATACATTCCAAACATATGTAAAAGTAACATAATATTTTCACAGTCTTTCTAATAGTTGTGATATTTTTTATCGTTTTAATGTTTTTCTAACACTGAATTGAGTACAACTCGTTTTCATTTATTATTGTCCTCCATATTGACAAAACTGATTTGTCATTTTTAGAAAGCACTTTAGCTTTCAAATCAGTCTGTCCAAGTGTATTAAATAATTCTTGTGTGAAGCCAGTATTATTAACATAGAACCCAAATGGGAATTACATAAATTGAAAACAACTCTAAATTTATTAATATCAATTAAATTTCTTCAAATGTTTCTTGCAGTGTTTGGAAATTTATATAATACTATTAATTACAATGAAAATGTTTGCACTCATGTTAGAAAAAATGTGTAATATAATTATTTCTGATTTGTATTATGGAAACTTTCTATTTCAACTGAAGTTTCATACCTGTTAAGCAAAATCCCAAGTAAGCTTTTCTCTCACTTTAGGGTTTCAAACTGATCTCATTCAAATGCAGTGTATATTGGTGAAAAAATGAAAATCACATTCTCAGCTTGTCCTTGATTACTGAACATTTGGCAAACATTCCTTCTGTTTAGGAAAATTCTGAACTGGAGTGACGATACAGTACAGCTTTGTAAATTCTTTCATAATCAAACCAACAAACATTAGCAAGAACACAAGATCATTATATCCATTGTCTTCTATTTCTTTCAACATTTTCTATGTAATGAATGATTCCAACAACTCTATCTGTGATATTGTTTATAGAATCTGCTTCAGGAAACCAGGAACAATTTTTTTCACAAATATTTTCAATTTATATCATACTACTGAACCAAATAATAGAGGGAAAATCAATTGTTTACTTTAAAATTTGATTTTTTACCTAACATAGCTATAATCCATCTACCATGATTGAAGCTTTTCATACTAGCAGAAAATTTTTCTTTGACAAATATATAGGATTTTTAAATATCTATCCACAGTTTAATGTTTTAAGCCACACATTGATAGCATTTCTTTGTAAATTTGAAAGTCTTTTGAAACAAAATGAGTATGAAGTATTAATCAGGCAATGTTTCATGGCACACAAATCATCTAAAGTAAAGAAAAATACTTAAAAATTTTGGTAAGGATTGAAAAAATTGTTATTTGATGTTAATAGAAAAATTTTGTATTCTAAATTGTTTTTATGTCTTTATTTTATTTTTGAGAGACAGAGAGTGAGCAGGAGAGGGGCAGAGAGAGAGGGAGACACAGAATCTGAAGCAGGCTCCAGGCTCTGAGCTGTCAGCACAGAGCCCGATGCGGGGCTTGAACCCACATACTGTGAGATCATGACCTGAGCCGAAGTTGGACTTTCAACTGACTGAGCCACCCAGGGGCCCCAAAAATTCTGTATTCTAAAGGCAAATGTTTGGTGACTTAAAGATCTCTAATTTTTTGTAAAATTCTTTGTAGGCATTTCCTCATAATGTTCTACCAGAATGTCTATAACTGAAAAAATAATTTCTTTATCATCTTTTTATCTAAAAGTGTTTTTTTTTAAATGCAAGTAATCAAACCATTTTATAGCTTAAAATGCATAGCTTGGGTCTTTTCAATAATAATAACAATTTTTAAATGTTTTGTTAGATATTAAATTCTGATTTCAAGTGGCTAATTTTGTTGATTCTTCTTGATAGTTACCAAATTTGTTATGTATTTGCTGAAATATATTGTTCACTTTATTCTATTAATTTTTTACACAACAAACATCTTTTTAATTTTGCTCTGCCCCGACAGGTTGCAAATGTTATTTACCGTAAAATCTGCAACATAACTTTTTTTAGTCTCTTTTTTTCTACACCGTCTGGCAGTAGGACTAGCTTCTGCATTTCTACTCAATTCTGCACCAATAGGGTGCCTGCAGTTTTAATTTAAAATTTTACCCATGCTTATTCGTTTTAACTAGCAGCATAATTTAATCACATCAGAATGAAATTCACAATTGATTACATTAATAACAGAAAGAGTCATTTGAACTAATTTACTCCATTGACTACAACCAAATTGGAGATGTGTTTATGTGTAATGGTGGAGACAATGCACACATCTAACACATGCACAGTACAATAAAATTATATCTCAGGCAATGCAAAAATAAAGGTGAAATGCAGTCCCACCAAACCAAAATTCTGCTTAATGGAAGACCATTTAAATTTAAATTTTAATTAATTAAAATTAAAAATTTAATTACTCAGTTGCAATAGCCACATTTCATTGGACAGCACAAATGTAAGGACATTTCCATCATTGTAGAAAGTAGACAGCACAGGTCTAGAAAATGAATAATATATAAATTATAGGTAATACAGGATTTTAGGGAAGTCTTGGAAGGAAAGCATCATGAATAATATTATTTCAATGCGAAAATGTACTCCAGCTCCTACACATCTTGTCCAAGACTTGAGGATTTCCTGGATTATCCCTACTTAGTAATTTTTATTGGTAAGATTACTGGACACAACAGTAATACATATTCAGTCTAGAAAACCTGAAAATAAAAATTACTGCATATCCTTTTGCACCATGTTTCATACAACAATATAATATCATTTTTTTATGATATTAGCATTAAGTTTTGAAACACTATATCATCAGTTAACTTTGGCTTGGATTATCTAAAATAATCCATCAAAATAACTTAACTTTCCAATATTTTCACTCTGAGAAGACCAGGACATATTTTTAATTATGTCTTTCCTTCCAAACCAAATTTTTTCTAAAAAAACAAACAAAAATTAATTTTTTGTTTGTTTGTTGTTTTACTCAGATTCACATTGATACTTGGAAGGGTCTGGCTTCAATTTAGTTGTATATTGACATCTTATAAAATGGATCACCACATTTAGAAAGGTTAAACTTAGGGCCTCCTGGATGGCTCAGTTGGTTAAGCATCTGTCTCTTGGTTTTGCATCAGATGATGATCCCATGGTTTATGAGTTCGAGCCCCACATCGGGCTCCATGCTGGCAGTGTGGAGCCTGCTTAGGATTCTCTCCCTTTCTTTCTCTCTCTCTCTCTCTCTCTCTCTCTTTCTGCTACCTGTGCTCTCTCTCCCTCTCTCAAAATAAAAGAATAAAAAACAATAAAGGTTAGGTTTAAAAGTTTAGAGTTCTCTCACAAGACAGTTTCATTTCTTTCCCCTAAATTAGCACATGCTTTTCAGACCACCAGGATCCTTGAAATTTCTTAACAAGACACTGGACAAACTATGTATTATTTTTCAACATAACAGTCCCTGAAGGCAAGAAGCAGCCTTTACCTACATGGCTATTCTTCATTATATTTGAGCAGTTTTTCAAAAGAGAAGGATTATGGGAAGGAATTAGTTATCACCTATTGACCCTGGAAACGTCAAGATGGAGGGGAAATAAAGAGAGAGGAGATGGAGATGCAAAGAGTGGTAACTTCAGCTGAAAAGTGAAATGGGCTGATCTTAAGCCTCTGTTTCCAAGGTTCACAGAATGGTTGGTGTGTTTTGCTAAACAGAAGGGAACCCCAGATTAGGAGACTTTCTTTAGAGCCACTCAATATTCTTATGTTCCCACTCTAGCACTCATTTCCCCAATTACATCTTGAAACCAATATTTACATGCCCGGGTAAACAAACTACTTTCATTTGAATTTTACCTTCTAGGGTTGCAGATCCAATAATTTCATTTTTACAGATGTTTGCTGCTGGAAAGATAAAACCTTCTGTTCTTTATATCAATTAAGAAAAAAAAAAAAACCTTTTCTGTTGTTGACAGTTTAATTCCTTAACAAGTAGGTAGTTATGTCCCTTACCTTTGTCTAAGTAGAATGACAAAAACCTGTTTTCCAGGTAACCATACTGTATTTTGACACTAAACAGTAGGTATTTTTCAAAATTAATGATGACCTAAGCCTAGAAGTATAAAAAGGTAGGATGACTAAAATCATTTTTTAATATGTAATATGTTCAAAAGACCTGAAAATCATCGTAGGATTGTACATTCTCTTGGAATAACAGGAAATTCATATCTATTTAAGTACTCTTGCTTTTTAGCATTGGCATAGTTAAAAATAAATGCTATATTTTTTTAACAGGAACAAAGTAAATTTAAAGTTTTGACAGTTGATAAAACCATGACACAGTAAAAGAAGATTTGAATGTAATACTGTTTAGTTACTTCATGTATATGTTGTACCTAGGTGAGTTAATTGTACTGTATAGAAGGACTTGTTTTGAATTAGTCAATCTTATTAGCCTAAACTATAGACAGACCTGAGATGGGAATAAATAAGAACTCTCAGAGTCCTGCAATTCCTTTCCTGAATAATGTCGAAATTTGTAATTAAAGCTGTTTCTTACCTATAAAATCTGAAAGACATGATGTGTTAGTCTGCTCAAGCCACCATAACAAGATATTATACACTGGATGGCTTAAGCACAGAAATGCATATTCTTTACAGTTCTAAAGTCTGGGGAGGCCAAGACCAGAGGACCAGTATAGTTCGTCTCTTCCTGGCTTGCAGATGACTACCTTCTTGCTGTGTCCTCACATGACAGAGAGAGAGAGACAGCAATCTCTCTGGTGTCTCTCTTTATAGGACACTAATTCCATCATGAGGATCTCACCCTCATGACATCATCTAAAATCCAATTACCTACCAGGGCCGCCTGGGTGACTTAGTTAGTTAAACATCCAACTCTTGATTTCAGCTCAGGTCAGGACCTCACAGTTCATGAGTTCGAACCCCACCCCCCAACCCCCATCGGGTTCTGCACTGACAGTGTGGAGCCTGCTTAGGATTCTCTCTCTCCTGCTTCTCTCTGCCCCTACCCTGCTCATGCTCTCTCTCTCTCTCAAAATAAATAAATAAATTTCAAATCTAATTACCTCCCAAAGTCTGCATCTCCAAATACCATAACACTGGGAATTAAAGCTTCTACACATAAATTTGAAAGAGGAACAATTCAGTCGGTAACAGATGACCAAACCGAACCTGGTGTGGTTTCATTCATTTGTTCTATGAACATAAGCTGTCATGTGTGTGAATGTGTGTCTCTATCTAAAGACTTCTTAATGATAGAGGAGATTCTGGATCAACAATCTGTTCAGTAAATTAAAGAATATATTGCTGCTTACTTTCAGCCAGCCACACAAATATTTTATCTGTTTGTGTCATTTAGCACTAAGAATTATGAGATTCTAATTTCTAGAATTATACAAAAATAATCTAAAGTAATGTGTGCATAAATTGTTTACAATTTATGGCTTTGTGCAGGAACAAATGCCTGAATAGATTTTTCACCAGGTGAAAATCTATAAAACTGCTGGAGGTCCCAGGATGTAGCCTTTTCAAGATTACATTCTATCTGAATTATATTCATCTTGCTTGGAGGGCTCTCCTCCCACCCTGAGTTATGTGGATGGAAAAAAGAAGAAATATAGTAATAGCCTGCCTCATCCAAGCTTTCCCTTTCTGCAGCTTCAGTTACCTGCAGTCCCCATGGTCTGGAAGCAGATGATTCTCCCTCTGATGTGTCATCAGAAGGTCAGTAGCAGCCTAACACTACGTCACAGTGCCTGCGTCATTCACTTCACCTCATCTCATCTTGTAGGCATTTTGTCATCTCACATCATCACAAGAAAATGAGTGAGGACAGTGCCATAAGATATTTTGTAAACAGAGAGCGAGAAACCACATTCTCATATCATCTATTACTGTATATTGTGATAATTATTTTATTTTATTTTTAGTTATTGTTATTAATCTCTTACTGTGCCTAATTTATAAATTAAACTTTATTACAGGTATCTATAGGAAAAGACAGACTCTATAGTATGAAGTTCACTATTATTTATGGTTTCAGGCATCCACCTGAAGTCTTGGAACATATCTCCCCATGGATAAGAAAAAAACTACTGGAAGCTAAGTAAATACTAGTATTTTACCCTCAGAAACTTCTATTTGGGATATTAAATTTCCCAACAATACTCGTGAACTATTTTGTGCATTAGCACTTGAAAGTTTTATTTTTTATTTCCAATAGATATACTTCCTCTTTTATCTTAGCCATATGGTGAGATACAAATTTCATCATTAGAAACTTTTGGTATCACGTATTATTTAAAAAGTTATAAAATGTAGAAAAATAATTTTCAAATAATTTAATTATAATTTGTTGGTTACTTTATGAGGGGAAACCAACATTCTTTTTTTCTTAAATTGTTGTGTAATGCTGACCTTTTAATCTCTACTCCCTGATTCATGTGTCTCATTAATCTCTTCAAACTTAAAACTTCCATACATCACCGTGGTGCCAAATCATCCAGGACCTCACCTAATTTCTAAAATAGTGCTATGAAAAAAGAATACCATTAGAAATGTGTATAATCCTTTTATATTGTAAAATCTGATATGATGCTTTGTAAAACTTTTATATTACATGGCTTTTTGTAGTATATGATGTAAGTCTGTTTTTGAATATGATATGAAATCAATCATGTGGCTTTGGAAAAAGTTAAAAGAAAAATAACAAATTTCTACAGAGATTACTACTGTAAGAAAAGAATGATAAAAACTAGAATATAGTCTACATCAGGAGTCAGTAAACTGTGGCTTGTGAGTCAAATCCACCTACTGTCTGTTTTTATATGGCTCATGAGCTAAAAATGTAATTTGCATTTTTAAATAGTTGGAAAAAATCAAAACAATGTTATTTTGTGATATGTGAAAATTATACAAAACAAGTTTCAGTATTCAAAAGTAAAGTTTTATTGGAACACAGAACACTAATTCATTTAGTTATTGTCTATGGCTGCTTTTTAAGCTATAGGGACAGTGTTGAATAGTTGTGACACAGACTGTGTTTTCCATGAAGTCAAAATTATTTGCTATCTGGTCCTTACCAAGAAGAGTTTGTTGATCCTGAGTTAAATAAGGACTATGGCAGTGTTTGTCTTTTTTTTTTTTATAAAAACCTGGTTCCATAATATATTTTATGATGTGGAGTTTAATATACCTATGTTTAGTTTAATATACCCATGTGGAGTGTAATATACCTATACTTGCTCCTATATTTAGAAAAATATGTTCACATATGAGAAAAGGATCGTGCTTCATAATATTTCATGTACATTTTTCTTTTCAGTCTACTTAACCGTGATTATTTTCCTGGTTATCTGCCAAATTTTCAATTAACATTATTGTCAGTGGTTTCCACCAAATTAACTATGGCAAAATGTATTTAGAAACTTGTGTCATGGATGATGTTACGGCATATTGAATAAACTATTTGCTAACTCAAATTGGCCATTTAAATAACCAGCAATCAACCGTAACAAAACCAATGTTTCTTTCAGTTATTTACACATGGATTTGTGTCTGAGAAATGTAAAGTAAATATAATCTGAAATATTGATGGGCAATTTGTTTGATTTTTTTCCCAAAGTATAAAAATAAATGCTGGAAAATGCCCCTTTTAACCTTTCTTGGAATCTAGTTTATTAGAGTATAGTAAATTGTACTTTAAGACAACAGAGTAGTCTAATTAATAATATTTGCTTAGAAAATGAGGTTTTTGTATTTATATGAATAGAACTTGACTATTAAAAGGGATTGTTAATAGGACTTATTAAGGACTAGAAACATATTTTCAACTATATACTACTACAAAGGTGTATAATTGCTGTGAAAAGCATGGTCATCTTTGCAAAGATTCAAACTAAATGAGGTTGTCACAGTTAACATAAAAGAGTGACGAGATAGGAAAAATAATCCAGGCTGTCTCAACACACTGCCCCATTTTGTCTCAAACTTTTTCACCTGAAAGAAAGATCATCAAGGATATTTTACAAAAATGCTTCCTACTCTGCTAACATAGAAATAACCACAAAGGGGCTTTAATGTAATTACTTGGATAGACTTTTATGTGGATTTTGATGTTCATTGAGTCTGGATCAAACCTCATTCATTTGTGTGGTTCAATAGAATCATGCAGTACGTAACATATGGGTCTAAAAACTGAAGTGACTCACTCACTTGAGGTATAGATAAAAAGGAAAAAATAAAACTGAAAAAACTCTGAGCCATCCAGGATACAAAATTTTCATATGCCTAAGCATTCTTCCCATTAAGATAGATGCGACTAAACAGTCAGTGTTTCAGTTCCTCCCAGACATCACACTCTTACCCAAGTCATCTGTCCTGTTGTAAGGTGCACAGAGGAACATCACTGGGGCTTCAGGCATTATCCTAACAGGATGTGTATAACATACCAAGAAAACCAACCCCAATCTGACGTTAGGGCTCAGATCTTTTATTAAGATGGAGCTCTTGTCCAGAGAAAAGCCAGCTTCTCCCTTCTTTTGTCCCTTTTCCTCTACAGTAGTATTTTCTAGGCTGCAAGCTTATCTTTCCTTAGCTTAAAGCCTCCTTAGAACCAAGCAGAGAAGGTATGTGTGGGATATGAGTGTGTGTGGTGTGGGTAGCAAGGGGTTATATGTAATTACTTTTAGTTCGACTTTGCTTCTACTGAGGAAAACAAGCTAATGACCTGGCTGTGTCATGTTGGCCAGTGCAAAGTTATCATTCGACTCATGATATATCATGACTAAAAGTAAAAACAGACTAATTATCTGGACCTTGAATATAAATATAAACTTGGTTTTGTTTTCAAGAGCAGAAAACCATCTTCAAACAAAAATCCCAATTTTTCTGTTTCCTTCTATTTATCTTTCATACCAAACTGTAAGACTAACTAATCACTAACAATGTAAATCTCTCCCATAATACAAAAGCTGTATATTTAAAAATTATTAGAAAGTACATCCATGTGAAATCAAAGAATCAGAATTTTTAGAAATAATACTAAATTCAGACACTCATAGAAACTTATTTCATGTAAACACAATTCATTTAGCATGAAAATATTTTAATGTAAAAGATGATTAACTTGAATCTACAAAGAACTTAAAGTTTCCTTTGTATGATATTCAGAAAGTGTTAATATAGTTACATTTGTTTTCAAGACTCACAAACACACTTATCACGCCATTCTCACATTAAGAGAGCCAGGTCCAAGAGCTGCCGAAAGTTGTAAAAGTCCTACTTAGGAGAGTATGTGATAGTTTGTCAAAAAACATTTTATCAAAAGGAAAGTAGACAAGAAAACTGACATTTTAACTTGCCTGCTCTAAATATACTCTGAAATTCATGTAAAATGCAACACAATCATTTTTGGTTGGTTTGTTCAGCTGACTTAAGAGTTGTCAAAAATCACAGCCGGGTAACATGACTCCTGTATTATGCTATCTTTTAAAAATTGAATTCATGCCTAAAGCAATATAGTCAGTGAAGCATGTGCAAATTTGAATAGTACATCTCATTAACAACATCTTGATATTGTGGCCAAAAATAAGAATACTCGTGAGACACTGACTGAATTCTCTTTGTCATAATCCACTCATGTACCATGACTCTGGTGGTTTGTTACCATTTGGAAAACAAGTCTGCAAAATGTCAATGTCACCAAATTGTAACAATGGTCTTTAATTATGAAAACTAAGATTGGTATTATCAGCTTATTTTTAAATATTAACCACATATTAAGGTATAAGTATATTCCAGGTAAAATGATCCAATGAATAAAACATCACAATTAAGCAATATTAAGAACATGATCCCTTATGATATCTTCACCTTTCTTTCCTGGTTGACATTTCGTTGGCGTTTTAGTTCACAGCCATAAAAGCTTATTAAAAACTCAAAGCATTCTCATGCATTTTTACAGAGTTTTAAATGAAGAATATTTTGAAGGAGGTGGGGGCTACATTCTTTTTTATTGAATTCTAGAAGGTACTCCAAAGTTAAGGGAAGAGTTGGATGGAGGAAGGAGATAATAACAGACATACCCTGGAGAGGCTGGAGAGACTGGCTGAAGAATCACAGACATCTCGGGTGGCTAAGGCAGACACACCTAAAGTTATGGGGAAAAGAACTTAGGATAATTTTTAGAGAAATGATATCACAGCAATTCAGATATCACAGAAAAGTCAACATCTGAGAAGGTCATCTAAAACAAGGGTACTTGATAATAATGGTATTGCATATGACCCAATGATTGCCTGCAAAACCCCTGACGGTGGAAAGAGAACAATTCAGAAAGTAGTGTAGACGGCAATGTGCCAACAAGTAATGGCAGATCAAAGACAAGCATCCCAGTGAGATGATTCGTCATTCAAATTAACATGTAATGGCTATGTGGGTTATTATCAAATAATGCACTGTCTCAGTCAGCTCAGGCTACTATAACAATATACCATAAATTGATGCCTGAGGCAACATTTATTTTCTCCCAGTTTTGGAAGATGGAAGTCTGAGATCAGGGTGCCAGCATGGTTGGCTTCTGGTGAGAACTTTCCTCTGGTTTGCAGATGTTCCCCTTCTTGCTGTGTCCTCACATGGCCTTTCCCCTGTGTACATGTATATGAAAACAGGGAGATCTCTCTACTTCTTATACAGCCACTGATCTCATCACACAGACCTTATACTCATACCTACTCTAAAGTTAAATGCCTCCCAAAGGACCCATCTCAAATTACCATCATATTGAGGATTAAAATTTTAGGGAGACACAAATATTCAGTTCATATGCCCACCTATGTTCACTGAGAGCGGTGCCTACTGATTAAAATTAAATTAGTGAAACCAACATACTAAAATATATTTTTTTCATTTTACATTTCATGCAAATTTTATAGTTCATGCAAGCTGTTTACAACTTTTATTTGGCCACTACTAGTGCAAATGTTGCTATCCATAGCAGAGATATGTCTTCCAAATAAAAATCTTTACCTTCAGTAAAAATGTTTACTTGAATGAACTAGCATTACTTAAATTCTTATTGCTAACGATTTTGTGAAGATCATTGTCATGCATGTACAGTTGCATTAAGCTATTACAAAGAAGCTAGATTTGGGTCATATTTAAACAATTCTGCCTTTGAAAATACATGCATTTCAAGAACATTCCTTAAAGTTCCATAATGTCTTTATACTAAGCTTCGGATTCTATGTCTTCCTCTCTCTCTGCCCCTCCCTGCTCATGCTCTGTATATCTCTGTCTCAAAAATAAATAAAACATTAAAAAAAGGTCTATGTGTATCTATGATATGCTTAATTTAATCATGCCTGATCAACTGGAATACACATATAAAAACCAAAACTTTTTAACTTTTTTAAGCATTAATTACTTTAAAACAAAACTTTTTTAAACAAAACAATTTTTAAACAAAACAAAACCATTTTTAAGTATTAAGATTAATTTCAGTTGTGAATAACAACAGAAAGTTCAAAATACAACAGCTTTAATGAGCCAGAAAAATTTTTTAATGTCTATTTATTTTTGAAAGAGAGAGAGAGACAGACACAGAGCATGAGTGGGGGAGGGTCAGAGAGAGAGGGAGACACAGAATCAGAAGCAGGCTCCAGGCTCTGAGCTGTCAGCACAGAGCCTGATGCGGGAGTTGAACCCACCAACTGTGAGATCATGACCTGAGCTGAAGTTGGCCACTTAACTGACTGAGCCACCCAGGCACCCAGAATGAGCCAGAAATTTAATTCCTCCTCATGCATAAGTCTGGATTTTCACAATTTCAGGAGAGGCAAGGTTATCTACGAAGTCATTTGTAGTAATGCAAAGCCGACAAAAAAGTTCCACAAAGACCTCAGACATTCAGATTCCTTAATCCTTTCTCTTCCCCCATTTCTAGGTGTAGCCTTCATAGCCATAGTCCAAAATAGAGATCCAGCCATCATATCCATGTTCCTGTTGGGCAGAAAAAATTTTCCTTTCTCTTCTAGGTTCTTTGTCTGACCGAATAATTAAACTGACACAATACATATTTACAAGAGAAAAAAACATGATGTATGTACAAGAGCCCCACAAAGACATGAGACTCCCAGGCACTTAGGCAACTAAGGCTTGTAAGTCATCCTGAGCTAAGGAAAATTGGGGTATGGTTTCTGTGACTTCAAAGAGGAGGAAGACAATTCACAGGAGGATGAGAAGAGCAAATATCTGCTAAATAAATGTTTGTCAGGCCATGTAGATCATTCTTTTTGATATAAAAAAGTTATCTTTGGTAATAGATCTCTCCCAGGATATAGGTCCCCTGTCTAAATTATTTTAGGCAATGAAGGGGAAGATAAAAAACTCTCCCTTACTCTACTGGGCCCCAATTATTTTCAGCTTAAAATAATCCATATCCCAAAGTGGTATTTTGGGGGGCACTTTGCCCAGAAACCCCACTTTCCAAATCACAGGATATAAAAAGAAGAGACAAAGGGCAAAAAAGGGGGATGCTGCTAGAAGCTGCAGAAGATCACTTCCATTATAACCCCCTTGACTAGAGCCCAGTAATCAGGCCTCACCTACGTGGCAAGAGGATGGAAGGTGTAGTTTTATTCTGGAAAGCCAAATGCTCTGCTAAAATTTTTATTTCTATGGAAGTAAACAAGAGCTATGGGAGGACAACTGGATTGGAAGGACTTTTCCCATATTTCCAAGTGCATGTTTTGCCCTCTTGATAAGACCATTGTTTCCTCACTTGAAACTGCAGTCTTATGCAGAAATAGGAACATGAGATTGCTGAACTGGATAAAGAATTAGCACAATGAAAAAAGAAGAAGAAGAAGAAGAAGAAGAAGAAGAAGAAGAAGAAGAAGAAGAAGAAGAAGAAGAAGAAGAAAGATAAAATTAGTTTGACATCTGTTTCGAACCAAAACAGTTCAATTGGCAGTTTTTGCCTCAAGGGAAGTAGGATAAGAGCTAACACTGACTTTCCTTTCATCTATGGAAAACTTGGCCTTCATTCAGGGCACAGATTTGGCAGCTTATAGCAAGTTTTGAAACCACACTCCATTATTCCATCTGCCAGATGTCTTTCACTGGCAAACACTACCCTTCCAGAGAACAGCATTGTGGTGAGCATGGAAAGGGGAATTTCAAGTGTGGAGGTCCTGAGGGTTGGAACTGTGGAAATCACTCATAGATGCATTGTCAAAATTAAGGCCTAATGAGCACAAAAGTTCAGTTGAGCAACTAAATCAATTACTTTTTAAAAAATTTTTTATGTTTTATTTATTTTTTGAGAGAGAGAGAGAGAGAGAGAGAGAGAGACAGAATCCAAAGACAGGCTCCAGGCTCTGAGCTAGCTATAAGCACAGAACCCAATGCAAGACTCGAACCCATGAACCACGAGATCATGACCTGAGCCAAAGTCGGACACTCAACTGGCTGAGCCACCCAGGCTCCCCAAAATCAACTACTTTTCAACTGAACTCCGTAAGCCAAAGTCTATCACTTTGGGATAATTATTAAACATAATTCACTAGCTTCTCTCTCTTCGTGACATGTACCATAACTTTATCACTGATTTTCAATGCAATTTTTAAAGTTCT
>CM053567.1:64820719-64930134 GCA_028646485.1 Cryptoprocta ferox | reverse complement strand
GGCTCGAACTCAGCAACCCATGAGATCATGACCTGAGCTGAAATCAAGAGTCAGACACTTAATCAACTGAGCCACCCATGCGCCCCAATCAGTATGTAGTGTCATGTAATTAAATATTGCTAATGACTTCTATATGGTGTCCATATTCAGCAACAAATAGCATGAATATTTAATAACATCTAGGCAGAAATAAGGTGGAACTGTGTATGTACAGGTACTTTCCTCTCCCCTTTCCCTTTGCTATGGGAACAAGAGCCAGAGTGGCTGTTTTCCCCTCAGAATTTTCCCATAAAAATGTGAGCTAAACATCAGAATCTGCCATTTGAATTTACAAATATTAAATTCCACCTCCCGAGTATATCCAAAGAAAGCCAAAGGCAAAAAGAAGCAGCAGGGATCCAAACAGGGCAGCTGAACAACACGGGATCTGATTTAGAAAGCAAAATGAGTTCTAACCATTTTATTACATAATAAGCAACTTAAGTATTTTCTTGAATGATTGAAAACTGTATCCATGACGATCTCAAAAGTTAATTGGCAACATGGAAGAGTTTTACCTACTCAAAAACAAAACATAAATTGAAATGGAAGAGGAAAATCCTCCCCTAAAACAAAAAGGACACAACAGAAAAGGTATTCAGAATTCCTGAAATCAAGTATATAGTTTCACCTGCACTAATGAAATATTTGGGATCAAGAAGGGTGAGATTTGTTAGAAAGTTGGTAAAACTTACTGCTTGTGGATATTTTACTTCACCCCACATCAGATTTTTATTCTCCTTAAAGTCATACATGCTACCCATAATTTAATGAATCTACTGAATTATTTAGTGAACATTCAAAATATTCCAGCATAAACCTGACATGCCTCCATCTTCCATTTCTGTATTTTCTTCCCATTGCCATTACACATATTTTTTACAATAATTGCAAATATATATCATTTTTCTCATTATCTCCAAGGTAAAGTGATGCAAAAGCCTATGAAATTGAATAAAATATGTTTGGCTTTTAATTGTTGCCTAACCAGGTTTTACATTTTAGATTTTGCTGCCATTTTCTCATAGATTAGTCATTTTCATCTCTTTATAACATCAATAGCAGTGTTCAATTTATTAAAGAATATTGAGGCCATCCTGAAGTTTTATACTTTGACACTATTTCTATGAGAAACTAACATGAGCTACTAAATCATGTTTTGCAGGGACCTGAGATTTTAATGGTAGTGACTGCATGAAAATATAATACCAGGTTAATAACGCTCTGGGCTTTTGCCTGAGGCAATTTAAAATGAGAACATTTATTTTTATTCTTCCTGTTGGGTCCAGAATGGTAGTAGGTAAACAGCTCTAATGTTTTATTCTCTCTTATTCTGACAGGGGGCTGACAGTGGCTACTTACCTCCCAAGCAAACCAATTCCCCGGAAATGAAATGAGATGATGAAGTCTTGCTCATCAACACATTTCAGTCAAGTAGAATCAACCTCACATTCTCTGATGAGCTAAGAGTTGGGTGGGTGAGAGAAGTATACCTTGGGGAACAATAAGCAAACAGTAATTTTTCACCAGCACAACTACCCTGAAATAACAAAAGTAAGCCGATTTCCTTCCAGAAACAAAGAGGAGGAAGCATAACATATAACTTTTCAAAAAAAGAAAAGCATTTGCCAATATCTCATTCCACTTTTGCTTTCATTACTTATTTATGTCATTTTTAAAATGATAATGATGATCCAGGAAAGCACACCTACTTCAGAGGATTCTTGTGAGAATCTAGTAAGATAAAATGTTAAAGTCCTACACAAATACTAAATTAATGCTATTAAGAATATGATAATAGAAGTTTTTTGCCAACACAATGAAGACAGTAGGCAGTTGATATATTTTTAAATGGTTTGGGAGCAAAGGGTCCAATGTGGATGGTTTCCTGAAAGTCTTCCTGTTCCTTGTTTTTTAAATTTTTTTAATGTTTTTAATTATTTTTGAGAGAGAGAGAGAGAACATGAGAGGGGGAGGGACAGAGAGAAAGAGGGAAACACAGAATCCAAAGCAGGCTTCAGGCTCTGGGCTGTCAGCACAGAGCCTGATGCGGGGCTCGAACCCAGGAGCTGTGAGATCATGACCTGAGCAGAAGTCGGACGCTCAACCGACTGAGCCACCCAGGAGCCCCTCCTGTTCCTTGTTTTTAAAAAATCAGCCATGCCCTAGTGATATTTGTTAAAACCAGTTAGAAACATTCCTACTTGGCTATCCCTGTAAGTGTGTTTATATTGTTTCCTCTGTTTTATATTTGGGTTCCCAGGCCACGTAAAAACTTCTCAAAATTGAGAAATATTGACCCCTATATCATTTGACTGAAGAGCAGGCAGGGAATCAATTCACATTCTGCCATTAAAAGCTGCTACACAACAGGCTTCTTTAATATATATCTTTATTCCAAAATCTAAACAGTGTAGCAAATATATAACTAAGCTATAAATAATGGTCCCCTTCTTCAGCACTGATGCACTAAGGGTTTCAATTTGTGCAGTCTTGGTTCATAGCAAAAGAGAATGCACGTTGTTTCTACAGCAGCAATATGTTTCTCCTTACAAAAAGACACTTTTTGTATTATAAGTAGCTGTTAGTAAGAAGAAGACCATTTTTTATAATTTTCTATTTCTAACGTTTATTTATGTATTTTAAGGGAGAGAGAATGCAAACAGGGAAGGGGCAGATGGAGAGAGAGAGAGAGAGAGAGCACAGAGGTCCAATGCAGGGCTTACTCTTACGATGAGTGAGATCATGACCCAAGCTGAAACCAAGAGTCAGAGGCTAAACAGACTCAGCCACCCACACACCCCATGAGAAGACCATTTTAAACCACATCATATTATGCCATTCAAATAACTAAAGCTTTCACTCCAATGTTATTCCATAATTTTTGGCTGTAGAGAACAGATAGGAAAACAGGATTTATGGAATCTGTTTCTTCCTAAGTATCATCCTATTTTCCATGTAATTTTAATGGCCTATTTATGATATGCATTGTGTCTAGATAACTTTTCAGAGAACTAATGAGACCCTGGACACTTCAGTCCACAGTGACGTGACTTCCATTCGATTCTTATCATTGCATTTGACAGCACTTACCATATCATAATTTATTTGACATTTACTACTTACCAATGTATATTATGCTTGTATATTAAATATAGCATATAATAAATATATAATGCATATTAATAGCCTGAGTGTCTAACTAAATTCTGTTGAACTAATAATAGATTCTGGGATTTATATTATTTATCTTCACATAGGAGATACTCAGCAAACATTTGTTGGTAAAATTCATGATGCTGACAATATGTTCAAAAACAAAAAGAAATATACTAATTCCACCAATAAATAAATAAACTAGTATAGTCCATCCATTTTCTACTTAAATTAAAATTAAAAATACCACATGCACATTTCAGCCTCCTTGAAAATCCAGTTTTATACCTAAAATGTTACCATTGTGGATTAATTGATTTAGCTCATCCATTGCCTTTTCTAGGCATTCCCTATTAGGGAAAAAAAATAAGGCATACTTTCATATCTTCTATTTTCTCAAAAAAGGTCAACTTAGCCATCTTCATGTGATCCCTAAAGCAAATGAATTCACCCTTAACTGTCACACTGGAGACCTGTACACCAAGCCGAAGTTAAAGAGTAAAACATCTGAGTGTCCACTGCTGAAATGTTCTCAAAAGCCAGCTTACAAAAATAATATGTATTGGAGTTTTTTTAGAAGAATCAGAATCTACATAGACAACAAATATTTTCATGGCTCAAAAAAGAGCCATGACAAACTTGCTTAACTGGACTGTTATATTGGCCTCTATGGAATTACTCCCCAGTAAGGTATGTGTTTAAAGTAAGTTCTAGATTCATATGGAAAAAATACCCAAAATAGCTCATCAGAACTGGTATCTTCGGTTGTTGAAAACATTTAGATGACTTCTCTAGGTTTACTTCACGTAATTCCATTCAAAACTAAACCAAACAAAACCACATTATTTTGGAATAAGTACTAGGAAAGGCTTTGTTTCCCTTGAAAAATGATACACATTTTATTCAAGGACATGGAGAACTATGTAAACAGTCATTTTTTTCTTACTGCTTTAAAACTTCTGAGATAATCAAAGCCAGATTCTCAGGGCAGCAATAACACCTGTATAAAACTTTATGTATTGAATAAAAATACATTTCATTTTTCTTCCATGTCATCTTGACAATCTATTCTACTAGGTTTTCTGTAGTGTTTTTCACTGCATGTACCATCAGTCACCTCCTATTTTCTGTGGAATGAGGCATTATACATTTTTAAAAAGGAGACAAAATAAAATTATTCATTTCTTAATAGAAATTATGTGGCCAGTTGTATGTGGGCTTTTTTTATTTGTTTTTGGTTTTGGGTTTTAGTTTTTTTGTATTTGTTTTTGGGTTTTATTTTGGGTGTTTTTTATTGTTTGTGTTTTTTTTTATTTGTTTTTTTCTCATACGGATCCAGTATATAAAGAAATCAGGAAGCAAAAGAGTGGTGAATGCAGAGAAGGCACTTGGAGAAGATAGCTTCCAAGATGGCCTCCAATGCTGCCCTTCACTTCCTGCCATTTATGGCCTTGTGTGATATCTTCCACTTGAGTGGGACCTAATACCAATAAAAAATGGCAAAAATAGCAAGATATCATGTCTCTGATTAAGTTACATAAGATAATGACTTCTGTCTTGCTAGCAGGCTCTTTCTCTTATTGGTTACTTATAAGTTGCCATGTTGGAGAGGCCCACTTAGCAAGGAACTGAAGATTATTTCCAGCTAACAGCCATCAGGACCTTTATACTGGGCAACGCCTTGATTATGAGACACCCTGAAACAGAAGACCCATGCCCAGATTCCTAACCCATAGAAACTGTAAGTTAATAAAGGTGTGTTGCTTTTAACCAGTAAGTTTCTGGTAATTTGGTATGCTGCAATAGATAACTAATACAGAGAAACACTCATGTAGTTTATCTTACCATTTTACCCAGAACCAATCTCACCTTGGGGTTATGTTAACTCATTGGACAATGTGCTCAGCTGGCTACCAAATGAATAACTTACCTTTATCTTTGTTTTTCTCTCTCAATCAGATGGGTATTATAAGTTATTATTTTACCCATTTTTATGTAACTAATAGTAAGATTATTCCTTCTTTTTTTAACCATTTGTGAGATTTTATTTTAGTGGATTGCCATTTTAAAAATCATGTTTGTTAATAAGTTGTTTTTCAGGTATCAGTAGGACCTTTGAACACCTGGGTGAAAAAGAGATACAAGCAATTACTTAGTCGTCAGAGAACTTAAGGACAAAATGTAACTGAATATGAAATGGATTGATGGTGTGTTTTTTCACCTCTACTTTTACAGATTTTCTATAAAGCAAATCAGAAAGTTTTTTTTTTGAATGAAGATACTGTCCTATATAAATCATATTTTCTTGATGATTAATAATGGCTTTGAGTTAATTCCATGACTTGAAATTATTTCTTTTTTACACTGCAACATAATTCAATTATGCATCTAATTATATCCTTATGAGATTAGTTATTTTATTATCCAATATTGTTCATCATATATAATACACTACCAAAACATGTTTGCATTTTTCCCCCAGAAACAGCCAAGATTTATTAAACTATATTCACTCCAGTTAGCCCACTGTGTATCACAGAAATACTATTTTCTAACTAGTTCATACTATTTGACTGCTTCTCTCTGACTTCTTCAGTCTTTTTATAACAGACCTCAGATTGCAATGCAGTTAAAATTAATGACTTAGCCAAATATGGTAATATTTTCTATGGAATATTTTGTGTTCTTCGCTCTCCTTTTCAGCCTCTGTGGGAGATTTGATAACTTCTGTGCTCTAGAAAATTCTAATTGAGCATGAAGAAGGCTGGTAAGTCACTGTACTCTAGCAACAGTAATCCACTGTTTTTTTTTTCTGCCTAATGTTCCTAAAGTACATTCAATATACGTTCTTCACCTGAAATCTTAACATTGTTCCAAGCATATTTATTGGTATTTGGATTGAACTTGCACAAATCCCTTTTCTCCATTTCATAGTTTACTTCTATTGCTTTTTCTTTATATAGATCAGTGAAACCCTAGAAGATTTACTATGAGTAAATACTCTAGATATAGGATTTGTTGGATTTCAATACCAGACACCTGCTGGTCGAATAATTGGGATTATCTACACTGAAGTAGAAACATATTTACAAATTAGGTTTCCTTTTATAGTCTCAAACCTTATACTCTTTTATATCTATATTACAGGTTTGGTAGCTAGCAATTTCTGATACTTATTATTTATGCCCTGCTTCTTTCATAAAAGTATTTAATTCATTAGAATGCTATTATGCAGCCAAATAATAATAAGATAGAAATATATACATTGGACAGGTCTTCAGGTTGGGTATACTCTCAACACCTCACCTCCCCAGGTTACTTATCCAACCTCAGTCCTCCAGTTATTCTCTATAAGAATTAAAATTGTAAGTTTATTTCCTATCACTTTTTAAAACTGCTAATTACCTTAATTAATTATTTGCTTAATTTTTTTTATTTTCTGTCTTCAACATAAGCGCCATAAGGACATGAATTCTGTGTGTGTGTGTGCACGCCTGCCATTCAAGATTCTAATGGAACACGATAATTCATGAAATATGACAGAGTGCCTGGCATATAATAATAATAGAGGCTTAATAAATAGGTTACTAAATGTTTAAATTATGGGGAAATTGGAGAAGAAAAGACTATTACTTAGGTAAACATCAGTGCCATGATGATGGCCCATGGCAGCCCAATGCATTGGTAGGGATTCCACTGAATCAAGCTTTTTCAAAACGTTGGTCTCAGGACCTGGATAAAAGTCAGTTAAACAGGACATAATGGTGTTGTACGTGCTTCTAGAGATATCATTGCATAGCTCGCAAACAGCAAACACCACAAACTGCCACTGAGGTATCAGTGTCACATGCTGCCTGGGACTCAGATTCAAGGGAAGGAATGAGTGACAGTGAAAGACCCTCATAAAATCACACCTAGAGTCTCCAAGGTTAGTAGGGGAAGGTGAGTCACAACATGATAGTTAAGATTTTAATTTTTCCAAATAGACACTTTGAGACTTATTTGTTTCAACTCTTTCCACTGCATATATTAAAATATTTTAGGAAATACTCAGATTTCCTAACTGACTTGATGATTAAAATACTTAGGAAGGAGTCAAATTTCTTAACTATGACTTCATTATGGCCTAAGAAATTAAGAGACACTAAGGGATAAAGAAATTATACAAACTACGTTTTTGTATCACTTCAAGGCTTATGTCTTCTCTAATCATTAAGTCCCAATAAGAGAGCTTAAATTAGAGCTTTAAGTCAGAGCATTAAAACAAATCAGTGAATGGGATAAGTATTGTACTTATCACTGTTGGTACTCTGACTATATGTCCTTCTCGTGAAGCCTAGAAAATATACCTGTCAGAGAACAAAAAGAAAGAAAGAAAGAAAAAAGATCAACAGACATGTTAAATAAGATACAGAAGGTCAGGACAGAGAGCAGGAGGGAAAGTAATTTGCAGTCCTCTATGGTTTCCATGGTTGTGATACACATGTCTCTATACTTCCTAACAGCAAAACCAACACACAACTTAGACTTTCAAGAAATAAAAATAATTTATAAGAGAAAAATAGCCTCTCAAATACTTAATTTTATGTAAAATATTCATGGCATGGAATGAGAAAAAAATGAATTTACCCACAGCTTTATTTATTCACCTACAACTGCTTCTATTATTCCTATTTTTCATCCAACTAATCAACATAAAACCAAAGTAAATTGACAATTACTGCACAATTTTAACTTACATAAAAACAATGTATGCTAACAAACAACTATACCAAACTTCCCTTTTATATAACTATACCAAATAACTATACCAAACAATACTTTGTATCATTCATAGAAGTTTTTGAATGAGTGATTTCCTCATGCTGACCTTTGAGATCCACAAAATTCAATTAAGCAATAAAAAAGTTCACTATCGTGTTATCATAGACAGTCAGTGACTTAAATAATCAAAAGAGTTCTAGCCTTACCTTTCTTTTTGATTAATGCTTGCACAGAAATAAATACATTTTTCTTCAAGATTTTCCAGTCAGTAAAAGCTAAAAAGCTTTCCTTCATTTTTATAACTATAATAAAAATTATGTTTGTAATCTATCTACTTAAAATGCCAAACAGTATCAGGTCCTTCTCAAAATAGATAGATGTGAGAAACTTCAGAATTTTTTATTAGAGTCAATGAAAAAGAAACATAAACACTGAACAATTAATTTAATTTAATACCAATTAAAATATGGGCAGGAGGTTAGCATAAAAGGAAGGCAATATGAATTGTTCACCCAAATACTAAAGCAGTTGTTAACCATTCTGGTAATGAATATTACTACTACTACTTTGAACCAAGCCCGTGGGTCTAGTTTTGACCTCTGGCTCAATTAGCTGTGTTATCTTGGATAATTTAGCCAATCTTTCTGTTCTTCAGCTCTCTTATTTGTACCATATAAAGCTGTTAAAGAAGTCAGCACTTATAAAGTTCAATAGAGGTAATGATTATTTCTATTGACTTGCCTTTTCTCGTAGCTTGTCTGTATTGCATGTTCCCAACAAAACTGAAACATTGCATCGATATATTTTTAAATATTTGTACCCCTTCAGCACAAAGAAGAAGCATAATTAAAACTCCTTGAATTGTATAAATAAAAGATTGTAGGTTACGTGCTGGTATGATTTTTACTTGCAGAAATAACATTAGCATAGTGGCAAAATACCTAACGAATGACTTATCACATGAATACATACATTATTATTTGCTTTCCTTTGAGTTAATTTTGCAGGGAATCCCACCTCCAATCCACACACACACACACACACACACCCATACCATCTTTGAGACCACCTCTGTAAAGGGAGCAAGAAGTCTTCTGAATTATAATTGGTTCAGCCTTAATACTACAATGACTTCATTCAATACCTGACAGCTTTGTTCTGAATATTGTATATATGAGCTACAAGGCTGTAATTTTAAATTCATAAAATTTTAGTTTCATTTTTCAAAAAAAAATATTAGATGGACATTTGAAAATTGTTGAAGCTGTAAATTTGAGGCAATTTTATCTAATTATGTATGTGACATTTCTTTTGTGTATTCCAATTATCTTTTGTATATTCCAATTAATTTGTCATATCAGGTGTTTACACATTCCAAATTCTTTGGAGAGACAACCTCACTAAATAACTAGATATCAAACAATCGTGTTTTGTCCAAGAGACTTGAAATTTGTCCTTCTTTGTTTCAGGAAAAGTTGCTCTTTTAAAAGTTTAAAACAAATCACTGACAAATAATAAAAATAAGGCATCTCTGAAATTTTTATATGCCAATAAAAACTATGATTCCATTTAAAAAATCAATTGACAGTCATCTTTTGAAGAAGATTGCTACTGCTTAAAACAAGGAATGCATATAGTTAAATTCCTTTCTATTTTTATTTCTTCCTGAATTTGAAACAGACTCTGAAAAAACCTATTAACACCTGTTTTTTTTAAGAGTGCCCAGCAGCATCTTAATTTTTAAGTAATGGCTGAATCAAAAGTGCAAACATATAAGCAGTTTAAATCCTAAAGATGGGAACTGCTATTTCTCCCTAACAGTGCAAGTCTTTTCACCAGATTCCTTTCTAAACCCTAACAAAATGCCATCTTTATAATTCTCTCAAACATATGCTGTACCAAAAAAAAAACAAAAAACAAAAACAAAAAAACCCAAAACAGATGCCTTGATACTAAAAATACATTCAGAAACTGAGATATTTTTGAATCTTAAGGATGATACAGTAGAACATATCAGTCACAAAAATGACTTGTATCTTGAAAACAAAAAAGGGAAATTAACCATTTTGTTAAGGTATATAATCTCATTTTATGTGGTGAATTTAAATCACTTAAAACAGACACTCAGTTACTATTGGTGACCTGTTCAACCTAGAGTAAAATAATTAGGTCTTTGAACTATTCACTAGGGTTAAAAGGCAAAAAAATTTTTTTTAATGTTTCCACTATGTAATATCCATACCTGGACTTTTATTAACAAAAAGCAGCAGAGGAAAGAATTCAAAAGACAGGAGTTCTGTGGTTGCAAATGCACGATTGCAACCCATTTCACTATGTTTTTCCAGCATTTTCAAAAATCCACTTCAGATAGTTGGGCTTTGCTCAAAAAATGAGAAAAGACCCTTCTAATCTCAACTTAAATAAATTTTTACAGTCCCTGTAATTCATCCTATAAAAATGTGACAATGCTTGTTTCAATTCTTTTCAGGATATGTTCAAATAAACCTTCCTTTTTTCCCTCCCCTCAAATACTTAAATAAAATGTCTTTGCATTACAACATATTTTCTTCTGATTCCCTCTATGGCTTCCTCTTTCCTTCCTTACTTTAATGGTAGGAGGAAGTGGGTGAGAGAAAGTTCTTTGTTAAGGACTGTTTTCTACCCAGTACTCCACTGCCCTCTGGTGGTGCAGAACCAAATATTTGGAGGCTCCCACCATCTGGAAAACAAGACACCATTTTATGCTTCTCTAAGAGACAAGGAATATTCCTGCTGAGTTATCACAGTGATTTTGTCTCACCATAAGAAAACATGATCTCTGTATTTAGCCAAATTTTGTATGCGTTTTGTCTGAATCACTTAAGAGTATTTGTATTCTTTTACTACATGCCTTATTTATCACTTCTTTCCATTTTTCTTCCATCTTTCCTCTCTCCCCAGCCATCTCTGTAAACATAATTTTATTTAGTGAAGGAAGACTTGTGAACTGTGGGTAATTAAAATCATAATTAGTTATAAAATTACTTGTAGTAATTTAAAATTCTTCCTCACAAAAACTTCAATTGGCATATTAAATCTAAACATTAGGTTAGACAAAGTCTAACAATACAGTGCCCTGAGTAAAATTTTAAAGACTGAGTTACCCCTCTATAAGAAACTCTTATTTGCATTCTGATTCTTTCCATAAAAGTAACCAGAAGGTCAAAGAGTAAAAATACACCTCATTTACCAAAGAGAAACTCATTTTAATCCTCTTGTATGGTGCGATTTTAAAAGCACTTTCTTTTGTTTTTAAAGTGAATTGATTTGTATAAAAAATTATATGATCACCCTGATTATCAAATCTCAAAACTTACTGCTTAAATTACCTAAGAGCAAACATAGTGCTTTCCCTTTTTACCCTCTGGGCACAAATGACAAGTAGCAGAAATATAAGACAAAGAGAAAAACAAATTAGCAAACTGTCACCAACCATGGTCATTTAATTTATCTTTCATTGTTCTAT
The DNA here is from genome assembly GCA_028646485.1 of Cryptoprocta ferox. NCBI lineage: Eukaryota > Metazoa > Chordata > Mammalia > Carnivora > Eupleridae > Cryptoprocta > Cryptoprocta ferox. Next base: position 64,918,670 of record CM053567.1, on the reverse strand, counting down.
ATTTAAGTGTTGGTTTCCAAAACATTTCTTTACACCAGGATAAAGGACCCTGGCATTGATACTTTAACAATATGTCACATAAATCATTAACCTATTATAAGCAATATAAACTTTTGTCTATATAAATCAGTGCTCTATTATAAGCAATACAGATGTTCATCTCCATGCCCTTATTTGTGGCAGACATGTCTGAAAAGGTGAGTGTTAGAGAAATAGACAGGGGCAAGCACAATGACTTTATAGGCTGTTCATGTTTGTGTAATTGCACGGACTTTTATAATAAGATTTTTTTAAGTTTATTTATTTATTTTTGAGAGGGAGAGAGAGAGAGAGACAGCATGAGCAAGTGGGGGAAGGGCAGAGAGAAAGGGAGAGGGAGTGAACCCCAAGCAGTCTCTACACTGTCAGCACAGAGCCTGATGTGGGGCTTGAATTCACGAACAGTGAGATCATGACCTGAGCCGAAATCAAGACTCAGAGGTTAAAGCAAATGAGCCATCCAAGCACCCTTGCACTGATCTTTCTAAATTCAGTTGACCTGAATTTACATTTACATGAGAGAGCAGGACCAGCTCTCAGCACTGTGTCACTTGCTCCCAGAAATTGAGTGTCCCCCAATAACTAAGAGTTCAGAGCAACATTTGAAAACTAGAAACTAAATCTTTTGTTTCTTAGAGATTCATACCATTTATGATGTTCTCAATCACTGCTATCATTACCTCACTGATGAGAAGGCCACATTTTCTATAAACTCTTAAGCGTTTACTGAGAAGCCATCTTCACTGGAAACCAGAAACCCACGATTTTCAACAGAATCCTATCTTGTCTTTGCTGCAGAGTGGCATATGTGATCTAAACCAGAAGGTGTGGATCCTTCCTGGCTTCCTGAGAGTGACCAGGTGGCACCTACTGTTAGAACACATGGTTCCAGCTATTTGTTTCTAATCATAAAGTCCCCATACATTACGTCATTCCCATTCAGGCCTCTGTCTCTTCATTCACTCTCTTGGTACATGTCATCCTTCTATTCTTAACTGGAAACTTCTGGAATCCCTGCACTATTCACTTAAGCCATGAAGAACTAAGCATGGGCTGCCTCAGATTCATCTATTTAGGCCACAAAATCAAATACCATTCCTTCCCTTCAGAGAATATAAAGCATACTTTTTTTTTTTAACTATGAAGAGAAAGTAAACCACCAATTAGTGAATCTGGCATTTTACCTTGCAGATTTTTGTCAGCATGTATGTGGAGTGATGACATTTGCTACCTTAAGTAGGTTTAATAGAAAAGAAAAAGAAGAAAATGCAAATCAGGAGCCTAACTGCTGTAAGTTTACAATCCAAAGTCACTCAGAGACCTTGCTGTTCAGAATGATTAATAATGTAATGTAAAGGTGTTTGAATATGAGTTCAGAATGGCTTGGAAGTACATTAACTCTTCATTAACTTTTCGTTACTGATGATTGTATGAGTGGGGAAAATAGGGAATTATGTTCTTAACCAAACCAAACCTGACCAACTTTGATACCTTTAGATAGACAAACATGAACTATGACAGCCACAAAGCTGGATGAAATTAAATTGAGTTTGTAGAGGAGAAAGGTCTTCATAAATCCAATAAATAAATTAATGGAAAGAATGGTGACTGTGCCAATATTGAGTATGTGTCAGGACTGATTTTTTTTAACCAAAAGGGACCTAAATTTAAGATGTCTCTCAAGTTTTATATCTCATCTGATGTCAGTTTGTCATTAGAACAAATTGTTCCTAGGCTAATTATACTCTTACCCCTTGCAAAGAGTTTTTAAGATCAACTTTCCGCTGGTCTGAAAAATCCATACTCAGAGACTAAATGAAAACAACAGCTGTCTAACCTGTAAATGAGAACACATTTTATAGCATTATGGTAAAGAAATAATACATTTATATGCAAGCAGCTATCTAATAAGCTTTGATTTAATGTACAACTATCCACTTGTATTTAAACATTTTATATATAATCTGCTTTTCAAACTATAAAGTAGTACAGACAACAGGGGGCAAACAAGTAAGACAATAATTATTTGTAAACACCAAAATCTTTCTTCCTGCCTTTGATACGTTTAGAACTGAGGCAGCCATTTTGCAACTCTGATGGAAAGACCCAGAAATACTGGCTCTGACACACTGAGTCCTGAAGCAGAATCAGGCCCTGCCTATCTCCAGGATTTATGTTATTTGGGGGAAAAAATAAAATGATTTCTATTTAATCTGCTGTGAGGAGACGTTCCAGTGACTTGCAGCAGCCAAGCCCATTCTTGAATAATACCTAGCCTCAGGGTAATTAAGCAACATGAAATAGAATTTCCCAACTAGCTGATATTAGCATAAGAACTGGAAATCCATCCAGGTATAGGCTGTGATCCAAAGCCCAGTGGAGTGCTTCGACATCAGAGAAGTATGTCAGCAGAGACCAAGGCTTTGGGCAGACCAGCCCTCACACCCTCCACAGGGAAAGGAGAAAATAGAGCAAAAGGAGCAAGAGGTGGGCAGGGTCTCTTCTAGCTCTAGAAGAAAATGCAAAAGCAATTTAGTTATCAGATCTAAAGGTCAATGTTGGAAAAAGGAAGGAGTCCTTTATGTGTTTGGCCACAGAAGCTCCTCAAAGCCTTCAAGGACCAGGAGAATGAGAGAGTATAAGGTATAAACCATGGTGCCTAGAAGTTCTGAACCACTTTATATACTATGGAAATAACCAGTAATATAAAACAGAAATCCTATTAATTTTAGGTGCAAATAACTCAAAATAGTAGTATTGGCATTAATTTGGTTTATATTATCTAATAGTTTCATCAGTGATCAATGACCAATAATCATTTTGTCTGTTAGATAAGAGTCATCATTTTGAAGTTTTGTTTTGTCTGTTTGTATTATTTGTGAGGTGGGTGGAAACTTTGGGACTGGCATATAATACTGTAACACATTCTTACAGTGATTTCAAATCTCCACCTCTTTCATCATACTGTTGCTTTCTTAGAGATTGATTACCCACTCTACCTTCCACAATATACTTCAATGCTATCCACCTGGCATAGATAGATCTGGATCTCTTCATTCTTTGCATAATTGTAAATGGACCCTTGTATGTGGTAGAAAATATGCCAGAGAGTGAATGGATAGTGACTTAAGATTGGGTGTGAGTGAAGTTATCTTTAAGGGGTGATATTTAAGTTGAAAATTAAATGTCAAGAAGGATCCAGCCATGCTAAAACTAAAAGGGAAAACAACCCAGATAAAGGGAATGGGTTTATAAAGGGTTTGGCAAGTTAAAGAGACAGGAAGTAGGCCAGTGTGGTTGCCATCAAGATCATAGAGTATGATGGACAAAGGCTTTGTGGTGTGGGCAAGAAGCATGGGTTTTGTTTAAGTATGATTGGAAGAAGGTTTTGTAAAATAAACAAAATAATATAATTTACATTTGCATAAAGATCTCTTGACTGCTAAATGGAGATTGAATTGAGAGGTAAGGGGTGGGAGGAATAGAAGCAGAGATTCTACTGTAATGCTACAGGTGGAAAATTAGTGTGGTTTAAGAGTGGTAGTAGTGGAGAAGAAGAGAAGGGGTTCTATTTGAGACTTATGGAGAGTGAGCTCTGACCGGTTGGATGGCATAGGAGAAAGATGAACAAAGAGTGAGTCCATAAGTTTAGATTTAGGGAACTGTAGTTTGTAGTGCCCTTACCTGGGGTGGGTAGAATGATGGAGGAGCCCAATGTGGGATGGGGAATGAGAGGACGTGTACCTAGCTTTGGCTATGTGGTTATCTTGAACTGCAGTGTGTTTAACTTGAGCTTCTACTAGCCATCAGTAAGGTGTCTGTGCAGCTATAGACCCATTATCACCTTGAAATAGAATATAGTTCTAGAGTCTTGTGTTTCATGATTTTGATGATTCAGCAACTCTGCATCTTCCATTGTTACATGCCTTTCAATGAGCTTACTTCAACATCTTTCTGATCTGTTCTATGACACCTGATTCCTCAGGGTTTATTTTGTCCCTTGGTTTCTCCTCAATACCTTTCTGTCTCGTTTTCTCTTCCCATACTGTTTGTTGACTCATTCTGAAAGTCCCTATTTTAATTCTTTTATTGGTGATAGAATTCCATATAAAGAACCTGTAGTGGACAGAGGACTTGCAAACCTCAACCTCATCAGTTAGTGGCCTTTATTTCAAAACCTATCTCTGGTTCAGTCATGTGTACCCAAGATAGTTAGATGGTAGAGCACATGGTAACCCATGGAAAGCCATTAGCTGCTATTTACTCAAAGATATAAGACACTGAGTGCCAATTGCTATGAATATCTGTACAGTCAAATCCTATCACCTAACTCAAAGACTTCCTTTTGCCCTCATGTTCCTAAGTAAAAATCAACTTCCTCTCTTTCTCCTTTAAAAACAATAACATTTGATTTGCCATTTATGCAATAGAATACTGTAACAGAACTAATTTAGTCTCAGCTTCAGCTGAAGGCACAAGACAATTGATTTCCACTTTCCTTATGAGATGCCAGTAGTCAGCCAGAGAGAATGCATCACACACAACAGTGAGCTAAAAGTTCCCCTAAGAGAAGCAAAGGGGGCTTCAAACATCTCACAGGCCCATACTACACAATGCCAGCTTATGATAGTGGTTACTAAGTAAGAACTTTTCTGCTCTTTCTTCTGTCTTCCATACTATCCCTACCCAATGTCAAATACCAGAAGGGTTAGATATGGCACTGTGGGTCTGAGGGGGCTGTGGGGGAAGGATTGAAAATAGAAAAGAAAAGAAGCCCAATACAGCCTTTTTCTCTCTAAAGGAAGCCAACCTATAACAGGCCTGAACTGGTAAAGTGGTGTCATTTTATCTTTAAACAAAGTTTAAAGATATGACTATTAATAATAATGGGCATATTAATTACTTATTGAGAGATTCCTATTAGTGTAAATTACTGGGGAAAAATGGCGACTTGACTTAATTTTCAAATTAGATAGGCCCCCTGGAATAAATGTAAATAAAAATAAAAATAAAGTTTTATGATAACATGCCATGAGTTCTGTTTGTTCAACACAACAGATACATCTGTTTTAGCCCTGATCATACTCAGCCTTGATTTAGTATGTTCTTCTGTCTTTTCGCCTACATTTTAAACTCCTTAAGAGCATAAGGCTGCTACCATGCTTCTTATTTTACTGACAAAATAGAAGAAGGCAGAAGAGAGCTTCCACAAGCTCCCATCCCCCCATCTTTTTGTGGAATTTCAACGAGGCATGTCTAACCTCCATGTCACCTATCTTGAGGGAAGAATTATATATGCCCTTTATGCATACTAAATCCTGTATTGTGCTCAAGATGCTGCCACCTCTGATGGACTGAAGGATGTGACGTCAGCAATTCTCCTCTCCCCTGCTTTAGCATGTTTTCTCCTTCTGCCAGATCATTTTCATCAGCATAAAAACATGCGGTTCCTTCCTCCTAAATGCCTCCTTTCTTATTCTCTCTTGAACCCATGCCAACAAGACTCTTATCCTTTTCGTCAAAATTATTGTTGAAAATGTTACCAAAGATCTTTGCATTGCAAAACGCAGAGGTTGATACTCAGTGTGCATCTTACACAATCCATCAAAAGCATTTGGCAGAGTTGATGACTCCTCATCATAGAAACACCTCCAGGATGTCATGCTGGGTTTCCTCCTCCCACACTAAATTCTCCATCTCGGTCTCTTTTGCTACTTTCTCTACCTCCCCAAAACCTTAGCTTTTTCTCTTCTAAATACACTCCTTCCTTTGGTGGTATCATGCAGTCTTAACTACTATATAAGTGTGCAATTGCCAAATACTGTATTTCCAGGATAATTCTAGCTCAGACCTCTCTCCTCAATTCCAGGTTCATGTATCCAACTCCCTCTGCTACATTCCATTTAGAAACCTCATCATCTAAACATGTTCAAAATCAACCTCCTAATCTTTCCTAAAGCTTGACATACTCATTCCTTCTTCGTTAATGTTAATGGCAACATCATCCTTAGAGTTGTTCAGGTTCTAAAGGCTAGACTTATTTTTAAATTCCCTCTTTCACATGCCACACTATTTCAGTAGAAAATTTTGTAAGATGTATCCTCATCTATTACAATGTCTGACAATACCTTACCATCTTCACCCCTACCAAAAGTCAGTATGAACTCTTGACTGAACTATATGGATAGCTGCATAAATAATCACCTCCAGCTTCTACATTTTCTTATTCTTTGTCTTTTTAAAAATTTTAGGTGGGTTGTTTAGAAGAAAACATTCACAAACTCCTACTTCATTTTTCTTATTAGAAATTAGCCATTAAAAAAGAGAAAATAGCCATATTATGTCACTCCACTGCTTAAAACTTTCAATGACTTTCCATATCATCCAGAACTAAAGTGTAAGGTCTTTTAGTGGTTTATATGGTCTACTTTCCCCTTTTCTCTTTTGATATCATCCTGTTACTCTCCTTCTCTCTAACTCTGCTTCATTTGCCTTGGCCACTTTGCTAGATCCTGATTCTTAGGCATTCTCTGGCCTCAGGACCTTTGCACTTGCTATCTACTCTGCCTAAAATGATCTTCCTTCAGATTATTTTCGTAGCTGGCTCATTTACCTCCTAGGTTTTTAATCCTATGTCACCTTCTCAAAGAAACCTTTCTTGTTTACTTTACTTGGAATTGACAGGACTGCCTATCTTCTTGCCTTGCCTACATTATTTTTGTCCATAGCACTCTACCATCTAGCTTGCTGCATTTACTATTCTTGTATTGTTGGTCTCTCCACTATAATGTGAGCTGCATCAGAGCAGAGATTGTATTAAATGGTGGCCTACATACCCAGTAGAAGGTCAAGCACATGGGTGCACTAAAAAATATATATATATTTGAAAAAGAAATCTATTCATTCTCTTACTCCTACCTGCCTCCCATGCACATACATACAGTTACACAAATGATTCCTAGAAGAATATTTTGCATATTAAAAGTAACAACATACTGAAGGATATATAGTGTGTAATTCCTTAACTGAATTCATGCTGACAGTGTGAGCAAGGTAACAGGTCAGAATCCAAGAATGATTACAGTTCTTAGGTCTCTACCTCTCAGAAAGCATTAAAAATTGTGGGAGTTATAGGTATCTTTCAAAAATAATAAAACACGTAGCATAAATAATAAACTATATAGAATTATGAATTGTATTCACATCTATCTAGATTTTGTCTATTTTGGTAAACTTTTCTGTTTAATTCATTATGAGGCAGTTAATCATTATTGCACATCATTATGTGGTAAAACTAGGAAAATACCTACAGCAAATATGTTCTTCTTCTTTTTTTAAGCTTATTTACTGAATGTGAGAGAGAGAGAGAGAGAGAGCACATGAGTTGGGGAGGGGCAGACAGAGAATCCCGCACTGACGTGTAGAGCCCCACATGGGATCAAACCTATAAAACATAAGGTTGTGACCTGAGCCAAAATCAAGAGTCAGACACTGAAGTGACTGAGCCACCCAGGCACCCCCTGCAAATGTTTTCTTCTGAGGGCTTGCCAAAGATTTGTAGGCACTAAATAACTATTCTTACATTTTCAAAGGAACCTTAACTGGTTGTACAGATCTACAGCAGTCACTTCAACAAAAATATGCAGAGAGAGAGAGAGAGAGAGAGAGAGAAAGAGAGAGAATGAATATGCCTGGTTACTCCTTAAAATTGAAGTTGGGAAAGAAATGAGGCAAAGTAATGAGCAAGAGTAATCCATGTGTTCACAATACTGTTTTCTGCTTATCCTCAAAGTCGCTGTACATTTTGATTCCAGAGTAGCTTAGGTCTTTTCACTCTCATGTCTTTCTTAGGACTTTTTTCTTTAAGTTCTGCTCTCCGCTGAGGTATTCATCTGTACAAATATGTAAATGCCATGCATGATTAAGTCACCTCCCCTATGCTGCTTTTTTTTTAATGGTAACAGGTGCCTCCTGAGACTCAAATACCTAGTACAAAAAAAATAGAAATTAAGAGTATTTTAGGCATATTGTCAGGGAGACAACTGGAAAATGTTGTGGGAAGGATCATCTTTCAACCCTCCTATAATCATCACCTCACATGGCATTATCATTAAGAAAGCAGGACAGTATCTTCTGTATAGCTGCAGAAGAAAATAGAACCCATAAGAGTCAATCAGAAGGCATTCATTCATTTGCTCATTTAAGTTATCACCTGAAGGCTCTGTGGTTAAAGTGCTTTAGTGATCACAGACCATTTTTACACACTTTTTATTTAATCCTCACATTCATCTAATATGGGGGGAAATTATCTTCCATTAACAAGTGAGAAAAGTGTGACTCCAAGAGTTTAAGAAACTGACTAAAGTCACACAGTTATACATGGAATTGTTGATACACAAACTTGTATATTCTGATTATAAAAGTATTGCCCTTCCCACTTCAGCTTAGCATTTCCAATACACTAATATGGTGGAGTATCAGAGATGAGTAACGATGGTCCCTACACTCCAATGATTTATATATTCATGGAGTGTTTTATTCAGAGAAGTATGATTTTGCAAAACTGTAGTCAATATAAGGTTGAATAATATAAAAATCTAAAGATCGTCATAGAGTAAATGAAACAAGACTATTGTGATTAGATATATAGAAGGACTTCTTTACCATATAAGTTTAACTTAAAAGCTAACAAATAGCAAAATAACCTTCTTCAGTATATCGAATCTGTCCTTGAAAATCATTAAGAGAAGAATATAAAATTCTTCTTGGGATGAGAGTGACATTCACATCCTGGAGTCAAAAAAACTTCTTGTGAAGTTTAGAGAAACCTAGTCTTCACCAGCTCCAAGTGTTTTATTAACTTACAATAGCCCCTTTCTACAAATGCTAGACTACTTGGCATGCAGGCTCAATAACTTTTTAAGCTTGGGGACCAACCCTGTCTGAGATAAAGGGATGTGAAGAGTCCATTAAGTAACTTGAGTGAATTCTATACCAAGTTATCTTGCTCTTAGTTCTGGGATGACCATTTGTCCCTTAACTGACAAGGAGACAATGTCTTTAGTCTCACCCACTTGTAGATACCAACAATGGGTCCTTGTCTTATTTTCATTTCCTGTAAGCTGGAGAGGAAGCTTGCTTTTTTCCATCCTCTCAGAAACTGGAACCTACTTTCTGAACTCCTGCTGAACACTGGAATCCCACTCTCAGCTTTTACTCTTTCTGGAAACTACTGCCTCCCTCCCTTTGTCTTTACCTAAGAAAAGCCTGAAGAACTTTTAGTACAAGACTTGGCACAAGTAGGCATTAAGTAATAATTGAAAAGAGGGATACCTTGGTGGCTCAGTTGGTTAAACGTCCAACTCTTGGTTTCAGCTCAGGTCATGATCTCAAAGTTGGTGAGGTAAAGCCCCACGTTGGGCTCTGCACTGGCAGAGTGGTGCCTGCTTGGGATTCTCTCTCTTTTTAACTCTCTCTCTCTCTCTCTCCTCTCAAAATAAATAAATAAACATTAAAAAATACTGAAAAGGGACATACAACAATAAATATGTCAAAATTAATATACCTTCCGTGCAACTTCGAGTGTAGTAGAGATAGTTGAGAATTTAAAAAAGAACTAAGCACTATAGATGCTATAATGAAAGGAATCAAGTATAAACTGACTTAAAGATATTTTTTCTGCTGGAAGGATCAAAGAATACCTCTTGGAGGAAATGAGAAGAATAAATAACATTAAATGAAGAGGAAGGTTAGATTTTTCCTAAACCATGGAAAAAATGGATGCACATATTCTGGAGGCAATGAGTAAAGTTATTTATATGACAAAAGTATTCCTATTTGAAACAGTGGAGAAGATATTAAATTTGGGTATATTATGGATGAGTTAGAAATTTACTTTTTTAGACATTCTTTGGGGGCACTCATCAGAACTTATTAGTTGAAGAGAAAACTTAAGACAGGAAAACCAGCTAGTTAGGAACCAATCTAATTATCCCTGTATCAAGTGTAAGGTGTGATCTAAGGCAATGGCAATGAAATAAAAAAGTGAATTATTGAATTCTGGTGAATCTTGTAGAATCACTTCTTACAATGCCTCAAAAATCCAGTACAGAGATTTTTTTAAATGCATAAAATTGCAAAAGAAAAACCAGAAATGGGATAACAAAATTGAGATGCAAAGAAAAAATGGAAAGATATAGAGCAGTAATGAAGACAAAAGGGAGAAGAGTGAGTGTGCCTGCCAGGTGCAAGAATGGGGAGTCAAAATACTAGTGAATTCATGCTCTGGAGTCCAGGTAAGATCCATGAGTTAGAGGCATCAGGTTCCTATGAAGGATGACGTGTGGAACAGGAAGACAACATGGAGAGTGGTTGAAAGTCTCTATAAGAAGACTTTAAAACTTTTATTTCATCAAACTCTATATAAGAGTAAGTCAGATCCTGAAATTGTCCCCACCCAGCAGAGCAGGATATTTCTCTAAAGAGACTTGGAACCCAGAGACACCAAAGTTAAGGGTGGGAGTCCACAGTGAAATCAAGAGAATTCCATGAAGGCCCACACACTGAACAAGGAACCCATATAATACGTTCCTCATTTTCCACAGCTTTGTGTACCAGGCCTCTCTCACAGGTGGAGGTTTAGAGGGTTCATCTCTTTGGAATCTCAATGGCTCAAGGAAAAGCAATTGACAGTTGGAGAGAGGGAACATTCTTGATAAAAAAAAAAGCTGGATACCTGTGTAATTACCCTACAGGAAATCTCACTGGCCAATAAGCCTAGAAATTGTACACAAAGTTTCCAATCTAGTTTTAGGACTCTACTTTTAACCATCAAATATCAGCCAAGGATTAGAAAAGCCATGCCTCTTACTAGAAATAAAGAGCACAAAAAGAATAAGCAATGCAGTAGAGAAAAAGCAATGCAAGAAATAGGAGGAAGCAGTCGAAGAAACCCTATAACCAATAGCCTTAAACAGATATGTATAATATATACAAGTATATAATATCCATAAAATAAGAACACTGAGAAGATTATTTAAATTAAGAGGAAAGATTTCAAGCAATACTTGAATTCAAGCAATTTCAGAATTGCCTGTATGGAAAGCTCTTATTCTACCTTCTCATTTGATTGATCATTTGTCTGGATTCAAAATCTAGATTGAACATCATTTTTCACAGAACATTCAAGGCATGATTCCATTTTCTTTTTGGCTTGCAAGTTGCTGTTGAGAAGTCTGAGACGATTCAGAAGCCTGTTTTGTCTCCGCATCTCATTTTTCTGAAATTCTGCAATACCGTGCTTCGCTGTGAAAATCTTTTCATTCATTGAGGTGGATACTAACCAATTTACTTTGATTTGTAAATCCAGACATTTCAGTCCTCGACATTTTTTTATTTCTTTCTGTGGGATTTCTTTTCGTTCAAATTTTCTTTTGTCTTGTTCTGGGATTCTATTATTTCACTGTTTGAACTTTAGGAATAAGCTGCTAAAACTTTATCTGTCTTACCTATCTTCCATTTTGCCTTTTGGTTACACTTTCTGGAGATTTCCTCATTTTTGTATTCCAACTTTTTTATTTAGTTTTTTTTTTCTGCTACTGTATTTTTAATTTCTAAGAGTTTTTATTGCTTGAAATCTTTCCTCTTAATTTAAATAATCTAAAAAACATTATCTCCCATACACTTCTTAGGAAAGTACAGCAAGATTGATTCATTAAAATGAAGTAACCAAGTAGGAAACTTGGAATTCCAGCAGCAGGTTTAAAAGAGTAGGGAATTATGAGAAACTCCCACAACCATGGTGAAGGGAGAGCCCAGGAGAACAGCTCTTCAGCAATTCTAGAGAACAAACTGTCTACATCAGTTGTTACAGAAGAGTTCCAGGGAGAAAGATTTCTAAGAATAAAACAAAAAATTGATTATTCATCTGATGGGTTTCATGTGTGGAGGAAGGTGTTACTTTTCTCTCCAGGTGTTTGTAGATGAAATACAGTAATTGGTAGAGAGAAAACCTAACAAATGAAAATAAAATGATTACTAATTTCTGAGAAAACCAAAAGTTACATGGGAATAAAGTCATAATCACAGCACCCTTATGTGACTCAAGTGTGAATAACATTTATTTAGATCCAATAATGAAAATAGTAAATGTTAATTTAATCAAAACAGAAATAATTGCATTCTGATGTTCAGAAAGGATGAGGAGGGAAGATTGTTAGTATTTCAGAGAAATAAATTCTTACCTTTCAGGGAAAGAAGTAAAAGTTACTACCTAACTAAAAAGAAAATTGCAAAATAATAGCATATACTCATTTTTTAAGATATATGGAAGTAAATCTCAGAAAAAATATGTAAAAGATTCAAGACTATCTGCCTCTTAGAACAGAAATCAAGGATGGGAAAGAAACGTAGATACAGCCCATTAATTTTTGTTTTCGGCGCTGTGGAATTCTTCATATTAATTGATTTGACTGAAAAATTTTTGAGAGGTATAGATGTTCTTGTAAAAAAGAATGAAGGGATCAATGGAACGGAAACAAAATGACCAGATTTTGGAGCAAAGAAGGACCATTTGTTTTAAACCATGGTTTCATACCTGGATGACTGAAGATAATTTTGGAAAGATCATGCAGGAGAGCAAATCTGAAATTAACCAGGGAATAAGGAGTTTGGTGTGGAAGAAGGAATCCCAGACTGACTGGTGGTTAGACAACATGATTTCTAATTCTCATTGCACTCCCAATTAATGTGTGAACTTGGTCAAGTAAATTAGCTTTTGTAGCCTCAGTTTTTTATTCTGAAAAGGAGAGCATTGAACTCAGTGATAACTACCATCCTTCCAATTTATTTGAAGGGAACTTAAATTTTACATGTGTGTTGGAGGTGAGAGTGAAACAAGTGATCTGTGTGCAGGAGACCACTAGAAATGCAGAATGGGGATGAGAAAAGTAGTCAGGGAGATCCTTCTTAAGGCTTAATAAGAAGAACATAGAGATAGAAATGGAAAGATGGAGGACAAAACTTTAAGGAATGACCACTTTAAGGGAGAGAGAAAAGAAAGTAACAAATGAACAATAGAGGAATATTTCTAAGAGAAAAACTAGAATTGTGGAGGCATAAGTTTCAAAAAAAAAATAGAACAGGGGCGCCTGGGTGGCTCAGTTGGTTGAGCGTCCGACTTCAGCTCAGGTCATGATCTCATGATTTGCGGGTTTGAGCCCTGCATCGGGCTCTGTGCTGACCGCTAGCTCAGAGCCTGGAGCCTGCTTCAGATTCTGTGTCTCTTTCTCTCTCTGACCCTCTCCTGTTCACGCTCTGTCTTTCAAAAGTAAATAAATGTAAAAAAATTTTAAAAAAATTAATAAACACAAAATAGAACAGAAAAATAATTTCAGCTATTCATCTATGTGGTTTTAAAATAGTATGAAGAGTCTGATGATAATGACCTCCGAACTTAAACTGGCAGAAAAATTTTGATAGTAGACCAAATTAAATAAAAGCTATAGAATTCATCAAAGGTAAGTTTTTGTTTCTCTTTTTCATTAAATCATTTTAGGCATCACATTATAAATGTTACCATTTGGGGCATCTGTGTGAATAAAGGTAGGCTTTTTATTTATCACCTTTAGAGATGCGGCAGTGATTGAAAACTTGCCTAAGACCATGAATTTTTCATCATAGCCAGGTGGCTATTAAGCCCAACACTCTAAATCCATAAGCCTTACCTGTGACCCAAGCAAGGTTAAATGAAAATAATACTTGATAATATTTCACCAATCCCTATCATGCAGGTACATGCCACTTCCTTTAATTTATTTTCGTGCATATTTATCCATACAGTAAAAACAAACCAGTTACACAAAAATACAAATTCACTTTTCATGTACAAGTGGTAACTCCTTTCTGAATTTTATTTTATTCATTTTTACATTATACTTTGTTTTATAATTTAAAATCTATATTTTATATAACTGAAAATATAATATTATGATTACATATGAAGTCTGTATATTTTTAATTTTTAATGGCAACATGACACACAATTTTATATGTGTATATATATATATACATAGAAATATCCATACAAATATACACACACACACCTATAAGGACTTCTCAATTTCAGCCATAGTATACATCTTTAATTTATAATTGTGTTTTTTTATATCAAAGTCCTCATCATCCTTGTAAAACTATTTGGTCTTTGTTTATGTTTTTTATTACTTTCTTAGGTAATAATTGTATCCAATATGGCATTATTTGGTGTAAGATGTACACAATTTTGTATGACTCCATGAAGTATTTTTGTATTGTCTCCATCTCTTAAGATAGTAAGTCAAATTATGCTTTTGTTATTTTAATAAATTGAAATATTATTTATCTTTTCAACAATTTTGTCATTTATGGTGAGTAATCCTTCCAGTTTATTCCTTAGACCAGTAGGGTTAACTTTAAGGCAAGGGAGATGTTTTTTCTGTATATTGGAAATCTTTAAACATTGGTTTTTCATAAATACTTAATTCAGTACAATAATTGCATTAATTAGATATAGGCTAAGTAGATTTAAACAGAAAAAGACGTGCAATATGAGTCAGTAGAGGGCAGCAAAGATCAGAGAAAAGACATGAATTCAAATGCTGATTCTTAATCCAGGATAAAAAAAGACTGAAAGTTCTAGAGATAGCAAAGGACCAGAGCTTCCCCCAAATGTTTCTGTGAATCTTAAAGTCTTGGTCTTGCATCATCTTGGAATAAAAAATGCACTACCCTGTTATCTTTTGGAAAGTTGACTGATTTGGCTTTCAGTGAACAATGAACATACTCAGGCATTCTCAAGAAATGAAATTCTATACTTTTATGGGTATTTTCTCAAAAAATATGGTAGTTCCAATTTTTTAAAGAAATAATTATGCAATAGGTCAATGGAGAATTTCTGTGGGATTTCTGCTTCTTCAGAGATACCAGATGTTTCCCAACAATTTTTGTTTCCCTGTCTAGAGCAGTAAAAACAACAGATTTATATCTCTTTAAATATAGAGTCATTTTCTGGGTCATTAAGAAACACAAATGTTTATAAAGGCAAAAAAAACTTAAAATTTTAGTGTCTATTGCTACTAATAGAAAACATTTTAAAGTATTTTTATCTTTTAAATATAGTAATAGGAAAATCTAATAATAACCTACCTTTTCCTTGTTTAATTTTCAATTTGCTGTATATAGATATTCACAAATTTATTAAAAGAACATCCAACTCTTTTAACATCAAAGAGGATTCTGAAATTATAACAAATTTTGCTTGTGAGTGATATCTCTACTCTCATTCTACATATTGAAATTCATGTTAAAATGCAATGGAAGTCCTCATTCTTTAGTATTATATCAGTATTTATTCTAGTGGGTTTTAAGATCCCAGAAAACATCAAATTTCACAGGTATTTCTTTGGAAAATAAAACACAAAGAGTAGCCAAATGCTAAAATTGTCAATTAAACAAATAAAATAGTGCTTGTTTTATAATGTCACCCATCTAATATTGACTATGATTGTTTACACAGTCATACTGACTCTGCTTAGTGCCTATTGAATACCCCTGGCAATGCTGTAGCTTGTTTCCTTGAAATTTAAAAAATTAAAGGAGAAACAAGGGGTACTTACCATATAAGTAGATGTATTTGAGGCCTAGAACTGGCTGGTCCATTTGGAAATTGAGAAACATGTAAAAATTTAAAATAAAAACCTCCAATACCATTACAGGTTTTCCATTTATCTGCAAGAGAAGAAAAAAAAATAATATTGGTTTGAGGGTTTCTTAAATAAGACATAAACTAGAACACAGAGACTGTTTTTTTCCCCTCATGTTCTCAAATAATCAACCACTAAACCCTGCTACTTTTATTTTATAAACATTTCTTGAATCTTTCCTCACTTCAAAGAGACCCAAATATGTCACCTATAGTAACTATGGTCACTTTGTAGTGACTTCCTAGCAGTTCTCTTGAAAAAACTATCTATATTGTTATCAGAATGCTAACACAGATACCATGATTTTACTCCACTACCTAAATACCTATAATAAATCTTCATTCATCTGCAGAATACAGTCCAAATGCCTTAATACAGCATACAAGATTATCGTTATTTTTGCATTTGAAGTATATTCCCATTTATTGACCAAAAAGAACTCAATACCCAGTATCCTATATTTAGACAGTGTTGCTACAAAACCAGAATTATAATTGTGAGTTGTAGCAAATAATTTAAAATCATAAAACTAAAAATATATATAATGTCAGTTTAATATATTTCTTAGCATCACAGGAAAACCTATTTAAAAAAAAAGCATAGTAGACAGTTTTCATGACAAAAACTGATGAGAAAAATATTTTCCAAGTTTTTACCAGAAGCAATATAAAGAAGTGAACTGTATTGGAGATTTGTAGAATTAAATACAACAAAACGGCCCCAAAATGGCATTTCTGTCTCTTAGCTACATTCCTTTTTTCTCACATTTCCTTTTCAAAAAACAATCATCAGCTCTGAAAAAAACTAATTCCTTGAGACTTTTATAAACAATGAACAGTCATGGTTGGACATTTCCTCTGAAGAAAAGATGGGAATTAAAACAAAGACACTTTCATCTTCTGTTTGCCCTTGGTAAACAAGTAGTATGAGTTAGAAAAGATCTATCATTTGTTTATTCATCTCCTCATGTGTCCAAGCACCCACAGAAAGTGTTTACAGAACAAAACAGCTCATTTCTTTCTCCAGAAAATCAAGCTATTGCAACTGGTAAGATTAATTAAAACAGCATGAATGTGGAAGAGCAAGTAGCTTGTTAGCCAAGAAAAAGACAACACCAAATAAGCAAATCTTCATTAAATCTTAAAAATGATAAAGGCACTTGTCTTTTAATGGATTAGGGACTTTTAAACACATTTTTTTTCAGCCTTGGTGGATTTTTACTTTGCATGAAAGAATATTCTTAATAATAGAATGGCCTTTAATTGGTGCAGCTGCAAAGAACATTTCCTTTCTGTTATTTTATACATTTAAATATTTAACTGAACAAGGTTAGTTCTTTCTTCCAGTTTGATCATTTGCTATCATATGTATCAACTTGACCCATAACACATGTAAAAGATTACGAATCTTGAAAAAATTTAACATAATTCAAAAAGATACTAAAGTGAATCAGTAAATAATATTCAAATAAATCAATGTAAAAAACCCTGTGTTAGGTATAAAACATGATAAGGAAAATACATGATGAAGTACTAGACTTCAATAACATAAATACAGTTAGTATGAAAAGAAATGAACATGTGAAAAGTCAGATAACACTACAAACACCAACATAAAATGTCATAAAGCAGTAGAACATTAGGTGATAGAATTTCTCTTCCTATTGAAAATTATTACTGAAATCTTGAATTGGGACCCATGGCATGTACCAATTTTATCTTTCCCCTATACTTAGTTTATTCATTCAATACAATGATCTCAGCACTTGACTATGGTTATTTCCATTGAAAATGCTATCATTTTTCCTCTCTTCTATTGAACATGAGATGATTGCACTCACTTTTCTTAATAAGTAGGTACATAGTTATAAACTCCTTATGATTTCATAATTTATATTAAGAATTGTTATCTCCTTATGGTTCCCTAGCTTATTACTTTAAAATTTTTATTCCTAAAACTCAAAATTAATGATTTTGACTCCATCTTAGATGATTTTGGGAGAGTTTGAGGAACTGGTCTTTGCTACAGGAAAACCTGCTAACAGGAAGCAGGAGTAATTCTATGATTATTTATCTTTTTTTTTTTTTTTTTTGAGATATGATTGTTTATCTTATACGTCTTATCAGGAGGGAACACTAGACTGAATCTGAATCTGTAAGTGGAGAAGCAGCAGCAGGTACTCATTGTAGCAAGGACAAGGAAGTAATTTGCTCTTTTGTTTATGCTTTTTCAATGCTTGGATATTATTACTAGTGATCTTGCTTTTGTCCTGATTTATCCTGGTCACAGAGGGGTTTTGTCTGGTAGTGATGTTCTATGAAATTGTTTTTGATCAAAAGAAAAACACAGGCCTAATTGCAAGGGTCAAAACAGCTCAGGACAGCAGCCTAGCCTAGCTGATGGTACCAGACTAGTCCCAGAAGTCAGGAGCTGCTCTCTCTTTCTGAGTTTTCCCTTGAAGGCTAACTGAGGTTTTTCTGATCAAGGTTTCTTCCCCTGGAAAATAGTCTGTAGTCATATTGGACTAGGATCAATCATCTGCTCCTTTCTTTTCATGTTTATTATTTATTTTTTTGAGAGAGAGAGAGAGAGAGAGAGAGAGAGAGAGAGAGAGAGAGAAAGCACACATATGTACATCAGTAGGGCAGGGGCAGAGAGCGAGGGAGACAGACGTTCCAAAGCAGGCTCTAGGCTGACAGCAGAGAGGCAGATCGAGGTTCAAACTAAGGAACTGAGCCTTGAGATCATGACCTGAGACGAAGTCAGACGCATAACTGACTGAACCACACAGGAGCCCAATATGCTCTTTTCTTTGCAGGATGGGTTATTGAACACTCTTATGCGACATTTCCTACACTGCAGCATTTGAAACTCAGGTCAGAACACACCTGCCAACTGCAGCTAAGCAATTATCAGATACAAAATAATCATCGATCCTTGACAGAAATCTTAAGGTCAGGGTTCTAGATTATAGAACCTAGGGAATAGAGTCACCTGTGATTGTTTTAAAAAGTGAAGTAATTTTTTTTCTTAATTTAGTCATGGGTTCATGTGTTTTTCTTGTGTAGAGATGCAGCAAGAGTTTTTCCTATGATATAAATCTTGGTTAATTAAGAGAAAAGTGAGGATGATACAAATTGTCGCTTGCTAATGAATTTAGACTAATTTGAAGATCTTTCAGAGTAAAAGTTGTATTACTCAGTTTTTGCAACAAAATCAAGTTGTGCACCATTTTGCCAGTTTTATCATCTAAGATGTCAACACTGCAGCTCATGTAATAATATGTCTGAAGGAGCCAGTTACCCCTTCTAAGAGGTTTTTTTTTTTTTTTTTTTTTTTTTTTTGAAGAGCATGTTTGTAGCTTCTTTCAGAGGTTTATGGGCATTTTTTCCCAGGGAAACATAATCTGTTAAAGGGATGATAGTCTTCAATATCTAAAAGTCTCTAACAATGATTCTGAATACAATAGATAAAAGAGCATGTGGAAGGCCCAATGAAATCACTTAGGGGAAAATGTAGCTAGACAAGAGAAAAGGACCCAAGGGCACTACAACATTGAAAGTTAGGTAAAGAGGAAGGAACAGCAAAGTAGACTGAGGAAAGGTTTCTGGTAAGTTAGCTTTTTAGAACTCTGAAGAATATGATATCAAAGAGGACATGAAAGGGAAGATTTTTAAAGAGGATACATTGGTCATATGGTCAAATGCTGTTGGAAATCAAATCAAGAAAGAGAAAATGACTACTGGATTGTGCAAAAGAGAGGCCAGGTTAGTTTGGCCAGAAATATTTCAGTGACTGGAGGGACAAAAACTACTTGAGTGAAATAGTGATTGGAATAATAATTAGCTGAAAAGTATAATTCTTAAAAGTTCCAGGTAGCATCAACATACGAATGAGTCTAACAAAAAGTCCACAAAATCTATATTAATGAAATGCTAAGTAAAACTATGCAAATATAAAAGAGAAATTAAACAAGCCAAGATTTCTACTGTGTTTGTTCTTTGATGAAATGACTCATAAATATATCATTTTCCCTAAGATAATGCATTCATGTAACTTGGTCCTAATAAATTTATTCCACAATTTGTCAAGAAATTTTGCAAGTTGATTCTAATGTCTATATAGAAAAAATTTAACTTTCAATAATATCCAGGAAAATCTGAGGCAGAACAGAAGAATAATCAGCACAGAGTAGCCATACAAGACACTAAAACACATTATAAAACAACAGGAAATATTGGTACGCCACAAATGATTGATATAACAGAGAAACCATACACAGTCTTAAATATATATGAATTGTTGGCTACTGGTGAAAGTGGCATTCTACATCAGTAAGGTAAGGGAACAGAGTAGGAATTGATCAAATGGTGCTGGATAATTGGATAGAATCTGGAGAAAATAAATGAGCTAGATTCCTTCTTCCAATCTCCAGAGTAAATAAATTTCAGAAAAAAACAATTTTTTAATAAGTATAACATTTAGGGGCACCTGGGTGGTTCAGTTAGTTGAACATCTGACTTCGACTCAGGTCACGATCTCACAGTTTGTGATTTCCAGCCCTGTGTCAGGCTCTGTGCTGATAACTCAGAGCCTGGATAACTCAGAGCTGCTTCAGATCCTTTATCTCCCTCTCTCTCTGCCCTCCCTGTCTTGTGCTCTCTCTCTCAATCTCTTTCTCTCAAAACTAAAAATAAACATTAAAATTTTTTAAGTAAAATGTTTAAACCATAAAATACAGAAGGAAAACGCTGAAAAATTCTCTTTTATTCTTGATTTTAAAATATCTTTCTAAGTATGGAGCAAAACCTTTCTAAGCATGGTGCAGAATCTATTAAGGAAAATATTTATAAATTTGAGTTCATCAAAATCAAAAGTTTCTCCATAGCAAGAGAAAAAATATTACAAACTTAGTAACTTAGATTTTTTTAGTAACACATATGCTAATAAGTTAATTCTCTTAAATGTGTGTACTGTCCATACAAATCAGTTGGAAAATTTTCAGCAAGCCATTTTTTAAAAATGCACACACATGAATTCACAGAAAATAAGAAATAAAACATTGAAGATATCAACTTTAATCATAACAAAATGAATTGAATTAGAATTTACACTCTGACTGCATAACTGAAACTTTATACCCATTGGACAACTCCTATCTGCTTATAACATTGCTTATAACATGGTGCCTACAGTTAAAAGTACAGGATTGTGTACTTCAACATTTATTAAGAGGGTAGGTCTGATGTTAAGTGTTATTACCACAGAAAAGAGGAGAATGCATTCAAGGAAACTTTGGGAGATGTTGGTTATGTCTATGACCTTGATTGTGATGATGGACCCCAGGTGTTTGCATGTGTCCAAACTCACCAAATTATACACATTAATTGTGAGCAGTTCTTTGTATATCAGAATAAATAAATAATAAATAAAATAAATAATAAATAAAAAATGAATAAAACTGTCTTTAAAAATTACATTTGGCTATCAAGTTTTCAATTAATACTCAGCAAAAGCAAAAATCTGTAATACACTGAGTTAGGGAGGACATGGGAAAACAGTCTGTCTCATACAACCTTGGTATGAACATGCATTGGTACAACCCCCTGTGAGGCAATGTCACACCTATCAAAACTGTAAATAAACATATCCTTTATTTGATAATTCCACTTTTAAGAGTTTATTCTATAAACATACATCATAAAAATAAAAAGATTTTCAGCGTGGTGTTTATGAGATAGCAAGCCATGAAGTTTTTAAAAGGAATGAGACTTACCTATGTAGTTCCATGAAAGACTTCCCTGATAAATTATTAAGTGGAAAAGGAAAGGGTGCTATATTTTGTGCAAAACAACAAAAACAAAATCACTTCAAGAAAGAGAAACCTGAGTATTGGAGATCAATGATAGAAAAATTGCTTACTTTGTACTGTTTAACCTTTAGTACAACTTGAATTTTGTGCCATCGTCATGTGTTGCTTTCTCAAAAAAATCACATTAAAAACATTTTTGGAAGGGACAAAAAAAATCAATGAGAAGTAGCGATTTGATGGCAATGAGTGTTGAGAAGGATACAGAGAAACTAGATTTACATGGGTCAACTTTTTGTTTTTGTTGTGATCTTGGTTGCTCCTTAAAAACACATAGTTTTTGAAGGGTCTATTGTATTTCCATCAGAATGAACCAACTGGATGAGAAGAAAGGGTGATTTTCACGGAGGCAGGAGACAAGCCCCTGAGAAGGCCCAAGGGATTCAATTCAGGTGAACACAGGAGTCTGCCTGTGGTCAGAGCTGGGATGATCCCGTTTTAACAACTGGATGAAGAAAGTTAGATTTTTGTGTGCCAGGGGAACAAAACTCTGATGGAGATGTTAGCCTGGTTGAAACAAGGATACATCTCCCATTTTAACAGATGGAATTCAGATTTAGGTATACAAAAAACAGGTAAGCTTTTATATTAAAAAAAAAATTTTTAATGTTAATTTGTAATTGAGAAAGAGAGAGAGAAGAGACAGAGATAGAGTGTGAGTGGGGGAGGGGCAGAGAGAGAGAGGGAGACACAGAATCTGAAGCAGGCTCCAGGCTCTGAGCTGTCAGCACAGAGCCCCACACGGGGCTTGACCTCACAAAACACAAGATCATGACCTGAGCTGAAAGTCAGAGGCTTAACTGACTGATGCTCCTAAGCTTTTATATTTTTAGGTGAGTAAAAGAAGTTCAGATAGCCTGCATTTAATCAATCCATGAGTTAGAAACTAATTCTTCTGATGGTGAGTCTTGCTGGAGGTAGTGGGAGAATTTTGTGGAAAGAAGATCGAGGGTTACATACTCATCTCTGATCATGGGAAACTGAGTAGGACTATCAGACAGTTTGCGAGTGTTTGAGGATTGTGGTTAACTCAAAATGAAATGACAGTTATTACAAGGGATGAAGAAGATAATAATGGAGATTAATCTGTTTGCAGGAGCGTATGATGATTCACGTTGCAATCTAAACTAGGCTAAAGGTAAGTGAAGATGGGGAGAGGAGGCCAAAATGATGTAGTTGTAGGATAAATGGATTGTCCTATTCAAATAGTTGTCCTGGATATTGGTAGAGAAATGGAACCAGAAAGCTAAAAAGTCAGGCTAGAGCAGGATGTTTGACATAGAGACCTTAGTGACAATAGACAACAGAGTAGAACCACCAGAGTAGGTGGTCAGAGGGAAAGACTAGAAAAAAAGGATTTTTCTGTTCCTCATTTTCTAAGAGATTTAACAAGTAGTAGGTATTGAATGTTATCAAATACATTTTTATCCTCTTTTGAAATGAACTCTTTTTTTCTTATTGAATATATATAGAGAGAGATCTATGTATATACCTATATAGAGATATATCTATCTTATATTGCTAATTGTTAACCAACTTTGTGTGGAATACAACTACTTGAAAATAGGGATTACTTTTTTATACAATGCTCTAGGATTTTATTTTGAATTTTTACATTTGCAATCATAAAAATGATTACCCTTTCAGGACCATATTACCTTCAAAGGCTGAATTGGATAATTTTCTACCCTTTTCTGTGCTCTCAGCCACATGATTTGGCATGGAAATGTTAAATCTGTTCCTTGTAAATCTGTAATAAATCATCTGTTTTTATTTAGAGTTTTATGTGGAAATAATTTTTCAATATGTATTTTTTCATTTTACTCCCTATTTCTTGGCATACTTTAGAAGTTTATTATTGCCCACAAGATCATTTATTCCATAGAAATTTTCAAATGTATTAGCATTAGGGAGTATACAGTATTATTTCATAATTTTAATACCCTACTTATAAGTTTTGTATTTCCTTCTCTCTCATGAAAAATTTGTATTTCATGATTATAGTTCCCAGAAATTTAACATTCCATTTTTTCCCCCAAAGAATTAACTCATGTTTCCTTTGCAGTTCCACTATATTTTCTTGTTTTTTAATTCATTTAATTCCTTCTTTCCTTTTTATTCTTTTCTTCCTTCTTCTTTTTTTCTTTCTTTTTTTAATGTGACTTTATAATTTTTTCTGGATTATTCTATGTTAAAGACTTAGTTCATTTTTGTATTATTGTTTAATCATGGAATCATGTAGAGCTTTGAACCAATTATATCACTTTGGCTTTGAAGCAACTCTATCAATTTTAGAACATTGGGTTCTCATCTTTGTTATTTTTCCAATGACTTATAATCATCCATAATGATAATTTTAAAGGGTTTTTTTGGTCTCAAATATCAGATTGATGACAGTTTGAATTTTTTATTTGCTGCTTTTTCTTTTCAAATTTTAACTTTCTGTATTTCATCTTACATAGTATCAGAGGGTTTTGTTTTGTTTTGTTTTTAATGTGCATATTAAAAGAACTGACCTGGAAATCCTATGTGAAGAAAAGCCTGAGAGTCACTGTAATTCTTTTGATGTTCTTGGCATTGAAATATCTCACTAACATTATCCTAGTTCATGGATGCTCTCTAACTAGCAATTTATAGTCTGTCACTAGCCCTTTTTTTTTTTTTTTTTTTTGGAATTCTGCTTTATCATGGCAGACGTCTGTGGGTTTTATTGTTTTGTTTCTGGTGGGGTTATTTTGCATGTTAACTTTTTTTTTTTTTAACAAAAAATCACAGGGGGAAAAACATTCTGAGAGCTGGTTAGTTAATACCTTGGGCACAAAGAACAAAGGATACATAAAATACTATTATCAGTAAAGGCAGGCATTATCTTACTAAAGGGATTTTAAAAAATATGTGGCATGGCAATAATTGTTGTGCATAATTGCTGATGTTCTGAGAACAAAACAATACTGCTAATATCTATATAATGCTTTGAATTTTATAATTGATACTTGACAATTTTATGGTTGAAATTCCTGGACCAATCATGACATGATTTGTTTTTAAATGTCTGTAATTATAGAGTCAAACCATGAGAAAATAGATCACTCTATCCATTAGTGATAAATCCATAAGAAAATACAAAAATATTACACATCTTCATGCTATCTTCCTGAAAGCTGCGATACAAACCACAAACCCTAAATTTCCCTGAGGCTCACAGTTTAGGTGGTGGCCCTGGTTAAATGCATATGTAGGAACTAATTTAAAAAAATAAATTCTAAAAGTCAGAAGTAACTATGAAAGAATAGCAGATTTACTTGTGATATGTGAGTTTCTTGTGAGGAGACATTTTAAAGTGTGACTGATAAATAGCAAAACTGGAGTGTCCCAGAATGTTATATACTTAGTGAAAATTAGACTCCTACACACATCCTAATAGATAAACTGTCAAATCGTCATATAACTTTTTTCCCTAAGAACAGATAGTTCCTATCTTTAGAGTTGTTTTTATTTTTTTGAATTTTTTTTAATTTTTAAATAAAATGCTGTCCTGTTATGTTTGGTTATTAACTTACACATTTTCCTTCCTACAAAAAAAAAATCCATTTCTCATTTATTTGTTCAGAGCCATGCACTACCATGAATGCATTTAAACATTGTTTAAGCATATAAACATTCAATTTTCCTGAGTGCTAGTTTAATGAAGTCACAGAAAAAGCTTACTCCAGTTTTCTTTATACATTTTTACTGTTTCTCATTCTACTTTATCACCACGTTTTTTCCTTTTCCCTGAAACATTGGTATAGCCCAGAATTCCAGTCTAGTGTACTTCTCTTTCCATCTGTATCTATTAGCTAGGCAAGTCCATAATTTTAGCTCAATTGCTTCCCACTTGTCTATACTCCACACAGTATCTGACCATCTTTCAAAAAACATAGGTCATATTATTCAACAATCCAATGATTTTTTGAGCAACCATGTTGTAGACACAATGCTAGAGTGGAAAGAAAAAACAAAAACAAATGAAATATTGTTCTCGACATTGAGGAGTTAGAAGTCTATTGCATTATATAAGTTCCCACTTCTAGAAATTCTCAATGACTCTCCATTACTATAAAATATGTCCAGACTTTCAAGACCTCCACAGATTTTAGTCTACCTGTAGTGAACATTTTGTGTTCTCTCTCTCTCTCTCTCTCTCTCTCTCTCTCTCTGGTAGCAACATCTTGAACTCTTTTGGAAATCAACCTCTGGTCACTCAATGCATGCACTTTTTTAGAAAAGAGGCATGTGACTCAAAATCAGCCAATCAATACACTGAATTCCCTAGACCACAGTAGTTAATTTAATGGTGAAAATATGGGCCAGGCTTAGTCAATGAGCACAATTTTCTCTTCCTGGTCACAGACATTAATAGAAAATTAATAATGAACCAAGGTGATCCAATAAGACATAAAAGAGATACAAGCCTTTTCCACTAGACTTGAACTTGGGAAGATATCAGTTGAAGTTTCTTTTGTCATATTATGAGTGCAAAAAGAGAATCTATCTGTAATATTAGGGTTTGACCAGGAAATGGAACAACTATAAGCAATACGGAATAAGAGAGTTATTACTAAGATAAGACATTACTCGACTGTGAGCGGTTGCTGAAGAAAGCCATGGGAAGGACACTGCCTTTAAGTCTGGTGATAGGCCTGAAATTCACATTCGAGAAGTAAAACTTGGTGTGAAATGGGGAGAGAGAATGAGAGAAAATTGGGAGCCATGAATTCCTGTTGGAAACCACAAAAACAACTGGAACACAAGGACACACTGGAACCTGAGCTTATCTCTCACCTCCTCCAATCCTGACATCAAGGGTTCCCTGCTGAAGAAGCTGATATGCATTTCTTAAAAGGGCTACATATAGGCTTTACCTGGACCCAGAGAAGCTGAAGGATGAGGTGTGGCAAGTGATAAAGGAGTTACAGGCCACATCTTCCCATGTGCTAAAACAAAAACTCCACATGTACAGTCAACAACATCTTACACTGACTTTCAGAGCTTAATGACTACAGCTTCACTTCCACTTTCCAAATCTTGCTGCATTTGACTTGTGACAAACCCTAATCTAGAATCATAGAGAAAAAAGAACTGTAGTTCCAGTTTAGCAAAACAGCACAAAACCAGTAGGCTATCTAAAAAACAAATCAACAAAGAAAATGTGAGTCTAAAACATGAACAAAACAAAACTTGATCCTCTTGACATCCCCCAAGATCAAGCAAGCCCTGGGCTTTTCAGTTATGAGTCAATATACTTTCTTTGGGATAAAGTACTTTGGATTGTATTTTCTCTCACTCATCATCAAAAGATACAAAAGCTGGCACTAAGCATGGAGCCTTGTGAATGACACCGAATTCATAACTGACAGAATTGAGAGGGGAGAACTCTCACACCTCGGCTTGGGGGGGGGAGATATTAGTATTTGTAATTGGTTATAGAGGTTAGAAATAGGTAAATATGCACCGTTTTAGGTTGGTGTTTAAACTTATCCTTATGGAAGCAGCAGGATTCCTGGTCTTGATATGAAAAATATAGGATTTCAGAGTGTGGTTCTTGTTCCTACGGGTCTCCATAAGTCCTATAAGAAAAATATAAGCTTATGTTGAAATTGGTTCATTTGAGCACAGATAGGGGGAAAATGTGACTTTATGAAGAAATACCTTTCTTACCTGAGAACCATTCAAAATCACTGAGAAATTTAAAAGATTAGAAAGCTGAATTCCCTCTTCCAAACTAATATTACTGCCAGCAAAAGCAGGGAAGCAAGAACAATAGGAGGAAATAATATTAAAACCTGTGAAAAGTCATTTTCATCAGGCTTCTCCAAAGAAACTCCTATTTTAAACTTAGAAAAGAGGATGGTTATCCCACCTCAAAGATGCCACATAACATGTACTTGGGAACAAGAATCAGACCAGCTCTATCACCCAACCCCAGTCAATGTGGTAAATTGTTCCAAGGCAGAAGCAAGGTTTAGGTAATTAGATGAAGGGGATGGACAGAGTAATGTGGCTAGAAACTATTAAGAGAAAAATATGGGACCTGGTTCTAATACAACAATCGGCTTGAAGACATTTCTGGCCTTGGTAGTAGCCCATGGAATTGTCTAGAACACATAGATTGAAAGCCCACTAACATTTTAATAGAGTTGTCCCATCATCACTGGAAAAGTACAGGTTACAACTACAATCCCTAAGACATATCCCAAATTCCTTATCCCATCAAAATGGAAGGAGGTAGGGCATACCACCCATGTACAACTCCCATTTGAGTACGGAAGACAAAAAATAAGGAAAACCAAAAAATTAAATTAAATAAAAAAGTAAGGAAAACCACCCAGAAAAGAAGCATCAGGCCAACTGTTTTAAAACAACTCCTTTTAGCAACAGAGACAGGGCAAAGAAACTTTGCAATATTTTTGAGCCAGATATTATATATGGGTTGGACTCTTGGCCACTATATTTTATTTCCCATTTGCCTTATCCAACAGAAGTTTTATTGCAAATATTTCTTTTCTCTGTCATTGTGTTTTGCAAATGATAAGTTATTGTATAGATGCACATTTTTTGTTAGTTTGCTGGACCATGAGAACTACATCCAGACCTAATGAACAAGAATTGAAATTAACCAGAGGCATGGCCCTGGAGCTGGATCCTATAACTGGGAACAAAGAATTTAAGCATAAGATTGTGTTTGTATGTGAAGTGGCCAAAAGGACGGACTATAGGGGACCTTTGTTGTTTTTCAACTGCCATGACTCATAACCTCTGTTATTCACATGGGTCTCTACCCTTAGCTCCAGGAGTGGGGTATCACCACACACTTGGCCTGTAGTACACTGCAATGTTGAATAAGAAGTGGGAATCTGACCAAATGGATCCAATCAGAATGGATTACAGGTGAAGCTTGGAAGTGATCAAAAAGAAGCTTGCTCTCTTTCCTTCCAGATTTGAGCTGGAAAGTAACATAAGCCAGAAAGCCCACACCATTATAAGGAGAATGTCTAGCAAAATCTCAACTCATCAGACAAGAAGCAGAGCTGAGCAATGCAAAAGAAACCAAATCCTGCTAATTGAGAAAGGCCCTGAGTTGAGAAGGGTTACATTTCTCTAACCCTAGATTTGTCCGTAACATAAGCTAATTGTCTTTTCAGTTAAAGGTGTTTGAGATTGAATTTGCTTTCACTTTTAACAGAAAAATAAATCCCAACTAACCTTTTCAATTTACCCCTCCCTCCTCAATCCACAATTTTATCCCATAGTCACCAAAAGCATAACCAAATCTCACATTTTGTAGACTTGGCTCTTGGAAGGCTTTTGTATGGAATATCCATTTTCTTCTCCTGCTTTCTTCCCACTATGTACTCACTAAGACTCATATACATGTTGCCTCCTTTGCAAAAGCCCTCCAAAACCTTCTTAATCAGTTAATGTGCTTCCAAAGGCATTACCATTTCTACGTTGATAACTAAAATGACTGATGTATCTATTGTGTGTGTCATTCAGAGATAATAAAAAGATTTTGTTAATTAACTTGTGGGTTTCTGGGTTTTCTTATATACCCTATTGGTTGCTTTGTCTTTCTACAGAAAATTACCACAGGTATCCCTTCTCCCATTTTCAAAAGTTTGCATTATGCTAATTTATTTTACAAAAGATCTACACTTAGTACCCGTTTTGGCTAACTCAAAGAAATCCAAAGAGGATTTGGGCTTTCAAGAAAAAAGGTGAAAAGCAAACAGTATTCAGCATTTGTTTTACTGCCAGACTTTATAGGGGCAGCACACACCTCAAACAGCAAGTGTGGCCCTGCCACCCTCTTTCCCTGGGAACTACAGTCTGCATCTCAGCACTATGCTCCATAGCTTTGAACTCTATCTATGAGCATCTGTGCTTTATCTTGATTTATTCTGCACATCCACCTGCAAGATGTGTCCTGCGGTATGAAAAAAGCCTCCGAGAGTTTATTTTTTAAGTCTGATAATGTCCAAAGTTTTCCCATATAAATTAGTGATAATTTATCCTTCACCTTATGCCATTTTAGCTTAAGAAAGGTTTCTTAGGAACATTCTACTTTCAGACAGCACAGGGAAAAATCCATACGTAGGATTTAAAATAATTTGTAACAAGATACTGGCAGTTGCAGTTAATTGTCATTTCCAAAAAGCATATTCCTCTTGTGAAATCATTTTTTAAAAGAAGCATATGACTTCTTTTGAGTAGGAAAGGTATAACATTATACTTACTTGTAATATTTTTGCATCAAGTAGAGACAATGAATATTGACTTCTAATTATATTTAAATGTTGTGTGCTTTTCTGTGTTGAGCCCCTCCAGAATTTTTTTTTTCTTATTATTTACTCCCATTTAAATTAGTACTGAAGTTGACTGAAAAATAATAATTTCCCAAAGGCCCATAAACGAGTATTTTAAGTCTGGCTACACTCTATTGCTAAGGTTATGTTTTAAATGCCTTATGTTATGTGGCTATCCTATCTGATTCTCAAGGGAAAAGGTAGCATAAATAGGGACAGTGATTATCAAAACTATTTTAGGTATTATCTTGGTGCCCAAAACAGAGAACATTAATTTTAAGGGGGGATGTTATAAAAAATATCATATCCTCTGTTTCCTTTAGTTCAGAAAGTTCTAGCATGGTGTTTTATAAGCTTTTTTTCATATGTTTATGGCACAATGCTAACTGTTTTTATTAGGAAGTGGTCTGCTGGCTGAGAGCCCGTTCATTGTATTGCAGCTTTGTCCCTCAGCTGTATCAGAACAACAAACTAAGAAGTTTACACTTCCTCATTAATTCTGGAAAACCCATACCATGAATAACATATCATGAACCTGTGAACCTTTTTAAGTCCTGACAATTGCTGGAAGTGTTTTATTTATAACAGAACTCAAGAATATCCCATTTAAAAGGAAACAGTGGATATTGTGGAAACCAAGTCTCTGAGTGTCATAATTTTCTTAAAGGATAATTATTGTGATCCAAATCCTGTGAGTTAGGTCTTAATAGCTTGTAAGCCTATTTCCTTTTTCACTGGTTTCTCATTTGTTGAATATAACATCATAATTTTTTATTGTGAAAGATAACATAAGAGATCATTTTTAAAGTTTGATGCTTCCTATAATTTATGGGGACAATTCAAATCACTCATGTCTTAAAGATAACACTGGACACAGATCATCTAAGTCTGATTTCTAACCTCCGGCCTCTGTAACTTAGTTCGATTAATTTAATTTTTCTAAACCTTAAATCCATTTGCAAAAAGATGAGAAACATACTTTGCTTACAAGTCTGTTATGACTGTATGAGATAAAATAAATAGAAATTACACTGTGGGAGGGGGAAAAAAGAAAGAGAGAAGGAAACAAAGGAGAACAAACTGAGGGTTGCTGCAGGGAAGGTAGGTGGGGGATGGGCTAAATGGGTGATGGGCATTAAGGAGGGCACTTACAGGAAAGAGCACTGGGTGTTGTATGTAAGTGATGAATCACTAAATTCCACACTTGAAATCAATTTTACCATATATGCTAACTATCTAGAATTTAAATAAAAGCTTAAAAAAAAAAGAAAGTACATTGAAAAAAAAAATGCCTGATGATGAGACCCAACAAACAGCAGGGTAGGCATTCATTCTTAATAGGCCCTAGGCTAACAACATCAACAACTGCGGTATTTATTCAACGAACAGTATCAACCATGAGTATTTACTTCGGGTCAGACATCTTTACAAATGCTATCTATTTAGCAGTAATGATAACTTTTGCCTGTTGTCATTACTGCTGTTTTATTATTTTGCTTTTGTTGCCCAAAGTTTAGAAATAATGTACTTGCCTAAATTAAATTCTTAGATTGGGAGAAAATGTCACTGAAATTTTGGAAAGAAAAAAAAACATAAGAGGACCACACATGTTCCCTCTCTTCCCCTCAAAAACATACTCTCCAGCTCGTAAGCAGCTTTCTTAGTACAGGTTTCCCCCACTACCCAGAAGAAAAACATTCCTGTGAAACTTTTCATAAGCCAAAATAGCATAAGACTAAGAAGCAATTACCATTAATTTATATGGAAACATTTTTGAGCACTCCCAGACCCCTAAAAATAACCTCTCTAAGATTTTTTGATACTGTAGGACACATCTTGCTAATGGATGCACAAAATAAATCCAGATAAAGCACAGATGCTCACATACACAGTTCAAAACTATGAACCTTGATGCTGAGTGTAGTTCCCAGGGAAGGAGCTTGGAAGAGCCACAATTGGTGCCTCTATAAAGGTCAGCAGAAAACAAAGTCTGAATGCTATTTTTGTTTTTGCCTTTCTTTGGTGAAAGTGAAAACCCTCTTCAGGTTTCTTTTGGTTTAGTGAAAACAGGTACTAATGGTAGGTCCTTTTATTTATTTATTTTATTTTTTTTAACATTTATTCATTTTTTGAGAGAGAGATAGAGTGTGAGTAGGGGAGGGTAAGAGAGAGAGGGAAATACATCATCTGAAGCAGGCTCTGAGCTAGGAGCTGTCAGCACAGAGACTGACAAGAATTAAGATCATGACCTGAGCCGAAGTCAGACTTAACTGACTGAGCCACCCAGCCGCACCATAGTAGGTCTTTTTAAAAGTGAAGTGGCATAATGCAAACTCTCAAAATATGGGGGATATCTGTATCCTTATCTGGCTCTGTAACCTGCTCTTTCCCTACAAGGTTCACATCGTCTCTTGATCTTCACTATTCCCCTACTTTGATTCTTTCAAATCTCATGCAGCTACTCCTGCCTAATATGTCTCCCAGATGAAAATCCATATTAGTTTTTCTAGACATATATTTATTTGTTTTGGTAGAAAAAGCTTTAGATTGACCATTAACCAAAGATTACACAAAGATTCATTGGCTCTCTCAGGGCATGCCGCTGTGGGCTTTGGGGGAGGTCTGTCCCATCAGTTTGCCATTTTCATCCATCAACCCCATCTATTTACTGCTGACCTACAAGGGCTATAACCATGTCAGAGGTGCCACAAGAAATATTTATCCTTGAGAACAGAAAAGAAAAAAGAAAAGAAAAGCAGAGAACCCTTTACTTTGGAAATTGATGAGCCCCATTCTTGGTTCATCAGTTTTGGACTTGACACAGCAGAGAAACAGAACAGTGGCTCAGTTTGTCAGCTGCAGCCCTTCCACTTGACAATCCAGGGGGCAAGTTCATCCACCTCACTCCAAGAGCTTGTGCACAGATCCTTCCATCCTTGTTGAGGATTCAGAAAGTTTTCAGAGAAACCTTGCTACCACAGGCACCAATCCTCATGTGTTTCACAATGTGATTTTAAATATATGCCAATGACCTTGTCTCAAGGGAAATTACAAAACACGTGTGTCCATGCATGTAAGGATACATAACCTTACAGATTAAATAACCATTCTGATTTATGAAGTTGGGAGAGTAGATTTTGTCTGATAGGTTTCTACTGCTGTCAAGAACAGATTGGTAAGTTTGGCCCAGGCCCTACAACTTAGGCTCTTAGTTATTTAACTTCTTTGTGCCTCATGATATAGGAAAGGTATACTCAGGAGTTTATTTTGAGAATTGACTTTATTGGTGTGACCTTAGAACATTTTTGTAAAACCTTCAATAATTGTTAGACAATATTACTTCAAAAATACCTAGGAAATTACTGTTACTTTTTAAAAATAGTATTTTTAAATTTTAATAGACAACAGCATTTGATTGTAGAAAATGTAAACCAAATATTTGGATAAATGCAGAAATCTCTTTTGGGTTTGCATTTGAATATGTTAAAATATGATAATGTATTCTGTCTCCTGATAATTCATTCAAATAAACATTTATTAAGCCACACACATGCTGAACTTCTTTCTATTTTTTGTGTATGCAAAGCTTGTTTCTAGTTCAGATTTTCTGTAGCTGGTTTCTTTTCATAATTCAGGTATGAACTCTGATTTCCCCTCCTCAAAATGACCTTGCTTGATTACCCAGTCTATTTTTGCTCCCCCAAAAATCTCTATAACATTGCCCTGTTTCATTGTGCTTGCCACCTCAATTACAATCGAAATATATGTGAATTATATACTACCTATTTCAATATGTCTCCCTCCACTCTTGTTATTTTTGTTTACTGCTATATCACCAGAGCCCAGAATAGTTCCAGACCAGCAATAGTAACAATAATACCTTACATTTATGCATTTAATAAGTATAAATCCACAATTTGCTTTATGCACTTCACATTCATTGGCAATTTAATCCTCATCACAATCTTGCAAGGTAAATGCTATACGATACTCAGTTTACAAATGAGAATAAAAAGGCAAAGATTGGTAAAGCCAGTGCCCATAATCACACAACTAATGAGTTCTTAACCACTACTCTAATCTACCTCTGAGTAGGCATTTAACTCATAGCTGTTAAATAAATGACTAGATGTATTAGATTTGGGGCAAGGACCTGAAGAGGCAAAGGTCAGGTCATGGTTCACATGAGTCTACGTGAGGGAAATAGATATGGTAAGCTAATAAGCAAGATAGCACTTTATTTTTTTTATTATTATATATATTTTACATTTTATTTATTTTTGAGAGACAGAGAGAGACAGAGCAGGAACAGGGGAAGGGCAGAGAGGAAGACATAGAATCCAAAGCAGGCTCCAGGCTCTGAGCTGTCAGCACAGAGCCTGACTCGGGGCTCGAACCCATGAGATCTTGACCTGAGCCGAAGTCGGTTGCTCAACCGACTGAACCACTCAGGCGCCCCAACACTTTAAACCTCTACAGGGATAGATGTCAGTATATCTCACTAAAAGTGAAAAAATAAGCCAGATAGATTGATTCAATGAATCACAATAAACACTTTGAAAGAAGCTTTTACAGGGCACATGGAGAGTATAAATGTGGAGGTGGCATTTTGTTTGGTGATAAAGTCCAATTTTCTTAAGGAAGATGATGGCTCATGCCTATTTTGAGGGAGAACCGTGAATATGGGGGTCTTAAATTGTGCAGCATTGGAAATCTATAAATGAAACATTATATAACAGAGTAGAAAATGCCTGAAACCTGTAAGCCATCTCGACAACCCCCCAAAAACACTGCATGAGATTCATTCATATCCCAGCACATCAGTGGCTCTAGCTAAATATGGTTCCACTGCTAGCCAAGCTGTTGCCATGGATATGTGAACAAATGACAGTGTGGAAATGGTCTGTAACCATTGCGAAGCTCGTAGAGAACAAATGCCAATGAGCATTCCTCCATTGTAAGCGATGCAATCTTTGTAAAACTGAGCATAGGAAATTGCATCATTCATTTCAAGAAAAGTAACAAATTTAGAATTTATAACCATTGGTCATAGCAACCAGATAGTAGAATTTAAAATATTCATTCAATGTTATTAAAGCCTGTCTAGTCACCATAACCTGTGGTTTAAATATTGTTCTTTTAAATTTATTTTTTACATGTATTTATTTTTGAGAGACAGAGAAAGACATAACACAAGTGGAGGAGGGGCAGAGAGAGAAGGAGAATACAAAGCAGGCTCCAGGCTCCAAGTTGTCAGCACCGAGCCCAACACAGGGCTCGAACTCATAAACTGTGAGATCATGACCTGAGCCAAAGTCGGACACTTAATCGACTGAGCCACCCAGGTGCCCCAATATTGTTTTTTTTTTAAATTTGGGGGTTTCGCTTTGGTAATCTCCAGTAACATTAATAAATTGTAAAATTTTACAAGGTACTTTATAATGAAAAATGTGTATATTCATTTCGAGAACACTAAGATGTTAACATATACCAACATTTAAAGGAGAAATATGAAGAAATAGTAGCCTGGTAATTGTCAATTTTTATCCTTTATAACCACTGATCTTTATTGAAGTGGCCTTAACTGGCATCATATGATGTATTTCTGTATGTAAGGTAATTTTGTAGAAAAAATTAAATTTTATTTTCAAATTTCATTTTTACTTTTTAATTTTTAAATAAACTCTTAAGCTCACTTTGGATCATGTATTTTAAGAATATTATTCTTAATCACTACAGAGGGTTTAATGTGGTTATTTAGAGGTGACACTGCTTACAGGTTTATGATATTTCTCAATTTCTTAAAAGGCTAAAAACTGGAAAGCTTTCATGCATACTATGAACCAAATATATTATGCTATATTATGTTAGAATATGTTCAATTAGTTAAAATATGTTGAAGATGAGGAATCTTTTTCAGGTATTACAGTTTATTAGATATAAAGGTAGAATTAAAACTGTCCAAACATATATACATATATGCAAATATGAATTTAGTGTTATTTTCTTGTAAGTAATCTTGAATTAAATGGAATTGAATCTTGAATTGAAGTGATCTTTAATAGATGATTTTTAAGATACTTCAGGAGAAATATTTTTTCATATGTCATTTGATTACTTGTCATTAGTAATTACTATTATAGCTTCATAATTTGCTTCTTTTGTCTAATATAGTCATTTTATATTTTTTCATTTTTCATATTTTATATGAAAATATAGAAATTTTTCATCCTAAAACCAAGCAATCAGAAACAATTTTTAAAAGTTGTAGGATGTTTTTTGTTTTTTGTTTTTTGACAAATCAAAGTGGCACAGCAGGTTAGATTGTCATGCTGAGCTTGGCAATGTTCAAGTAAGATTTCTTGCTTTTAGTAGGCGATAAAAAATGTATTTTTTTCCTGCTGGAAATTTTCTGGTTTAACATTAGCATGAAAGAATATATAACCTTTAAAGATTTTTTGAATGTTTATTTATTTTTGAGAGATATTTATTTTTGAGAGAGAAAGAGAGATAGAGTGTGAGTGGGGAAAGGGCATAGAGAGAGGGAGACACAGAATCCGAAGCAGGCTCCAGGCTCTAAGATGTCAGCACAGAGCCCGACGCAGGGCTCGAACCCATGAGCCGTGAGATCATGACCTGACTAGAAGTCAGACGTTTAACTGACTGGGCCACCCAGGTGCCCCAAGAATATGTAACCTTTAGAACGTAGTTTGAATTAATCCAAAAGTTTATATTATATTAGAGTAAAAGTTTTCTGGAAAAAAAAAACAATTATTAAGAATACATATAGTATCCTGAAAAATATGCTGATAAACTTCATTTTAATGTTCTAAATAGCTCTAAGAGTATTTGAAGCAGCAGGAGTATAAGAACAAAGAACACATGAAATCGGAGCAGAGAGAGGAAATTAAAGGCCGTATGGCATCTACTCTGAAAATGGGGAAACCAAATTGTAAGGATATTTAATCCTAAAGTTAAGAAAAGAGATACAAAAAAAAACAATGTTCTCAATCGATAGTGAAAAGATGCTTTGATTTGGCTTTTGTAAGAAATTACACTAAATTTTCCATTCAAATTCCTCATTCAAATTTTCTCACTCATATTTTTATTGCATTCTTTAATTGAAGCTGCATTTTAAAAAACATTTTAATTGAAGCTATATTTTTTCTGTCAAATACATTTTACTTATCTTGCCTTTTCATAAATGCAAACAGGATTCTTCTGCTTTTGTTATTTTTTCTTATGCAAATTGGGCTATTTAGTTTTTCATTTAATATGTGGAGATTTTAAATTTCACACACAATCACTGCCCACTTGACTCACTGTTACCACTTTTCAGAGAGAACCACCCTAAGCTCTTATTATTTTTCTTTAGTAAGACTGGTGGTTGCCAGAGATGACATTTTTTTTTCGATGACATTTTTGATAATTATAGAAGTTGTGAAAAATTGTTGGCCACAATACTTTAGGGAATTATTAAGGAGATGCTCTTTGAGTCAATACCTAATCTATTGGCCTTAATATTTTTTTTCTTTTTTTTAAGTAGGCTCCATGCCCGGCTTGGAGCCCAATACAGGGCGTGGACTCAGGACCCTGAGATCAAGACCTGAGCTGAGATCAAGAGTCTCAGGTTTAAAAAAGAAAACAAAAAAGAAAAAGAGTCTCAGGCTTAACCTACAGCCTCCCCACCCTGTCCAGGGCACTCCTGGCCTAAACATTTTTAACACTGTGTTTCATTCATTTAACAAATATTCATTTTGTGCAACTCTGCTATGTATAGTTCTAGGTACTTTACTTCCAGAACATTGTCTGAGTAATAAACAGTGACTATTTCTATATCTTCAGCACCTGGAATAACTTTATTATTCCTATTTTTTACTGTATCCTCAGTAATGAGGAAAACTTAAAAAGTATAACTAATAAATACTCAACAGTCTACCTTATAGTACCACTAGGGATAGTCCTAAGTTGTGAGTTATTTGCTTAGACAGGTTAAATTTTTTTAAGTTAAAATATACAAAATTTATAAAAAAAATAATATCATATATGTATTGTTTTCAATTGTTTATGTAACTAATTTCTCTACCACTAAACTAATTTTTTTAATTCCTAGAAACTACCTTTGCAAAGCATAAACAACCTAATATAAACTCATTTAATTATTGAATTTATTTTAATCCCAAAATATTAACATTAAAAGCATTAAACTATCAAGCCTCAAAATAATCTCAATGTTCAAACCTTTATTTTCATTTGAATTTCTTAAAAGAAGTTGAAGCTTTTCCTAAGACACTCAGTAATTGACAGGAATAAAATAAAAATTCAGGTCTCCTACTTTCAGAACATATTTTCTTCATTGAAACCTTTTTTATTTTCTCTATCAAGGCTTTTGGTTAAAAAAAATTCCAGTCTCCATAATATAAAATGGTCACTATTTTTTAAGATTTAAAGCAATGAACAGAAAGGAAATGGAGGTGACTGCTGGGCAAACCCAATAATTCTAGTATCTTTTTAAACTTATTTTCTAGTCATATAACTTTTCTTCTAAAACATTAGTGCTAGCTAGAGATGGCTAGTTGTTTGCCAAGAAGTCTGGGTAAAGTTAGGTACTTCTGTATCAGAGGAGTGGACCTGTTCTAGGACCTGACGGCCCTCACCACTTTCCATCCAAGGGGGGATCATGGGGCTGGTTCTGGCCAAAAGAGAACGTGAGTAGAAATGGTATTAACTAGTCCCTCTCAAACTTTAGTTTGCATTAAGATCACATGAAGAGCTGGCTAAAACATATATTTCTGGGCTCCACCTCTTGAGTTTCCAATTTGGTAGATCTGGAATAAGGCCTGTGAATTTGTAGTTTTAACCAGTTAGTAGGCAATGGTGATGTTTGTTGCCTCTCCATGACTCACACCTTGATACACATCACTACTACTTTGCCCATGTCCAGAACAAAAAGGTTTGCTTTTTTTAAATGGTGTCATTATTTTTTAGTTATAAAAAACCAAAAAGTAATTGCCATCTGTTTACAATTTGACGCATGAATACATTCTCTACTACCACCAATTTTAGTTATAAAAGTTGTGGACATTTACAAATTCAGTTTTTAACATGGATATTTCAAAAGAGGAAAGTCTTGTTCAATCAGGGGATAGTTTTATGGAAAGAGATGTAGGAAAGAGATAAAGAATAAAAGCTATGCATTTAGGGCATGATTTATCATCTGCAAGTTATCCCTAAGAAAGCATAGCCAGAAGAAAAAAAATGATGCAAATAAAGTGAAAAAAGATATGTTTTATGGATCTTGGAAGATCTCTACTGACCACCATGATGATGTTAATTACTTTCTGATGTAAACTACAACAAATGAAGCCGTTCCTAGTACACTTATTATGAGCTTCAGAAAATCACAAGCATGTGAGCACAATGCAAACTCCCATTTTCAAGATGAAAACAATAAGATGTTCTACTGGTATGCCAAGAATAACTCTCTGGCTTCAGAAATTCTCCCTTGAGAGCCATATTATACACTTATCTCTCAGTCCATTTTTTAGTTTATGTATGACCTGCTCACAGCTCAACAGCCTCACTCCTCACCTTCATTTTCACATCTGGCACAATGTGTAAACAGCTTACCCAATGCATCATTCAGTCTTCATGGTTTCGTCCCATTATTTCAACATCCTTAGGAAAACAAGTACTACTAGAGTAAAATTTTATTTCACAGTCTGCTATTCCTAATCTTCTACATCTGCTTAAAACTGTAACCTTTCAAGTTGGACTCATTCAGGTATCTCCCCCTTATTAACTTGAGATCATGGCTTAGACTCTCCTATGTAATAATTATTCCAAGTGGACAATGGCAGTTTGTGTTTGTCTTCCTTGCCCTACCACAGAGCTGAGAATACAACCGAAAACTTAGGTCATCATTTTCTTCTGAATCTGTGGTAGGTGTTAATCATCATTTCATAGATGAGATACTTGCTGTAAAAAGTAGTTGCAACTTGCCTAATAAACACAGTCAACATTGCTAGCAAAGCTAAGGTTAGAATAAAAGCCCCACAAATCCAATGTATATATTTTAAGGTACCTCTCCTTATGGAAATGCTTATGTTGTAAAAATGAAAACGGACCCAGGGCACCCAAACCTGTGTTTGCAATGCTTAGAGAATT
This sequence comes from Cryptoprocta ferox, assembly GCA_028646485.1. Classification (NCBI taxonomy): domain Eukaryota; kingdom Metazoa; phylum Chordata; class Mammalia; order Carnivora; family Eupleridae; genus Cryptoprocta; species Cryptoprocta ferox. Next base: position 64,878,510 of record CM053567.1, on the reverse strand, counting down.
AACAAATGATTTACTTTTGATGATCTCTCTAGACCACACATTTCAAGTAGCCGACATGCATGTGAACACAACCTCAATGCGGACTCTCATTTTCAACATGAAAACAATAAGATATTCTACTGACATGCTAGGAAAAACTCTTTGTCTAAGGAAACTCCCCTTCCAGAGACATATCGTGCACTTGCCTTCAGACCACTTTTTAGTTTATGTGTGACCTGCTCACAGATCAACAGCTTGTATTTGTGTATTATTCATCATGATAACACCAGTATAGGGTGATACCTTGAACCTAGAAGGCATTTGAATTAATGTTGGAAATGTTAATAAAATCATAAAGTATACTCTTTAAAGAAATCCAATTTATTCCTGGCTTGTTTTTCTTCTACTTAATAAAGTTGTAAAGAATAAAGCTTCTGGAATCAGACTCTGTATCCCTACTAAGCCACCTCTTTTTTGCTCAGTTTCCTCAGCTGAAAAATGATATAATAACACCACCTAACTCACAGAATTTTCATGAGAACTAAATGAAAAAAATTCACATTAGTCTTTTAGATTAGCATTGGACACATTTTAATCACTTAGTAACTGTTCATCATTACAGGAGTTTCCATTTGATACTGGTAAAAAGCTGGAGTCCTTTTAAATTCATGATAAATATACTGATCATTAAGCAATATAAAGGGCACAAATTAGATTGGAGAATATCACAAAAAGATATATTCATCATAAAACTAGTAAAGGACCTTCTTAATGTTTTTAAAAAATCCTCATAACATTGTATAATATGTACTCCATCCTAATAAAGACTTTAATAGGTAAATGAAGGATTTTATAATTCTGTTCTTTTGTTCTAAGACAGGAAAATAAAGATATGCTATATTTCCAAGTTGCACAATCTCTAATGAAACACCTAAAATTCAACGTTCAGTCCTCTGAACCATATAGCAGACCAGGCTAGATAACTTACTCAATTAATACCACTGAATAGAATCGCTATGTACTTCTTACCATGTACTTCTTGCATTTCACTTCCTTTTCTCCTGCCTTGCTCTCTCCTTTCAATTTCATCTGCTCTTATATTATAATAGGATTTGGGGGTTTTATTTTTGTCAGTGGTGGTGACGGTGGTGGTAGTGGTGGGCTTTGGAACAATGACATTTTTTTCTCACCATCTTTTTACTTTACTCTGTCCTTGAGCTAAGAAATAAAAGTGCCCACTAATATACAAGAGCCTTGCTTTGCTAGCAGAATTTGGGATTTAAATTGTATGACCTCTATAACCATTTGTTCAACTGAAGTTTTCTTTAAAGAATCATTTAGAAACAAGCCAATACTTTCAGACATTCTCTGGTGACTGGCAGCATTTGCCATCCATCTTTAAATGGGTAATTCCCCTGTCATAGGCCCAGTCTCCCAAATAATTATATGCAGTGCAGCATTATTTATTTTCTCCAACAATACTTTGGAATCATACCAGACAAATCATATACTATGGTAAAAAGCTGGCGAGCTACAAGAGCATGAGGCTTTAGAGTGTCATGCCCTAGGAATCAAAAGTACTTATGATTCGACACATTTATCTCACTTGTCCAGGAGATGACACTGCGTTCAGAAAATGGAGAGTAGCATCATAACATTACAAAAGATAAAGATGTACTCCCTTCCATTGAGAAAATTTCCTCATTAGGAGGGTGTTCTCTTATTTAGAGAGATTTGGAAAGCTCTGTTGAAGCAAGTAGTTTATATAGTTAAGAAATAACTTAGGTTGGGGCACGGGAGTGACTCCGTCAGTTTGGCGTCTGACTTCTGATTTCAGCTCAGGTCATGATCTCACTGTTGTGAGATCAAACCCTGCATAGGGCTGACCACTGAGCGTGGAACCTACTTGGCACTCTCTCTCTCCCTCTCTCTCTGCCCCTCCCCAGCTCATGTTCACTCCCTCTCTTCCTCACAATAAATAAACTTAAACAAATAAACAAACAAATAACCTAGGCTAGTTTCCAGACAATCCTTCTGAACATGTTAAAGATAAAATACACACACACACACACACACACACACACACACACACACACATTAACTCTCAAACCACCAGGGTGGCCAGTTAAATATCATGTTCTAGATAACATTAGTATTAAGGGAGCATGTGGAAGAGAATTTTCTTCTCCTCAAAAGATGGGATTGGGGGCTGCTTTTGAAAATAAGTTTTAGAAATAACTTTTTATGCCATGAGATACAATTGTGTTAGATGCAATAAGTAGGCTACAAGCTTGATTTGTAATCATTGCACCATTATCTTAATTATGTATGTAAATCATACATACACAAAGAATAAAAGGAAATAAAATGTTCTTTTGGGATAATGAGGTTGATTATTGATGACTTTTTTCTTTTTACTTTTCTATATTTCCAAATTTTCTAGGGTGAGTTTTAATTATTTGTACGTTTGAGAAAATAAAACTAATGTTTCTAAAACTATTTTAAATATTAAGACACAGCACATAAAATGTTAAAACATAACACATTCCTACTACTTCTTTGTTAACTTCTTACTGTTTATTTTATTATTCTTTTCTCTTTAACTTGTACTATTGTTTCAGATAATGAACTCCAAAGTCTTATTGTACTGAAATTACTTATTTAGTATGCTTTGCTTTCTATTAAAGAAATTAATAGCTAATAATTGTAACACTAACATATAATATAAAATAGGAGCCAGACCATCTGGGATAAAGAGAACCTCAGCTCTAAGACTTGCTAACTGGGTTGACGCTTAGCCTCTGTGTGTTTTATCTTCCTCACATATTAAAGATAGATATTAACAGAATCCACCTCACAGATTATAGTAAGATTAAATGGGCTGTTCTATGTAAACACTTAAGACAGTGTCTCATACATAGTAAGTGCTATGTGAGTATTTGCATTCTTCCCAGATTTGGGTGGACCTATCTGCATTGACATTAAAATTGTATGAATAATCATTTCCTCTTGGTAACTCTCTAATACTTCTAATACTAATATCCCATGAGTTCCATGATGGGATAGAATTCTCTAACCTCATTCACTACTAAGTCCCAACTCCTACCATGTTTGACACTTGGTAGGTATTCTATAAATATTTCTTGAATGAAGAAATTCATAATAGATATTATAGTCCTAAATCTGTGTCTAAAATTAAATCTGATATTTGAATGTAGTCTGTTATCTGAAAGCTATCTAATTTCAAGACTACCTCTTTTCTTACTAAGAACAATTAGAAAATGTTTCAGCTGAACTATTTTTCTGGGCTTACACTATTGTTTACACATTTCAAGCGAGATTATATTGTCACTTAATGACCTCGCATTCTTTCATGATATAAAGCTTATGCTGAATCTAAGGAAAGAATTATGTTTTCTGAATGAAATTCACATGTGTTTCCCATCTGACTTTTCTATGTGTTGCTTTCAAAATGTGAATCCTGAAGGACAGTAGAAGTCTCTCTATGCCACAGGAAACACTCCATACCGAGAAGTTCCTCTGGCCACGTCCCTGACCATGAGTTATAGTTAGTCAGAACATTGCTTGAGAATAACTGTACAAGGCATTAAAAGCACACAAGACTTTAATGATGGACTCAAATGGTCTGGAATTAGAAATGCTTCCAAAAATCCATGGTTATGTTGTTTTATTCCATTTGCTTGATGTTTAGCGGCACACGAGGGATACATATCATTTCTTTTTACTTGCAGAAATAATTTATAACTCAGGATGATAATAAGTTTGAATCTCAAATTTTCCTGTTAATCAAATTTAATATGTCTTAGTCAACTGTATTTTCAGAGTATTAAGTGTATTGTGAAAAAGAAAGAGTGTGGTATTTTAACCCTTGGATCAAGCTCGATTGTTGAGATCTTTTCAGTTCTGATTTAGTACAATAACAGGATGTGAGAGGGCATTTCAAAACACTCAAGTGGTTCTATAAGCCTAAGACTAGAAAGGAATCACAGAACCATTTTTCATCTTGTCAGTTGCCAACATCATGCTTAAAGAATTCTTACAACAAAACAAATGCCTATTTAGAGTATTAGCCATTCTACTCCCTGGTGTCAAATCAAAGCAGTAGTTCCTACAAAGAATGTTTGAAAATGTGCAATCATCATTTTAAAAATATATACATGTGTAAAATTCATTATTACTCAAGATGCTCATAGCTCTCCAAGATAGCACTACAACACATTTAATAACCCCACACACCCTGGGCCAAAAAGGCATTAATCCTAATGCTAAGATTATAAAGATATTATCTGGATTTTATCTAGCATAAAAGCAAGTTGTAAATCTAAGTAGAGTGACTTTGGTATCTTATTGCTGATTTTCAGATATTCTGAGGAAAAATGAAATTTAGTGGCAGATGAGCCTTTATTTATACACCTAGTCCAGTATTTCTTCAGCTTTCGCTGCACTTCAGGATTAGCTGGGAAGCCCTTATAAATCCTTGTACCTAGGTCAAACCCCAAGCCAATTAGATCAAACATACTAGCAGTGAGAGCCCAGGCATCACTGGGATTTGGGTTTTTTTTTTTTTTTAATAGTCTTCCAAGTTTTCCTATATAAAGCCAAGGTTAAGAATGACTGCTCTAGTTATATTCTGCTGGTATGGGTGTGTTGGTAAGGGGGTGGGTGGCTAAAGACAGAGTTTACTATTAATATAGACTGGCACGTTCCTAAGTGCTTTCCTTGTAGTAACGTTTAAAATGAGTAGAAACTATTATTATCACTACCATTGTACAGATGAAGAAACTGCAAAAGAGAGAGGTCATACAACTAGGAATGGTGAAATGGGGATTCAAACCCAGGTATTTGATGATGCAATGATACTTACTTAACAACTATTTTTAAGTTCATATGATATACCAAGGATGGTGTCAAAATACTTAGAGTCTAAATGCTTAATGCAATAAACAAGGAGATGCATTTTCTCAATAAACACCCAATTATGAGCAACTTCCTAACCACACAGGCTGGAACTAAACATGAAAAAAAATAAATAAGGCTGCCCCCAATAGTATCCCGGACAAACTGTTAATATTAACTGAATTAATAGATACAGTGAACTAAAGATGACAAAAATTCTATTTCCACAGACTAATGTCTGACTTCCAAGAGATCAGAGAAGTAAAATCCTAGCCACTGTGACTCTAGCAATATTGAACCAAACTATAATCATGCTATTCACATATATTCAGCACCCAGATTAAACAATGCTGAAGGAACAGAACTCTCAAGACCTGAGAACTGATTCCAGTGTGCAATTCACATTCTTTTTAACCCTCTAGAAATGGAGCACTGTTTAAAACATACCTTCTGTAGGGGTATTCCCAGGGGCAAGGCGGCTACAATTAAAATGATTTCACTTATGTGCAGTATAAGAAACACATTTCTCTACATCCTAGATACCAATGTTGACTTTTTGCCTTCACAAAGGAAAGGCATCAGAGGAGCATTGAAGACTTAAACCACATTTTATGCCACTGTTTATATGAAGAGTATTTCCTGCATTTAAGAGAATCTTATAGGTTGAAAAGCCACAGTTTGAAGATATTAAATACATTTCCCCTTTTGTCCTGAGATGAACAAACCAATTTAGACCCAAATCTGAATTAAAATGGTCTTATATAAGAAAATGTCAGAAAATTAATAGATGTGAGTTTAGACTAATTCTTGATCACCTACAAGTGTTAATTCAGGGCCATTAAAAAGAGTTAATGCTGCCTTCAAAAACTTTAACCATCCACTGGTAAATCTAAAATGAGATCTTCATTTCTTTAGCTGTTTTACCTTTTAAAAGTACTTACAAAAGGGTTATATGCCATTCTTAGTGATTTAGAGTTCAGTGTGAATTAATAATTTAAGGGTAAGATTTTCTATGGTTTTAGGAAAACAAACATGTAGATCCTACGGCTTGTAAAGGGTGGGGAGAGGAGTTGATATCCTGATGGAAGAAAGAGAAAGTGTGCAAAGTCTGGGGATGGGGAAGGCAAATGCAAACTATTTCACAAGTTTATTCTGGAACCACTTTTAATAAGAAAGCAGGAGAGATCTGCGACGGGAAACAGAAAAAAATTTATTTTCTTTTGTTCCTTGAGAATACACATTTCTTAAGGCTAATTAAGACTATGATTTTTAGGGGCATTTGGGTGGCTCAGTCAGTTAGTCATCCAACTCAGGCTCAGGTCACCATCTCACAGTTCGTGAGTTAGAGCTCCATGTCGGACTCTGTGCTGACAGCCCAAGAGCCTGGAGCCCGCTTCGGATTCTGTGTCTCCCTCTCTCTCTGCCCCTCCCTGGCTCATGCTCTATCTCTTTCTCTCTCTCTCTCAAAAATAAATACACATTAAAAATTTTTTTAAAAGGACTATGATTTTTATAGTACACAAGGAGGGTAAAGGTATTTTAATTGTAGGTAAATCCTTTAGCACAGAACTACATATGAAAGCAAGTATATTGAAATTCCTTAAAAAGAACAGAAAAGAAGAAAAAAGAGGAAAAGAAGAATACACATCATCATCACCATCATCATCATGCTCATCATCAATAACTTGGCTCAATAAATCACCATAGAGATTAGGTGATGCATGAAGTTTGACCAAATGATGTAAGACTGATTGTAAACAATAACTATATTGGCATAAATTTAAAAACCCACTGAACTGATCATATTGAAGTGCAGAGAAACCACATCACAAAATATATAAAGATTCAACCATGCATGGAAATTAGATTTTAAAAATGAGGTTTAGGGGCACCTGGGTGGCTCAGTCAATTGAGCATTCGACTTCAGCTCAGGTCATGATCTCATGGTTCGTGAGTTCCAGCCCCACATTGGACTCTCTGCTATTGGCATAGAGCCTGCTTCAGATCTTCTGTCTCCCTCTTTTTGTGCTTCCTGTCTCTCCCAAAAATAAACATTTTTTTTTAAAAGAAAGGTTTAAGAAGAAAAGAATAAACAGAAAACCATGACGATCTCCAAATGACAGAAATATTGAAGTAATATGAAGACATATTATGCATAGTATAAAGGTAACTTCAATAAGCTTATGCTTAAGGAAGTTATCACTGATTCTCATAGCTGTACTGATCCAGAAAGTAATGCATCATACTTTTGCTGTCACTCTCATTCATGAAATTTAGATTCATGTCTCCCAAAAGAGATGGAAATAAGGAAGAGAAAGAGAAGTGAGAATTGTAACTCTCACAGATTTTCAAAAAATGAATCTCTTGCAATAAATATGAGGAGGAAAATAAAAACTCTAGAAACTAAACATACTATTCTTTTTTTTAATGTTTATTTCTTTTTGAGAGAGAGAGTGAGAGACAGAGCATGAGCAGGAGAAGGGCAGAGGGAGAGGGAGACACAGAATCCGAAGCAGGCTCCAGGCTCTGAGCTCCAACTGACTGAGCCACCCAGACGCCCCTAAATATACCATTATTAACACAATAAGTGCAATGTGACAATAAATGAAACTTTCCCATTCACTGAGAAAATATTCTAAAAATAAATTTGAGAAAGGCTGAAAAAATCATAGCAGTTCCTTGTGCTGTGAAACAAATCTCCCCAAACCGTAGTGGTATAAAACAATAACAATGCTAGTATTTCTCATGATTCTTATTTGTTGGGAATCCATAAGCAGCTTTTCTGGGCGGATGTGTTTCAGGGTCTCTCATGAAGCTCCAGTCAGATTGTAGGTCAAATAGGAGCAGCTGGTAGCTGACCAGCCATCTCTCTCTTTGTAGCTTTTCCATGTGATCTCTTCAGAGGGGATAGTTTGGACTTCCTTACAGCATGGTGACCTCAAGGTAGTGGGATTACTCACATTAAGTTCAGGACTCCAAAGTGAGTGTTTCAGTGAGCAAGATGGAAGCTGAATTTCCTTTTTCGATCTGGCCTTGGAAGTCGTCTAACAACACTTCCGTCAAACGTTTTACGATAAACAGCCTCAGAAGTCTTCTCTGTTTCAAGTTCATGGGACATAAATATTTTTTTCTTTTAATTTTTTAAATGTTTTATTTATTTTTGAGAGAGAGAGAGAGAGAGAGAGAGAGAGAGAGAGAGAGAGAGAGAGACAGCATGAGCAGAGGAGGGTCAGAGAGAGAGGGAAACACAGACAGGCTCCAGGCTCTGAGCTAGCTGTCAGCACAGAGCCCAATGTGGGGCTCAAACCAAAGAACCATGAGATCATGACCTGAGCCAAAGTCCAATGCTTAACCGACTGAGCCACCCAGGTGCCCTCAAAACCACTTTTAAGTGGAAGCTCAGCTGTAGACCCACCAAAAGGATGGGGAAATGTGCAGGTTAGCCCCACAAAGGACTTGCCAGATCTGTAAAAATCAGACTTTTGACTGGTCCATCAGTACTGTTCTACAAAATATCATTTAATTTTGTTCATATCTTCCCCTTCCACATCAGTTGTTATGATTTTATTTTAATGTTATTTAATCTAAGCATCAGTTTTCTCACTCCTAACAGACATCCAAGACTCCAAAAGAAAATACTGGCTGGTATGAATTCCCTCAAATTCCCTCCCATCCACATCAAGTTTATCTTGAACCATGTAACTCTTTCAACTTGGTTCCTACTTCTACTCAAAGCTAATCCCTTCCCCTGTACTTTGGATCCCCTCCCTTCCTGTCTCTTCTGAGAATTTTCTGTCTTAATTATGTCCATTTTTTTACCTTCTACCTCCTTTCTTTATGAGAATTTTTCTTCCTTTTAAAAACAAGTTCACATTCCTTATTCTGGAAAAAATAATCCTGCCCTAGTTTCTTCCTGTCTCATTTATGCTGCTTCCCCTTCCAGGTTTCCTTGCAGGTCTAAACTGCTTATCACAATGGTTTACATGGCATGGACTCACTTTGTTATCTGCTACTCATTCTATGACTCATTTTGGTCTGGTTTCAACCATTCATTTCCTTCAAGCTATTCTTTCAAAGTACACAGCTCCTTAATACAATTTTATGCCTAGAGATAGGATAGTTGCATATGCATCCTTTTAAATATCCTTCTCATAACATTTATCCCAGGGTCAGTATTTGCCAGGGATAAATATTTTACTTGAATTTCATCAGCTCCTCTCTAAAATAATTTCTTCCCTTTCCTTTGTGTATATACCCAGAATAGGAAGTGCTGGATCATATAGTAGTTCTATTTTTAATTTATTGACCAGCCTCCATACTGTTTTCCATAGTGGCTTCACCAGTTTACATTTCCAAGTTTATAAGGATTCCTTTTTCTTCACATCCTTCCCAGCATTTGTTATGTCTCGTCATTTTGATGATAGTCATCCAAACAGGTATGAGGTGATTAATCATTTTGGTTTTAATATGCATTTCCTCAATGATTGATGATGTTGAGTAGAGCTATTGGTTGTTTGTATGCCTTATTTGAAAAAATGTCTATTTAGGTTTTTTGCCCATTTTTCAGTTACATTATTTAAGTTGTTTTGTTGCTGTTCAGTTGTAGGGGTTCCTTGTATATTTTGGATGTTAACCCCTCATCATATATGTGGTTTGTAAATGTTTTCTCCCATTTCATTTGTTGCCTTTCATTTTATTGATGGTTTCCTTGGTGTAGAAGCTTTTTAGCTTAATATAGTCCCACTTGTTTATTTTTGTTTTTGTTGCTTTTGTTTTTGTTGTAAAATCCAAAAAAAAAACAAAATTACGAGGACCAATGTCAGGGAGCTTACCCCCTACTTTTTTTGGAGTTTTATAGTTTCAGGTCACACATTCGAGTTTTTAATCCATTTTGAGTTAATTTTTGTTTATGGTTTAAGGTAGTGGTCCAGTTTCATTTTTTTGCATGTAGCTGTCCAGTTTTCCCAACACCATTTGTTGAATAGACTGTCATTACCCCATTGTATTTTCTTGGCTCGCTTGTCAAAAATTAATTGAACATATATGCATGAGTTATATCTGGCCTCTCTATTTTGTTCCATTGATCCATATTTGTCTGTTTTTAAACCAGAGCCATACTGTTTTAGTTAATATAGCTTTCTACTATGGTTTGAAATCATGAAGTATGATGTCTTCTGCTTTATTCTTTCTCAAGATTTTTTTTGGCTATTTAGGATCTTTTGTAATTCCATGTAAATTTTAGGATTGTTTTTGTCAACTTTGGGGTATATCCCCAAATGAAACAAAATCATTAAATCATTGTCTCACAAAGATATCAACAGTCTTATGTTCATAGAGCATTATTTACAATAGTTAAGGTATGAAAACAACCCTAGTCTGTCAATGGACCTCATGGATGAAGGAGGCTATTTTCCTATGTGTAATAAGCCAGACCAAAAAAAATTTTTTTTAAAACCCCAAATATCTCATAGTATTATTTATATTGGGATCTCCCCCGAAATAAAACTCATAGAAAAAGAAAGTAGGAAAGTGGTTTCCAGGGACTGAGGGGTGGGAGAAATAAGCAAAAGTAGGTCAAACGGTACAAACCTTCAGGTATAAGATGAATGAGATCTGGGGATCTAATGTATAATATAATGATTATAGCTGATAACACTGTATTGTATAATTGAACTTAGCTAACAGAGTAGAATTTAAATGTTCTCACAAAAAGAAGGAAGACAGCAAGGAAGGAAAGAAGGGAGAAAGGAAGAAAGAAAAGGAAAGAAACAGGTAACTATTTGAGATGATGATGTGCTAATTAACTCAATGGGAAGAACCCTTTCACAATGTATATATGTATCAAATCATCATCTTCAACATTTTAAATATCTTAAAATGCTATTTATCAATTATACCTTAATAAAGAAAAAAATAGCCTCATGACTTCAGTAAAATATGAGCTACAAGAGTCAGGACAAAAATGTTTTCATTTCTCTACTTCTCTCTCAAGCCTACATGGCTTTCAGAGCACATGTTTTACTTATAATTAATATCCAGATGCTTCTCATGGTTAAGTGCTTATCCCTGGAGGTCCAGCATGGCAAACTCAGCCAAAAAGTTAGGAACACAAAGAAAGGCTGTAACAACATATTTTATCATTAATGTTCTCACAGCAGGGCTGGCGCCTTTCTTAGACTGCTCAGCTGCCGTAACAAAATACATAGAGTGAGTGGATTAAAGAACAGATATTTAGGAGCGCCTGGGTGGCTCAGTCGGTTAAGCATGTGACTTCCACTCAGATCATGATCTTGTGGTTCATGAATTCGAGCCCGGAATTGAGCTCTGTGCTAATAGCTCAGAGCCTGGAACCTGCTTTGGATTCTGTCTCGCCCTCTCTCTCTGACCCTCCGCTGCTCATGCTCTGTCTCTCTCACCCTCAAAAATAAACATTAAATTTAAAAAAAAAGAACAGAAATTTATTTCTCACAATACTGGAGGCTGAAAAGTCCAAGATCAAGGGGCCAGCAGATTTGGTCTCAGCTGAGAGCTCTCTTCTTAGCTTACAGGCACTGTGTCCTCAGTATATGCATAAAAACAGAGTGAATAATTTCTATTTTTTCTTCTTCTTAAAAAGCCACTAATCCCATCATGAAAATCAAACACTATGACCTAATCTAACCCTAATTACTTCCCAAAAGCTGCACTTCTCCACCTACCATAGCATTGGGAGTTAGGGTTTTAATATATGAATTAGAGGAGGATTCAAACATTCAATAATAGCTACCCTGCAGTTGGTTCCAAAATTACCAAAATTAACAAGTGATTTCAAGATCACAGTTCAATTCAGAATTATGAACTTCCTCATGAGCTCTGAGTGCGACAGGAGCCATAAATTATAATTTCTTGTTCCAAGGTTAATGTCATGCTTGTGGTAGTCATCTACATTCTTTATCATACATGAATAAGTCTCTAGGATTTTCACAATCTGGGGTCATGATGAATCTTTATTAGCCTTGAGTATTCTTGTTGATTCCAATTTAGGACATATTGGAGAATAGCAGCCAAAGAGGTAGATTATTAGGAAAAGACAGTGGATTGAATATACATATTTAATTTGAGCCCTTCCTGGGGAACCTGGGTGGCTCAGTTGGTTAAGTGTCCGACTTTGGCTCAGGTGGATGATCTCATGAGTTCATGAGATCATCCACCTGAGTTCAAGCCCCACATCGGGTTCTGTGCTGACAGATCAGAACCTGGACCCTGCTTCAGAATCTGTCTCCTTCTTTCTCTGCCCCTCCCCCGCTTGTGCCCATTCTCTCTCCCTCTCTCTCTCTTCCTCTCTCTCTCTCTCTGTCTCTGTCTCTCTCTCTCTCTGTCTCTCTCAAATATATATAAACATTAAAAACACTTTTTTTAAAAAAAAGATCTAATTTGACCCCTTCCTGAGATTACATCAAAACTACAAGTAAAAACCTTTTTTAAAAAATACACACACCAGTAGCTACATAGATCAATGAACCAAAATAAAGACCCTGGAAATAAATCCACAGTTATATGGTCAATTAAACTATCACAAAGATGATAAGAATATACAATGGGTGTGGGATGCCTGGGTGGCTCAGTCGGTTAAGCATCTGACTTTTGATTTCAGCTCAGGTCATGGTTTTATAATTCTGTGGGTTCGAGCCTCATGTAGTGCTCTATGCTGACAGAGAAAAGCCTCCTTGGGATTCTCTCTTTTCTCTCTGCCCCACCCACTCTTTCGCTCAAAATAAATAAATAAATATTTTTAAAAATGAATGTACAATGGGGAAAAGAGAGTCTTTTCAATAATTGATGCTGGGAAAACTGGACAGAAAAAAGAATGAAACTTAACCACTTTTTTATACCATACATAGAAATAAACTCAGAATGGATTAGAGACCTAAATATAAGACCTGAAACCATAAGAATCCTAGAGGAGAACATAGGCAGTAACCTCTTTGACATAGGCCATAGCAACTTCTTTCTAGATATGTCTCCTGAGGCAAGGGAAACAAAACCAAAATAATCAATTGGGGTTACATCAAAATTAAAAGCTTTTGCACATACAAGGAAACCATCAACAAAACAAAAGGGCAACCTACTGAATGTGGCAAGATATTTGCAAATGATATATCCAATAAGGGGTAATATCCAAAATATATAAAGAACTTACACAACTCAACACCAAAAAACTTTTTTTTTATTAAAAAATCAGGAGAGGACCTGAATAGACATTTTTCCAAAGAAGATATACAGATGGCCAAAGACACATGAGAAGATGCTTAACATCAGTACTCATCATGGAAATACCAATCAAAACCATCATGAAATATCACCTTACACCAGTTAGAATAGCTAAAATAAAAATAACAAGAAATGACAAGTGTTGGCAGGGATGTGGAGAAAAATAAACATTCATGTACAGTTTGTGGGAATGTAAATTGGTGTAGCTACTGTGGAAAACAGCACTGAGGTTCCTCAAAAAACTAAAAATAGAAATACCATATGATGCAATAATTTCACTACTGGGTATTTACTCAAAGAAAATGGAAACACTATTTCAAAAAGCTATATGCACCTCTATATTTACTGCAAAATTATTGACAATAGCCAATATATGAAAACAACATAAGTGTCCATCAATACACAGATGGATAAGGAAAATACACGCACATGCACACATGAATGTTATGTAACCATAAAAAAGGATGAGATTGAGCCATTGCAGACAACAAGGATGGACCTAGAGGGTATTATGCTGAGTGAAATAAGTCAGACTAAGGAAAACAAATACAATAGATTTCACTTAGAAGTGGAATCTAAAATAAAACAAACAAACAAACAAAATAAGAAATGAAGAAACTAACAAAAAGCAAAATCACGGCTATAAATACAGAAAACAAACTAATAATTACCAGAGGGGTGGGGGAGAGGGGTTGGACAAAATGGGTGAAGGAGAGAGGGAGATACAGGCTTTCAGTAATGGAATAAATAAGTCACGAGAATAAAAGACACAGCATAAAGAACACAGTGATATTTTAATAGTGATATAATGGGACAGATGGTAACTACACTTAATGGTGAGCATAGCATAATGTATAGACTCGTCAAATCACTAAGTTGTACATCTTAAACTAATGTAACATTGTGTGTCAACCAAACTCAAAAAATGCATAAAACAAAGCATGTGAACAAGAGGAGATATTAAAAATACCTTTTGGGGAGTGCCTGGGTGGCTCCGGGTAAGTGTCTCCCTCTGGATTTCAGCTCAGGTTGTGAGCTGATGGTTGTTGAGATCGAGCCCTACGTCAAGCTCGGAGCTGACAACTTGGAGCTACTTAGGATTATCTCTCTTCCTCTCTCTCTACCCCTCCTCTACTCTCTCTCTCTCAAAATAAATAAATAAATATTTAAAAAAGAATACCTTTTTTGGAAGCTGGAAGACATGAATCATAGATTTTTATTTAGTACATCCCAGGAAACCAGTTGAATCTTTATTTAAAAAAATCTTCATATGGCCAGGGTAGTAATAGGATGCTTTTGTAGCCTGGGATAGGGGAGTACCAAAATAAAGAAATGGCATTAAGAGCTATTTAATATGTGGTGAGACATTAGATCCTCTTTCCATTTTACCCTACCAGAAGACAGTTGGTCCCCAAACCCAAGAAGACCCCAGACCCAAGTGTACAATGGACAAGGAAGAACAGAGGGTCTGAAATTTTGGAATAATCAGTTAGAGGGGATGGGCACATAACAAAAATAAGTGATTAAGTGAACATGTGAAAACAGGGTGATAAATTCTGAGACCCTAAGTTTTTATAATACTAGAAACCCATGCTTCACTCTCCAGGAAACTTCAGTTCATGGAACTTGAATTCATTCTTCTCTAGAGACTCTGAGGATCCCTAGAGGGGAAAGACCTAAAGAAACAGACATTGAAGTTCCCCCAAAAGACCCAGCCTGGTGCTTCAACAATTCCGTTTCTGAAAGAAGAATGGCTTGGTGTCTCTGGATCATATAACTGAATCTTAATTATGATTCTAAGTATTCCCTAAGTTTACCCAGATCCTTCTTAGATAGGAAAAGAGTAGAGTGGAATCAAGAGTATCTAAACTAAGATTTCATATGTAATGTGAAAGCTGGGAGTGTATAAGAAATACGAATCCTCACAGAAGGAATCTCATTTGGGACCTGCTGTCCACAGATTATGCTGCAGAAGAGATACAGTTTGTGACTAAGTGATGAAGACTGAAAGATAGCAGCTGATAAAATGTATATAGACTGCTATTCCAGAGAGCAATCAGGACTTGACAATGCTGGATTTCAAAATAGGACAGGAAATTTCAAGGTCTCATTTCCATGCACAGCAGCAAAGCACCTTGTTGCCACAAGGCCTAGGCTTTTTTCCATGAGTCACATAAAAAACAATGCTTAATTTCCTAGTGGAACAGCTAAAGAAAAAGAAGGATATTTCCCCCTTCCTTCCAACTAGTGTATTAATTCTCTCTCTTGGACTAGGAATTTGTAGTTCTATATTTATATCATAAATTGAGACTTGTTCTGATCCACACGGAGCTCAGCATGATGTAATAGCTCAGCACATGACCCAATTTACTGGTTCTGTGGGGCAAGACAAGAAGGCTTTGGACTTGGCATTAAATCGCCTCTTCAGAGATGTAGTAGATGGGGATGCAGAGAATCAACTGGGAGGTACACCAATCCAGCAATCAAAGAAAGGTAAAACAAAGGATAAGCCATCAATAGTAATTCATCACCACACAAATGGATCAGCACAGAAAATGAGTTTCCAGCTATGTCAAGGCTAACATTTAGAATGAGCTAACACTTGGAGGGGAAAGTACCAAAAAGATGAAGAAGTTTTACCTGAATTATTATGTGAACAAGGAAAATTGGAGGCCTAAGTCAAATGCTCAGGGGTGGATTATATATCAGATCCTGAAAATGACAAAGTAAACTGAACATGAGCAGATTGAAGAACAAAGAATCAGAGAAGCAATCAATCATAAATTTCAAATACTTAAATATTTGTGTCTATAAAAGAAGAATTAGAATTATTTCTGAGTTCTCATATTTTTATAACCGGGCAAAACCCATTGAATCTGTGCTGTGATCAGTCCATAAGGCAGGATGAATTTCCACTCCAGTTTTGGTTCAGATGTAGAAATGCCACATGATTACATACAAACTAAGAATGCATCGAAAGGTTCGTTGATCACATAATGAGGTTTTCTGAAGAGAGCAGTGCAGGTCTGAAAATGGCTTGAGAGATTTAATTTTTACTGTTGTGAAGCAATTGGGCTGGGATGAGGAGTCCTGCAGGCAGACCAAGGCTTGTATGGTTCAAACTTCCTGCTAGTGTCAAAGAAGGAAACAAACTGGATTTTCTCAAAAGCCTGCCCAGGTGTAGGGCAAAAGGGGAAAGGGCGTGATGGGGCTTAAAAGCTTTCAACAGTCAAACAAACGTCAATAATGGAGTCCGATTCTATTATATCCAGTATACTGAATCTTGAAATACCAGAAGTTATACTTAGGAAGGAAAATCTTATTTTTGCAGATTGTAAATTCTGAAATGATGAATTTATGTAAGGCTGACTATTATCTTGACAGTCTGTGACTATACCCTTGCATGAGATATAAGACAAGACACCTTAGAAACATCTAATTATCTCAATTCCTAGATTAAACAAAGATGGCCTCAAATGTAGAATTGTAGAGGAATATTATAATTGGTTCTGTACATCTGATACAATATTTGTGTTGTATGAGTTAAATAATAACTAAATCAGATAAATATTTTTACCACTATTTATGTTCCAAATCAAATAAATCTACAATGAGTTGGAAGAATAAATAAAGGTGAACTAGGATTCATTCAAGTAAAGTCAATCTGAATTAATTCAAGAAGTGCATGTGATCCAAAAATATCTTTTAAAAGGTTTGAAAGTTCTCAGATGTCAGTTTTAAGGAGATATTTCCATTTCAATACCTACTTGATCATAATGTTTTTGGATCATTGCTCATTTTTGCATAAGAGTCCATGTACCTCTGTTTTATAAATGTTACCTCATTGACCAAAAGCCTTGTATTAAAAAGTACCTACCACTCCACCCACAGTACTGACTTCTGAGAAAAAAGATAGGTCAGAAATAGCACTTATCAGTTTACACAGAGGCAAGTGAATAAACATGCATGTTTACTATTTTTGTCAGTGTATATACATTTTTAGCTTTATAAAGCTTTAAATTTAACTATTATGGCAAAAAAACGTTAACCTATAACTGTCTGAAGTCCTACAACTGAAGATTAGAGTGAAAGTTGACAATACTACAAAACAGGTACAGTGGACCCTCGAACAGCACAGGTTTGAACTGCATGAGTCCACTTCTGTGTGCATGTGTTTTTGATAAATACAGTATAGTATTATAAGTGTATTTTCTTTTCCTTATGATTTTCTTAAGAACATTTTCCTTTCTCTCGCTTACTTTATTATAAGAATACAGTATATAATACACATAACATACCAAAATATGCGTTAATAGACCACTTATGTTATTGGTAAGGTTTTCAGTCACAGTAAGCTATTAGTAGTTAAATTTGGAGGGAGTCGGGGCGCCTGGGTGGCTCAGTCAGTTAAGTGTTTGACTCTAGGTTTTGGCTCAGGTCATGATCTCATGGTCTGTGACATCAAGCCCCCTATCAATCTCTGTGTTGATGGCATGGAGCCTGCCTAGGATTTTCTCTCTCCCTCTTCTCTGCCCTTCCCTGGCTTGCACGTGCTCTCTCTCCCTTTCTCTCTGTCTCAAACTAGACAAATGAACTTTTTTTTTTTAAGTTTTTAAAAAGTTCCGGGGGGTAGGGGAGTCAAAAGTTATGCATGGATTTTCAACTCAACAGGGGTGGGGCAGGGCGTGCCAGCAGGTCGCTAACGCCCACGTTGTTCAAGGGACAACTGTACTTAGATCCATCTAGAAAGATGATTTTCAATATTCCTCAATATTTTCAAGAGGAGGATTAAATTAGGCATATCTGTGCTACATCCACAAAACTATCTGGTACACACCCACCTCACCAATCTTTGTGGTAGATCAACAATTACTTAGGCAGAGGAGTCTGACTTTGCTGATCCATTATTCTCGTGTCATCACACATATGGTTCCCAGGTGAGTTAACTATGTATGTTTGGGACTACCAGATCTCCTCTGCGATCTTGAAGTAATCATTGAGTCCAATCACACGCTGCTAATAAAGCACCACTACTGTCTGCTGATAGGCTGTAATTTGAGATGGCGCAAGTACCGGACCTAACAAACCTTCAGCCTGGTATTGTTTTCAATAAACCAAAGAAAAAAATTCTCACCACGTTAACACTTTAGTTAATCAGCTCCATAAGTAATGCAGATCTCCATTTAATTTTCAATCTATATTTTTAATAAAAGTTACATTTGAAGATTAAACCCTTCTCTGCATATATATCAGTGCAATAAATGTACCTAGTATTTTTTGTGATTACTGCTTATTATTTTTATACTTTTTAAAAAAATTCTCCATTTCCTAAACAATATGGTAACTTAAACTTTATGAAAGGACGGAGTTTTTCCTTTCCAATTTCACAAGCAATGCACATACTTGGGAATGGAGTTTGGTACTAATCACTGGGAAAGAAGGGAAGAGATGAAAAGTTGGAAGTGTGAATCTGCAACTGATCACTGAAACTCTTCATCACAAAACTGAATTCAGTAAAGTGATCATTGGCTCTTCTGATAATTCTGAAAAAGTGATTGGTGTGGAACTAAAAATAAAGGTAAATAATTAGTCTAATAGCCTCCCCCAATATAAAACCCATAGTTAAAATTTGTTCTCATATGTAGTTAGTAAAGAAACTGGAAAAAACTTAAAATCTAAAGAAAAAATGGGGTTAGGTGACTCAGATGGTTGAGCGTCTGACTCTTGATTTCAGCTCAGGTCATGATCCAAGGTTGTGGGATCAAGCCCCACATCAGGCTCTGCTCTGAGCATGGAACCTGCTTAAGATTTTCTCTCTCTCCCTCTGCCTCTCTCCACTACTTGTGCACTCTCTTTCTCTTACACAATGAATTAATTAATTAAATTCTTATAATCCTCTCATCTAGTAGCATTTACCTACTATTAACATGTTAGAGTTTTACTTCCAATAATTCTAGTTTTTATGTGTGTTGTGTGAGAATGTATCCCTAATAATAATGTATGTTTTGTGATTGTATATAAAGATAAATATGCAAATGTAAGTATGCTGCTAGCTTTTATTTTACTTAGTGTTTTACTCTAATTTTCCATGCTGTTAAATTTTCTTCAAAAATACTAATTTTATGTAAGTATATAATTTCCCATATTATCAATATGCAACAATTTATTTAACTTTTTTCCCTATTATTGAACATTAAGTTTGTGTCCAAGGAGAGGTTTGAATGTCTTTGTCATAAACAATACTTCAATGATCTTATGCTGGCATATAAAGATTTGTACTTATCTCTAGGTACTTCCTTTGGATATAAGAAGTACTTTTCTAGGTCACAGTGTTTTGCCGTTACACACTTATCCACATTTCTTCACAAATAGATCGCATCAGTTTACAATCCCGTCAGCAGTTCATCATAAGGCCCTTTGCATCACACCCTTACCATCACTGAAATTGCCTTTTAAAGAAGAACTTCTACAATGTTACATAGGATCATGATACACCATTTCAAAGTTATGTTGTATTTTTCTATGATTATAGGCCAGGTATATTTTCTTTCTGTGAATTGTATCCCCAGGTTCTTTTCATATTTTTATATTGTGTTACTAAATAGTTTTTAATTATTTCTTTGCAGGAACATGGTTTTTAAAAACTAGTATTTTTAGGTTCTGTGTTCCACTTTCTAAAATCAAGTGAGTCTGCTTCAACTAAGCATCATCAGTAACTCTCCTATATTTCTAAATAAGCAAAAGATTAGATGTAGGAAAGAATACATCAAAAGAACATTTATTGCTTTCTTCTTTCACAGTGACCTCTAGGCATATTTTTGTATTTGCATCTTTAACTTGAGTAGAATACATACATTTTATATGAGATCAGGAGTCATCATTTTTCTCTGACATCTCCTTCATCTTTGTGAGACCTCATTCTGCATAATAGACGTGCCCACTTACACAAGCACAATGAAATTTGATAAATTGTAGAAAAGCATTCTTCTGTGGGGAAAGGGTGCCACACATGTCTTCGGAATGTAAGGAATTTGACCCTAAGTAGACAGAGTCACATTTTATACAAATAGTGCTCTGTGGTAGTAACTTTCATCAACTTAAACTATTATGTTCACTTTAGAGGAATAATAAAAGAATTGCTAAATTTTTCATAAACTTTCATTAGAAAGAAGGAGGATGTTCATGAAGCAAGAATTGGTACTGAAACTACAAATGCAACATTGTGTGAGGAATTCCATG
Organism: Cryptoprocta ferox; assembly: GCA_028646485.1. NCBI lineage: Eukaryota > Metazoa > Chordata > Mammalia > Carnivora > Eupleridae > Cryptoprocta > Cryptoprocta ferox. The sequence continues at coordinate 64,858,125 of CM053567.1, read as the reverse complement.
TCCAGAATCTGCCCTCTTGACTACAAGACAGCTTTTTGACCTTTGACTTTTAACAAATTGTGTTTAGGTTAAAACACTCTCTGGAAATCCTCCAGTTAACAACTGTATTATATTGCAACTATGTTAAAAAATAGGAGAGAAAGATACTGAAATGTGAAAATCATTTGATCAAAATTATTTCAATTTTGTTAAATGGCATGAGATACTTATATAATACACTATTTTTAAAAATTCACCAGCCAGTTAAAGACTGCATGGATAAAAAGATACGTAAAAATAAGGAAGGCCCAAATAATATACTTCTTAAAGTAGGTCTGATGCCCATATGCAAATATTTCCCTGATAATAGGCACAAGGGCCAATGCCTTATGCATAAATTAGGTCATAAATCTAGACTTCATAAATCTAAAAATGTAGAGCTAATACAAAAAGCATCCCCTGACCATAATATAATGAATTCAGTAATTAATACAAAATAAGAAACAGAAGTCTGTCCATTTAGAAATCATTTTATTTGCTTAAATTTTAAAAATTAAAATCTTACTTATAAATGTTTAGGTCAAAGAACTGTAAACCAAAAATTCAAAATATCCAGAAAGTAATTATGATGGAGATGCTATATTTTTCAAATAAACCATAAAAAAGAAGAAGAAATGAACAAATATAGAGATAAAGGCAAAAATGAATGACTTAAAAAATAATCCAAAAAAAGACGGAAATAAGCAGATTAGAACTAATAAAAAAATTAATTTATTTATTAAAATAAAACAAGAAAAGCAACAAAAATCAAAAATAGATCAAAATCTTAGCTATTAGAATCAAGAAAAAAAGGAAGCAAGAATTCTATGTGCTCAGAAAGATCACAAGAACATAATAAGCATAGAAATAGAATAATTTTAAAATATTAAAAAAGCTTTTCTACCACTAAAAATAACAAGTTTAAATCTGATGAAATAAGCATTTTCTGGGAATATATAATTTACCAAAGTTGACCATAGAATCAACATAAATCTTCAAAAAATCTAAAAGTTATATATAAAAGAGATATTTCCCAAAATAATAAACAATAGGCCTTTGACAGTTTCACAGCATTTTTCTAAATTTTCAAACAAATAAACAATTCTAAATCACATTAAAAAATAAGATTACAAATTACTCTAATAAAGTGTGAGTTACATTGATATTAAAACATAAAATAAAGATCGCAAACAAACAAAAAAGAAACACTGACCAATCTTTAATATTTAAGAAAATCTTAAATAAAATAGCAGCAAGCCCATCTAGCAGCACATTATAGTGCATCAAGAACAAGTGAGATTTATAGCAGGCATAAAAAAATGGGTGAGTGTTAGAAAATCTTTTATTATATTTAATTCTATTTATTGGTCTAAGGTGAAAAAAAATGATTATTTTCTTGGTCACTGAAAGGGCATTTGATGAATTCTCTAATGATTTTTTATTTACCAAAAAAAACCTCAAAAAATAAAAATCAGTCAAATTTTCACTAACACGCGGGTGTACAGATGTGCACACATGCATGTCTCAAGCCCTGAAACCAGCACTCCAAATGGGGAAAGGACACTGGAGATGGGAACAAGATGAAAATGCTCACCATTACTATGACTAATGAACAAGGTGCTAGAGCCATGGCAATTATGGTAGAAAATTTATTTTTTATTAGAAGTTTAAAAATGAAATGAAATTAAAATAACACTCTTTGCAGATGATATAACTGTACAATTGGAAAATACAAGGTAAGTTGTAAATGAAACAAAAACAATATAACTGCAAAGCATGAAACCATAAGGTATTACAGAAATGTGGTTGTATTTTTTGATAAAAGAATAGAGAAGGAAGATCTTTCTAACCATGACTTAAAGTGCAGAAGTCATTAAAGTAGGATTGATAAAATTATCAGTGAGATTTTTTAAATGCCACTATAAGAAAAATGAATCACAAAGACACCATAAGCAAAAAGAGACACTTCTCATACCTAAAAATAACAAGAACCTTGCTGTAGGCAATGTGTTGTCTCCCAAATATGTAAATACCTACAAATCGAGAAAAAAGCCAACAGTTCAGTAGAAAAATAAGCAAAGACATGAACAATTCATTGAAAATTAAATAAAAATACCCCCCAAGAAATAAAAACTATTCAACCTCATTCATTATAACTGAAATCTTCATTAAAATATGATAACAATTTTTACCTATCATATAGGTCAATGTCCAAAATGTTTGACAAAACACTCTGTTGGGAGGTTACATGGAAAAAGCATTTTCATTCATTCTTTTTTTTTAAATTTTTTAATGTTTTATTTATTTTTGAGAGAGAGAGAGACAGCATAACGAGGGGAGGGTCAGAGAGAGAGGGAGACACAGAATCTGAAGACAGGCTCCAGGCTTTGAGCTGTCAGCACAGAGCCTGACGCAGGGCTCGAATCCATGAACCGCCCGAGACCATGACCTGAGCCAAATCCAGACGGTCAACCAACTGAGCCACCTAGGCGCCCTGCATTTTCATTCATTCTTGGCAGGAATACAAAATACCACAACCCCTGTGGAGGTCAACTTGACAAAATTTAACAAAATTTAAAATACATTTACCCTTTATGCAGTGCCAGAGTCCAGCTCCAGAAGGTCCAGGGCTCCCTGAAGGATGGATGGTGTTGGTGAAAGGGGGAGGGATGAGAGAGCCACAAGTTTTTTTCTGATCACCAGGAAGGCATCTCTGCACTGACCTGAGAGTCATTTATTTATGGTTAAAAATGTATGGGGTACAGCACAGAAGTGGCATTTGCCTTAGACAATGATTTCTGATGACAAATTTCTTTGGCATGTAAAAATTTCCCAGAACATAGATTGGTAGAAGACTCATGCATAATCTTTATCAATAATGATTGATGTAGGTGATTTAGATGCTTATCACATGGGGAAGGAAGGGATCTTTAGCATTCAAATACAAGATAATGTTTTTAGCATAGCAAAGGCAAAAGTTAGTTCTTTGTGAGCAGGGGTCAATAGCCTGTTTTCTTGAGGGGAAGTAAAACAGGTTTCTCAGGAAATGCAATATTTGCTCCTATAATCATAAAAGAAGAAATTCCTAGATTAAGTTCCTTCACAAGGTGCAATCAGCATATTTTTGAATAAGGGGACAAGTCACTCCCAATACCCATTAGCAAGGTGCCTTGGAGGGTCGGTGCTCAAGCAAAAATAATTGAGTGGGGGTGGATATCGGTCACCATCTGATGGCGGTATGCCATGCAAACCCGCCTTAACCTCACAAGGAGTATTCTCAACTTAGTGACTTCAGAAATGGCTCCCAACAATGCAGCAGTTTTTCTTAAAGGAATTAATCCTGGAGGGACACCTGAAATTATCTATTTAGAAGGTTATTTTCCTGCAGTACTTTTGGGTTAGCAAAAACTCAGTGACAACTAGTCATATTCATCTAAAGAGAACTGATGGAATAAACTGGTATAGTTACATATGTGAAGATTTGGGGGGAAAAAAAAGACAGAAGAAGAATCTATACCCTATTGATATGGAAAATCTCCAAGCTATATAGTTAAGTTTAAAAAAATATTCAGGGGGCTCCTGGGTGGCTCAGTCAGTTAAGTATCCGACTCTTGATTTTAGCTCAGGTTGTGATATGGTGGTGGGATCAAGCCCTGCATTGGGCTCTTGCCAAGTATGGAGCCTGCTTGGGATTCTTTCTCTCCCTCTCTTTCTGCCCCTCACACACTTTCTCGTGCTCGCTCTCAAAATAAATACACATTTTAAAAAATTCAAGGTACATAGCAGTGTCATATCTTTTGTATAAGAAAGTAATAATATATATTTACAGTTGCCTATATTTATAGAAAAACACTGGAAGGTTGCACAATAATAAATAAATAGCAAAACAATAAATAATAATAATAAAATAATAAATAAATAATAGAAAAATAAATAAATAAATAAATAATAAAACATGGTTCTTCCCTAAGGGAGTTCGATCAATACAGGGTGACTAGAGGCAGGGGTGGTAACTAAATGTCTAAATATATATCTTCGTATATATCATTGAATTTTGAACTTTATGAATGGACTGAAAACTCAAAATAAATATTTTTTAATTAAATAGGCATACAATATCTTCCCAAGGTACAGAATATTATACAATATAAAGGCTGCATAGCAGGTACTCAATGAGTATTTGTTGAGAGAATGAATGCATAAGAATAACACTCATCTCCTATACAAACAAATGGAAGGAAGGAAAGAGTGGAGGAATGTAAGGAGACAGAGACAAAGAAGGAGAGAGGGATAAATTCACTTGACTTTTAAACTGTTCACACCTTCTATTTTTATTTGAAGTTAATTTAAATATAGCATTTGCTGTCCTATCATTGAACACTTAATGTGAGTGCCAAAAGAATTTCTTTAAGTAATGCTGTTTCAAACCAAAACTCATATATCCTCTTATGAATATGCAATGTGTGATTATTGAGATACCATGCAAATATACATATGCACTATGCATGCAAATATATTATGTGTTTTATTTAAAAGAAAGTGGGTAGCACTATTACTTAACTTAGCATTTTCAACCATAATAAAACTTGGTTTAAATTTTTAAAATTAGTTTCCAAGAATTGTATTTCCATTCCACCTTGCAACATGTTTGAAATGTATCTTAGCCTCATTTTTCCTACGATACTTTTAAGAGGATATTTGAAAAGTGCTCCATTTTTTAGATTGGCACTATGTATGTGTGTATGTAGAAATAAGAACGATTGTATTTTTATTACGAATACTAAAATGTTTTACCCACAATAGAGAAAGTAAATTTCAGGCAGTATAATGCAGTTTGAGTGAAAGATTCAAAAAATAAAAAACTACATGTTTTTGAGAAGATGGGGAACTCCATGGGTATATCATCCCAACAGTGAATCTCTATACAGGGTTATCTTCAATAAGTAGTTCCTGGCTGACTGTTAATCACATATATTATATTATCTACTAAATGCATGTGGACACGTATGGGGAAGGCAGTAGCTGCAGAGGGGACGGACATCTATTCTACAGATAGCACATGTTTTCTGAGGAGCACAGCAATGGGGTGGCAAGGGGTGAACATTCAGACCACAAAACATGTGAGTGGAAGGAGCCGAAGATTTCTCGATATGTTGCCTGGCAGAATGTCATCACTGTGTGGACAAGCTGGCTACATAACTCCCATTTTCCCCTTTCCCACAGGTGTCTTTATCATGACTGTCTGGAAGCTGAGCAGTCATTGTATATTGAGCATCTACAAGGCAAATACCTTTTTATGTTCATAGATCTCTGGATCACGGGATGCCGGACCTGGACTTCATGGAGTGACCCCAGCACCCTGCCTTGAGGTGGAGACTGTTGTGTAAGACTAGAGACCTGGTCTTGATGCTCTGACTGGATCTGGCTTTTGGACTGTTTCCAGTACAGAAGTGTTACATTTTTAATATTGATCTTTGTTCATTTTATCCTGGATGTACAAATGAGGTGGACTATGACCCAGACTATTGTTATTTATTTAAAAAGCAAATAATGACATTGTGGTCCCTCTTACCTTGATCCTTGCCTCAGGAGTGATAGGAGGAAAGTCAGATAAAATGTTCTACCCACACAAACCTCAACATCTGTGTCTCCAAAGGCATGGAGAACAATGGATGTTCTTTGTTTATATTTAGTAGAGAGACAGCTGTCTGCCTCCCCTATGAAAAGGAGAAGAAGGAAAAAACACACAACAACAACAACAACAACAACAACAAATGTTTGCTCCTTCGGGAGGGGATGGCGAAGATCCCGAATTCCTACTCTAAACTTTGGGAATGTAAATACATCTTTCCAAGGGCCAAATAAAACACTGGATGTCTCCTGCTTTTGTTACCTAGAAGTACCGCCAACCTCTGGACTTCATAGACTCCGGAATGTAAATACCTGGGAAGAGAGTTCTCCAGTCGCCCTGGCATCTTGAAGCTTAACCTAGGGACCTAGTCCAAATGGGCACAGAAATAATTCTCATGGTACATGAAGAGTAAAATGCTTCCAAGAAAAGTGAAAGCAAACACTTCCTAACTTTATGTTCTATTTTTCTCTCTCCCTCAAAAGGCTAGGGCTTTTTACAGGAACAGTGAGAAATCCAGAGACGTTTATTTACCCACAAGAGGGAGAAAGTATATTTTTATGCAATTTGGAGATTAATAAGCTCAAAACTGGTGACCAATATTCAAGGTGCCCATCATCATTAGCATTGTTCATTAGTACTTTTATTACCATTTCTTGCTCTCCTCTTTCAGTCTGTGGTAAAATTGTGCTTTGCTGTCCCTTCAAGTTAGACACAATCACGCGACTTGTATTGGCCAATAATATAGGAATGAAAGTAATACGTGTCATTTGCTGGCAGAAAGCTTGAAAAATCAGCACACTATACTCTCTTCCCTAAAGGGTAGACACTCTGACACCTAGAATTCCTGAGTGAAGATGAGGCGGTGTATAGCCCAAAGCTAATCCTTGACGTACATATAGAGTGACCAGAAAACTACACCTTTGGTTTTAAGTTATTCAGACACTGTGGTTACTTGTTATACAGCATACATGGAACTATCCTTTCTGACATAAATACATACAAAGTAATTGAAAAAGTGTTATTGATCTAAAGTTCTAAAAGTCAATACACTTTAAGCTGTTTTCTCCTCTGAGACATGTCAGTCCTTTCCTCAAGTGACATGAAATACTTAAGAAATTAATTTTCCAGAGATTGCATGTCTGGTTTCAGCAACAACCCATAGAGTCTGATCCATTTCTCATCAAAGGACCTTAGATATTCAAGTTCAGATTTGAACTCTGAGATAGCCCTATGTCAGCCAATTTCTATTCATATGTATAAATTCATTCAACCAATTTCTATTCCTATGTACATATAGAAATTGAATTCTTTGTAAGAAAGTTGCTTGGTTTAAGGAAATCAACCTTAGTTCATGTACATGTGAAATTTGGCAACAAAAATGATCTTTAGCTTCCTTAGATACAAATAGGAACTTATTTCAATGTATCAGACAATAAATTTGAGGAGTCCTCAGAGTATTTTCTTGGCTTTTGAATATTCTACAAACATGGTAAGAACAGTCTGAAAATGTCCTTTAAAAAAGTTGTTTTCTAAATTTTATTGCATCAAGACTATTTGTTTCCTATAGTTAACCTTCCTTCATTGAGTTTTTATTACTGAGATTTATCTACTATCTTGTGATGTCCCATAGGTAATTAATCAAAAGAATCCTTTTAAATGCTAATCATATACCTACATTTCAAACATTGAACACCTGATATCCATGGACTATTATGGCAATTCAAGCAATGTTCTGCATTAATAAATGGTATTCATGACACTAACAGGAAGCCAGGAAAAAATTTACTAATAAATTAACTTCTCATTTTATAGTCTCATATTTTAAAATTGGTGTTTTTTTCATTTAAAGAGACAATTGTACTTCAAAGAATGGCAGATGATTGTCCATTATGTATCTGAAATTCAGTGGGGACAAACAGATAAATTACTGGCTTTAAAATTGTTATTTATTAAAGGGTTTAAGATTAAACCTAAACACAAAGTAGGCAATTATTTATACAATTCAACACAAAGACACTTCAATAGAAATGCCCAACTATTGAATTTGAGCCAGTAGTATTTGGGAGGCCTCCATTTATAATATCCCTATCTACCTTTGTTCTGCCTTTTTTGTTTTGAATGAGAGAAACCAGATCTTCTTCTTCTTCATGGCATCAAATGAGCAAACAAGTTTTGTTACTTTTACCCCCATCCATGGAAAAAGTAGTCTTATTTGAGATCTTGTTTGGTGCAAGCTCTGATTAAAGTAAGCTTTTTTCAAAATCATTATTTTTCCAAAATTATTTACTTTCTAAATATATCTGTAGGGCCTAAAAGGATGACTTATTAAAAATTAATAAGACACACAAAGAATAAATTTGTTTCTATCTTAAATGACTTTTAATAAAGACCTCAGAATTTTCCAAAGATACTGATAGACCAATCAATAGTTTGGGTCTATTTTTGTTTTTTGAGGTTGACTTTTCTTATTAACTCATAGATAAATCAAAAGTGAGGGAAAAAAAGACCAAAAAATTTTTAAATAAACCTGGTTAAAGACATATCTATTATCACAGATGCAAACCTGGGGAAAAGTTTTACTTTTTTCAGTATACTATCACAATTGTTTTAAACATTTATTTTAATGCATCAAGACCGATTTACCTTCACAAATATACCTAGAGGTAAGTTAAGATTTAAGAATATTAACATATTACACTTTTTGGTGTTTACTTCCACTTTAATCACTAAATAAACCTGGATTAATGATAGACTCTGAATGCCCTAGATTAACTGAATAAATAAGTGACATTACTGAATTCTTTTGTTTGTGTCTAGATAAGTGCTCTCTTCAATCAGTGTTTTAAGACATTTTTCTTCAGATCTAATTAGACCAGCTCTAGGGCAACATATAGGCCAATCTGTTGATGAACAAGGTACTATGGGTTGTTTAAAAAATAATAATGTATCAAATCACAAAAATATGCTTTTGTGTGCAAAGGCAATTCAATGTGGGAGTAACAAATGTTAATATGAACCTCATCTTAAATTTTAAAATAATCTAGCCCAGACCAAAAATATGAAACAGGGAATTTGGTGTTTGCTGTCTAAAGACCGTGGATCTTTTATTCCAAGGACAACAAGAGAAGGAAAACTGAGCGATTCCAGCACTTTGTTGTTTCAGAAAAGGACGTAAAACCCCAGTATCAGCATAAGGCTGAGAATGACAGGAAATGGATGCTATACGTGCCAGAAAGTTCTGTTACATGGTTGTCAAAATTAGGAAAAAACAAAACTTTTAGATTCTAAAGAAGCAAAGGAATTTGGATTTTTTTTCACCCCTTTTAATATCTCAATTGTCTTTTTTTTTTTTTTTTAATCTCAGAAGAGTGAGTAAGAACAGACATAGAGTTGAGTCCCAGCTTTCCCAGCCCTGACTCCCACACTCTCTCTTGGGAAAGAGTTTCCTCCCTCACTGTGAGTGTTCAATGAATCAACTCCTCCAAGGGCCCTGGGATTCAAGTGGAAGTTTTATACTGATGCTCTGAGGTTTTGGCTCTGAGGAAGAAAGGAGGAATTTTAAGAGTTTTGACATATCATGTATTATTTTGTCCCTGTTCTTCCATAAGTTTAAAAAAAAACTGTTGAGACAAAATATTTCCCAGCTACCCTGGAACCAAATGCAGCACAGAGACCTCATAAGGGCTTTAAAAGAATACCTATCCCTGTGCCATCCCTGACATGGTCTCAGGATACTTGCAGTAAAGAGCATTGGGTGGGGGAGAACGTTAAAGTAACCCAACACTTTTGCATTCCAGGCATCTGAGACTTGGAATGAGACCTCATTTTTTCACAACATTGCAAAACTGTACCTCCCAACCTTCTAAGGGACTTGGGATATTTTAAGTTATTTCTGTTGGCATCATATAGCACAGAATAGAAGGTCTATAATAAGAAAATAGAGTAATTCTGTCCTCTGTTCACCTCCTTTCCTCACTACTGCTCGACCAACAACAAAAAAGACTGGAGATATTTCAGAAAAGGAATGTGACAAGGCCTGTTTCATTTTAAAACAGTAGCTGTTGAAGATATTTCCTTTGACTTAAGCATCATGATGCCATGTTGCATTCCTTCCAAAGAAGAGGCTAATATTGTTTGTTTGCTCTTTGAATCTATGAAGTTTCATCTCTAAAGAGAATGTTTTGAAATAATGGATATGAAAATGTCTGGAACTGGGTCTGGCATTAAAAAGCCAGTTAATAAATGTGCATTATATATATATATATAATAACTGACACTATTGCATTTATCTGTAAAACCAGATAGTCTTATTTAATAGATTTTATATACTTTAAAAACGTTGTGCTTCTCAAACCTGGATGTACATCAGAATTATCTGGAGACTTAAAAAATAGTGTCATGCTTTGCTTAAAGCAAATGGCCTCTGCTTTCATCTTCAGAAAGAGTTAATTCCACTATCCACATGACTGGGAGAACCATCTGTTGAAGGTCAAGGCTTTATAATGTCATATGAATTTTACATCAACCAAAGAATATGAAAGTATGACATATTTGGCTGCTAATCTATATGGTAAAAATATATAATGCTTTTCTAAGAGTCATCTTCAAATACTATAGGATATTCAACTTTTTAAAAATAAATGCTTGCCTATTACACTACTGCATCTTAAGTATAATTACAATAAATTAAGTGTTGCTATTTCTAATAATTTGTCCAGGAGCAAATGTTTATGTAAAGGCCTCAGAAGGATCCAAGACTATTATAAACATGAATGCCTAAGTAATTCACTCATATAATTGTGAAATCTAACCCTCGAGGATGAAGTAACATGAAGTATGAATTAAAGCATTATTCAATGAGTGATGAAAATATAGCTTACCTTGAGTTATAGTTCATTAATAGTTGACTGCTTATCTACATTTACTATTTCACCAAGATAAATAACTCTACAGATGGGGGACAAAGAACATACAATAAAATAATTGGGGTACTGTCCTTCCACGTCTCAGGATAGCACTGGTGACAAAGTCTCCACGTGTTACATCAGAGTCCATCAGATGTCAGAGAGTGCTCTATGTGCTGACCAGTTTTAAGGCAATAAGCAGTTATCTCTGTGATGTGATGCAAGCATGCCAGGCAGGCCAAGATGCCCTTCCTAACCCTCCATATGTGCTGACTGACACCTGACATTCTAAAATGCTTGAGGCACATGGGTGGCTCAGTCAGTTAGGCTTCCGACTTCCACTTAGGTCATGATCTCATGGTTCATGAGTTCAAGCCCTGCATCAGGCTCTGTGCTGACAGCTCAGAGCCTGGAGCCTGCTTCAGATTCTGTGTCTCCCTCTTTCTCTGCCCCTCCCCTGCTCTCCGTCTCTCAGTGTCTCTAAAAAATGAATAAACGTTAAAAAAAGTTTCAAAATGCTTTATCCCTCAGGTCAGAGGTTGTAAGCAGGTGTGCCTTCAGTGTTTTAAAATACTCTGTTTCAAAACACAGATGTCCCATCAGAATTGCTGAATCCGAATATTGGGGACTGGAAAAAGTACATGTGAAACTTTGATCTTTCATAAAACCAGTCCCTCTCCCCATCCTATCCACACTTCTACTGGAGCTCTCACCTAAAGCTATTGGCAAATATTTGTATTTTAGTATGAATTTTCTGAATGAAGGTTCTGAAAAGGTGAAGAAAAGAAGAGTCCATCAGTGTACATGTGGAAAGGCCAAGGTAAAAGTTTCAGAAAAATGTGGACTTAATCTCATGTATTACATCTAGCAGTAACTTATGAGAGGATAAAATTCTACAGGACTAATGTGAATGAGACTTCTGTTTCTTTCTTTTCTTTTCTTTCTTTTTTATTTTAACAAAAGCTATAAAACAGTAAATTTCTGTAGTAGTTTTAAAAGCTTTCAAAAATTCTCAAACTAGAGGAAAATTCACTAGAAAAATTTTAAAAGGCCCCTTAGTGCAAATGGACAACAATTAATAACTAAATAATATTTTATGTTGCTTATGAACATTTACAAAACACCTTTCCCATACTGAGCATCATTTAAGTATTAAAACAACCGTATTGTTTTGTAGAATTCAGTGTAAGTAAATAGTGATTAACACTATTTTAGAGATGAAGAAACTCAAGGAGATTATGTGGCTGTACCAAGGCCCTGTCGTCAGGGCCTGAGAACCTGTTCTTGAATCTGTTTGCCTAATGTTAACAGTCCCTCTACTAAATCACAGAAATGTGATTTAAACTCCCTAGAAAATAAATAGGACTTGATTATTTAAGATATGATTCCTGTCTTTGGAATCTAATAATTAAAATACATGAGCAATGTCTTTCTCAAAGGAAAAACATTCCTTTTGTGTCCCTCATCCCCTAGAAAATCCTTTTGCTAACCTAACTGTTCCTTAGCTAGGTTCCAAACCTTTCTTAGTGGCATGGAGAATGTTCAGATGCTCTTTTAAAATTCTTTGGCCTTGCAGGCGACTGGGGATTATGTCAGACCCTCTCTGTCTACTTCTTCCATGTCATTATGGCATAGGAAATATCCGTTTAACTAGCATTACCTAGTATTCCAAATAAAACGTGAGACACTAGTGGCCTCCAATCTTCCAAATTTATCTCGGGAGTTCCACTCTCTGCAATCTATATCTGGCAGAGGTAAGATCAAGGTCAACATCTAATGTTGTTTTTCTGCTCTAGCTTCTATCTCTCCCTCTTTTATTTTTATTAGTCCAGCCAAATATCTATTGACTGTGTTGATCTTTACAAAGAACTAACTTTTAGTTTCATTGATTTTCCTCTAATGGTTTTCTCTTTTCTCTTTCATTGATTTCCACTCTGATTTTATTATTTCCATCTTCCTCTTATTGGCACTGGGTTTGCTGCTCTTGTGTTCCTAGCTTCTTAAGGCAGAAGCTGAGATTTTAAATCTTTCTTCCTTTCCACTATAAGTGCTTAAAGTTACAAATTTTCCTCTAATCACAGACTTCTTTCTGTTTTCTATTTCCAATTTAATTCTGTTGTGGTTGAAGAATATACTTGACATGATTTCAATCTGAAGTTATTGAAACTTGTTTTATGTCCTAGCAAAGGGTCTATCTTGGACAATGGGTCATGTGCACTGAAAAGTATGTGCATTCTGCTGTTGTTGAGTGAGAAGGTCTCAATATCTCAGGTCAAGTTGGTGATAGGGTTACTCTAGTCTTCTGTAATCTTACTGCTTTTTTTTCTGAAAAAAAAAGTTACTGTGAGAATAGTATTGAAGTAAACCATAAATATTAAGTTGTCTATTTCTGTTTTAATTATGTAAGAAATTGCTTAACTTATTTAGGGATTCTGTTTAAATGCATTTGTTTACATTCAGCTCCTAAATCTTTTTAGTGTATTGGCCACTTTATTAATTAGAAAAGTCTGTTTCTGTTTCTGATAATATTTCTTGTCTTAAAATCTACTTTGATGTTAATATAACTACTTCAGGTTATTGAGAGTTACTGTTTGAGTGGCATATCTTTTTTCCATCTTTTACTTCAACTATTTATTTTTTGGATACAAAGAAAATATTTCTCTTGTAGAAAACATAGGATTGGATCTTTTTTATTCAATTTGACCAACACTGCCTCTGATTGCAGTTTAGTCTATTTACATTAACATAATTATTGTTAGGGTTGAAGTATATTTTTCTAGTTTTTTTCCTATTTCTCATATCTTTCTCATTCCTCTTTACTGCCTTCCTTTGGAATAGCATTTTTAATTTATTGTATTACTTTCTCTGTTGATGTTTAGTTCTACATATAATATATAATGAGTATACATACATGCACATACACAAATATGATATTTAATTCTTAATTGATTTTTTTTCCTCATCAATACTTGGCATACTCCACACTGCCTTTTGGTCTCCAATGTTTCCACTAAGAAATCAGTTATTAATCACATTATTGTAAATCACTTTTGTTTTGCTGCTTTCAAGATTCTCTTTTATGCCTTTGGCATTCACAGTTTGACAATATGGATAGGTGTTGTTCCTTTGTATTTATCTTTCTTAGGATTCAGCGAGTTTCTGGGATCTGGGGAATCATCGTATTCATCAAATTTGGCAAGTTTTTAGCCATTATATCTTCAAATATTTTTTTCTATTCCTTTCTCTCTCCTAGTTGGAATAGGAGATAGATGGAATTCAAGGTGATTCTCACATTCATGGGGATTCTTTCTTCTGCCATCTCAAATCTGTTGTGGGTCCTCTCGTAGTTGTTGTAACTTGCAACTTTAGAATTTATTTCCTTTTATATAGTTTACAATTCTTTACTAACATTCCTTATTTACCAACTCCTAACTCATGGTCATCCTGATTTACTTTTATTCTTAGAATAGCATTTCCTTTACTTCTGTGAATATATATCTAATGGCTATATTTAAACCTCTGCTACATCCAGCAGATGACCCCATAGAATCAGTCTTTACTGACAGCTTCTGATCTGTAACTGAGTACGAGTCACAGTTTATTATTTCCATGTGTTTTTTTTTTTTTTTTTTTTTTTAGAAAGTGCTCATTTTAGATTATCTATTGTAGCAACTTCGGGTTCTTTTTATTTTTCTGAGGCTTATTGGACTTTTAAAAGGTCCTTGTCTGGATTTAAGCTGTAGAATCTATCTGCTCCAGAATCACTGATGTCTCTGCTCAGGTTTTTCATTTTCATGTCGATATTTTAGCCGGGCTTCCGTGGTATCACCTCCTGTATTTGTCTAGGGGATTAGCTAATACTTTAGACAGAGGATTGCTAAACATTTTGACCATGTAGTTTCTACCCTTTACCAATTTATCTGGTATGTGGTTTGAGAAACGTACTCAATGTTACAGCTGTTTTCAAGTTTCCCTAGGCTTTTTTCTTCAATTTCCTCTTCGTTTTTTCCCCCCTGGGCCCTGTTAGACTTCTCATGCACATGCATAGGTTCCCAGTCAGCCAATAGGCACATGAAAAGCTTATCTCAAAACTTTTATGGCTTTCTCATTTCCCCATGAAATGTCGGGCTAGAGGATTTTCCTGCCTATTCCCAATTGACCCCATCACCATTGTCAATCAGCAAAATGGGAGTTTTTGACTCCTCTCTGAAGTGAGTCAGTCTGTCCCCTTTGGCAGCAAAGCCACAGGTTTTTGCACCCAGCCACAACCTGTGAATCTAGTTCTTGTCTCTAAGCAGGGACAGGGAACGTGAACAGTCCTTGGGAAATGACCATACACTCCTGCCATCCTAGCCCAAAGCTCTCACAGGTTTTAAGCAATTAATATTTCTCAAATTGTTATCTGCTTTTCGTCAATTTTCAGTGCCCTTACACTGGACAATTTTGTCCAGTTTTATACACTTTTTTGTGGACATGAGTTGCTAAGCTATTCACACAACTATTATTTCATCGATATGCCAATCTGCAAAAGGCAGAAGTCATAGAGACAAAACATGGGTCAGTGGTTTCCAGGCACTTAGGATGGAGAGAAGTTCTAACGACAGATGCAAGAAACTATTAAGATGATAGACATATTTGATATCTTCATTTTGGTGTTG
The DNA here is from genome assembly GCA_028646485.1 of Cryptoprocta ferox. Taxonomy (NCBI): domain Eukaryota; kingdom Metazoa; phylum Chordata; class Mammalia; order Carnivora; family Eupleridae; genus Cryptoprocta; species Cryptoprocta ferox. Next base: position 64,842,913 of record CM053567.1, on the reverse strand, counting down.
GTTTTATGACTATATGTATTTCTCAAAACTCAAAATTGTGTACTTGAAAAGGGTAAATTTTGCTATTGGTCACTGATAAGAAACCTGGCTTTACAAAGACAATAATACAGTTAGCTAACCTCTGTCTCTTATCCCATCATTGCCAAATAAGTATGATAATTGCATTAGTTTCCCATTGTTGCTGGAACAAATTACCAGGAGCTTGGTGGTTTATCAAAACACAAATGTGTTATCAGACAGCTCTGGGGTTCAGAAGTCCAACATGTATTTCACTGAGCTAAAATTGAGCTGTCAGGAAGGGTATGTCCTTCCTGAGGCTCAAAGGGAGAAAATGGGGAAATATGTTTACTTGCCCTTAACAACTTCTAGAAGCTGCCTGCCTTCCTTGGCTTGTACCCCTTCCTCTATCCTCGAAGTGTACAGCAGAACTTCTTTAAATCTCTCTCTGTCTCTGATCTTCTGCCTCCCTCTTCCACATTTAAAGAATGCTTATGATTACACTAGGCTCACCTAGATATTCCAAGATAATCTCCATATCTGAAGAGTTGATTAATATCCTTAATTCCATCTGAAACCCTTTCCCTTGCCACAAAATATAATATGCAATATAACATATCCACAGATTCTGTAGATTAAGAACTGAACAACTTTGGGATGCTTACCACAATAATAGTACCTATTTCATGGGTTTGTTGTAAAGATTAAGTGAGTTATAAATATAAAACACCTAACACAATTCCAGAAAAGAACAAATACTCAGTACGTTAACTCTATCACTATTTATCATTATTACTATGTAACTCCTCTTATAGGGTTCAGGCATGGAGGAAAAAGGGAGTATGGGAAGAGGTGGGAGAAACATAAATCAACACAATTCTGCCACACTCTTAATGGAACTGAATGTGGAAATACCAATATAATAACTTTCATTCAGAGTTATCATTCAGCCCTGTATCCCTCTGGCTTTCTGTCCTAGTGTCAAGACTACACATAACCAAATCACAAAAGAAGTTATGCAACTAATTTTGTGAGGGATAAAAAATCTAAAATCCTCTCTAATTTCCAGATCCTCAGGCCATCACCAAGGTAAATAAAGTGACTGTGTATTATGAAAAATGGGCTCATTTTTCATTCCCATAAAACTCAACTACATTTGTGAATCCATCCATAGACATACACAGCCTTCGGGCACTGTAAAGTTCTTTGTTATACCACAGCAGGATACGTCATTCTCAAGCTTGTGGTTACAAGTAAACTGGAACAAGAGCAAGCCAGTTGTATTTTTCAAATTTCTAAGAGGTTGGTTAGAATAGAAGCCATTATTCTCAATCTAGGATATGCAAACCAGCTAAGCAAAAGAGAACAGTAGTGATTGAAACTTAGAACCTTCATTTATTTATTTTATATTATTGCTGACCCATGCAATAGAAATGCTTCATTCTTTCAGATGGGAAAAAAATCATATTTCCCATATATGTACTTGCTACCCTATCATTTTATTTAGATATGTTTTTATTTAGTAATTATACAGAGCCACCCTATCATTTTATTTAGATATGTTTTTATTTAGTAATTATACAGAGCCACTTCAAAATAACTGAAGTACTTTAAGGTTCAATTGGCTCAGCAAAATCAAATATTAAAAGTGTATTTGGCATAAGGAAATAACTTCTGAAAGAAATGTAAGTTCACACTGGAGTACCAAACTGTGAACAAACATATGTAACAGAGCGAAAGCGTTGTTCAGAGGAAAATCTGGAGTTTCAACTATCAAATTAATGCATAAATGGTAAAATTAATAAAATAGTAAAATGAATGAATAAAACATTTATCTTGAGAGGTTATAAAAACATAAACCTATGAAAAGTAAATAGAAGGTATTAAATATAAAACCAGACTTTAATAGGTTAAATACCATTAAATTAATAGAATAAAAATGTTTCTAAGAATTGTTTTCTTTAAAATACAAAAAATATGTAAACCATTAATAATCACATCAAAGACAAAAGAGAAAAAGCACAAATACAAAATATAGAAATTTTGTTGTGGAAATAATCATGAATAGAAAAGAAACAAAAAGACTGATGAGAGAATGTTTTGCTCATTATCTTGTACAATGACAGTGAGAATTTATATGAAATAAATTATTTTCTGAGAACACATAAATGAAAATTAAATCCCCAAACAGTATACAATGTTACCAGACCAGTTTTTCTAGAGGATGTCACTACAAAGCTATTCTTTCCAAAAATTAAAGGTTTAGCTTCACAGGAATTTCTACTAAACTTGTAAGGAAAAAATAACTACAATGCAATTCATACTGTTCAAAAACACAAAGAAAAGAATGGAAAGAACTCAAATATTCTTTAGAAAATTAGTCTAATATGGAGCTAGAACTGAAAAACAATAGCAGAAAAGCAAAACAAAGTAGAAATCATTCTTATTGAATGATTTTTATGAATGTAAAAAACAATAGCCAACAGAATCCAAGAGCACATTAAAATAATGCAGCTTAAGTATATTTATTCTAAAAGTGAAAGCATGGTTAAATGTTAGTTATAGTTTTATAAATATATCTATTTATATAAATTTGCATATTAATTAAGGTACCAATGAAGACAAATCATACAGTAATTTCCATACATAATGAAAAGTCATACAATTAAAAGCTAACATAATTATTACCATTCTCAGTAACATAAGGCATTTCATTTAGTTAAATAATGCTTAATTGGGAAACATTAAGAACATTTAATTAAAATCAAGAATAAAAAAAATTCTTCTTTGGCACCATTATAATTAACATTGTTCTGAATATATTTGTGCAATCAGATCACAGAAAAAATATAAAAATTGAAAATAAGGAAAGTTATCATTATATTTAGATTACATGTTTGTTTTCTGGGGAAAAGAATCAGCTGAAAAAATTACAAGCAGTAAGAAAATTTATTGAAGTTGAATGGAAAATTAAATATAGAGAAACCAATGATCTTCACATCAACAAATAGCGGCCAGATGGATGAGCTAATCCACTTAAAATAACACAAGAATAACTAAAATATCTAGAAATAAATTTAAGAAGCATACATGATGTACATAAAAAGCAATTTAAATCCTACTGGAGGATGGAAAAAGAGGTTTGAACAATTGTATGGCACAACTTATTATTGAACAGGAAGGCTTCACATAATAAGATGTCAATTAACTTATAATTTTTTAAATACACTAAAAAACACAATATTGATTTATTTTTGGCACTAAACACACTGACTTTAAATTTCATAATAAAATTTAATAAGAATATAATGCCAAAGGCATAATCCATGAAGAAATATTTGATAAGCTGAACTTCATTAAAATTAAAAGCTCATGCTCTGTGAATGAAATGTCAAAAGAATGATAAGCCACAAAATAGGAGAAAAATGTTTGCGAAAGATACATCTGATAAAGGATTGTTATCTAAAATATACAAAGAACACAGAAATAAGAAAACAAATAGCCCTATTAAAAACTGAGCCAGGTACACCTCAGTGGCTCAGTCAGTTGAGGTCAGGGCATGATCCCATGCTTTGTGATTTTGAGTTCCATATCAGGCTCTGTGCCTACTGTGGAAAGCCTGCTTGGTGCTCTCTCTCTCACTCCCTCTCTCATTCCCTTTCCCCCCCTGCCCTTACTCTCTCAAAATAAATAAAGAAATTTTAAATACTGTTCATTTTTAAAAAATTGAGCCAAAGACCATAATAGACACCTTATCATAAAAGATATGCTAATAGCAAATAAGTATATGGAAAGATGTCCCATATCCTAAGAAAATGCAAAGTAAAACAATGAGATGCCACTACACACCTGTTAGAATGTGCAAAAGCTGGAATACTAACAAACAAATGCTGGAAAGGATGTGGAACAACAGGAATTTTCATTCATTGCTGGTGGGAATGGAAAATACACTGCCCGTTTGGAAGGTACTTTGGCAACTTTTGGTGTGTGTGTGTGTGTGTGTGTGTGTGTGTGTGTGTCTGTATTTTAGAAAATTAAACATAATTTTTACAATAAGACCTAACAATCATGCTCCTTGGTATTTAACCAAAGGAATTGAGAACTTAGATCCATAGACACATACACATGGATGTTTATAGCAGCTTTATTCATCATGGCCAAAACTTAGAAGCAACCAAGATGCCCTTCAATTGGTGAATGAATAATTAAACTGTGGTACATCAGATAATGGAATATTATTCAGTTCCAAAAAGAAATGAGCTATCAAACCATGAAAAGAAACGGAGGCAACTTAAATACATATTACTAAGTGAAAAAGGCCAATCTAAAAAAGGCAATATACTGTGTGGTTTTAATTGTATTATTCTAGGAAAGGCAAAACTGTGGAAATAGCAAAAAGATCAGTGGTTGCCAGGGATTGGGGCAAAAAGGATAGATAAATAAGTAGAGCAGAGATTTTAGGGCAGTGAAAATAGACTGTAAGATATTATAATGATTAATACATTTCATTATACATTTGTTCAAATCCACAGTGTAAAAGATGAAGAGTGAATCGTAATGTAAACTATGAACTCTGGGTTATAATGGTGTATCAGTTATATCAATTATAATGATGTATCAGTGAACCTATCAATGTAGGTTCAATAATTATAACAAACGCACCACTCTGGCAGGGGATATTGATAATGAGGAAGGCTATGGATGTGTAGGGGGTAAGGAGTATATGGCAAATCTCTGTGTCTTCCCCCCTCCGCTTTGCTACAAATCTAAAACAATTCTAAAAAAATAAAATTAAAAAAAATCAATAAGAGGATTTTTCTCACACCTAGGCAGTGGAGAGCTGAAAAGAAGGTTTCTTCCTCTAAAACAAGAAAAAGCTAGATAAACTAAAAAATCGTAAATTTTCTTCAATCTATCAAAAAGCTGATGACACAGAGTAATACCAAGTAACCTGGAAATCCACTAAGGGGCAGGCATCCATCAGAGAGAGCGTAAGGATAGACTGCCTCATCTATGATAGAACATAGGACGAAGACAGGACCATAAGACATGATGGTAAGAAGGGATCGTCTGAAAGTTTAATACATCCCTAAAGACTGAGAACGGAATAGCCTAACAGTACACAACTGCTCATAGCCTCCGACACAAAAGGCATTTGCATTTACTCACGAACTAGTCTTAAAAAACTTCCAGTGGGTAGCAAGTGGAAGACTGGGGACAGCAGCGTAAAAGACTGAAGAAAACTTTCTCTGCTGGTAAAGACATGGAGGAAGTGGTTCACTGTCACTACTGGAAAGGCAAAGATCACGTTCCCCTGCCTGCTCCCCTTTGACCTAAGAAGCAAATGCCTTAGGGAGAGAAAATGGCACTTGTTCAGCCTGGGGAATAAGTAAAGATCAGTTGAGGAACTCTTGCAGCAGGCTCAGCAGTAGACTTGTCCTTACCGACGAAAGCATCAGTGAACTTGAAGATAGGTCTGTAGAAACCACCAAAACTTAAACACAAGGGGGAAAAAAAGAATGAAAACAAACAGAACAGAGCATCAAAGAGCTGTGGGACAATATCAGATTATATAAATATTTGTAATTGGAATTCCAGAAGGAGAACAGAGAGAACACAAGACAAAAAAAATATTTGAGAAGATAATGACCATACATGTTCCCAAAATACTGAGAGACATCAAAACTGAAATGCAAAAGGCTAAGAGAACCCAAAGCAGTATTTTAAAATATATATATACATAGACATATCACATTCAAACTGCTAAAAAAGATAAAAAGAAAAGCTTGAAGGCAGCCAGAGGGAAAAAAAGACCCATCATATACAGAGGAGCAAAGACAAAAATTACAGTAGCCATTTCATCAGAAACCACACAAGCAAGAAGATAATGAGTAGCATCATTAAATTCTGGAAGAAAATATGAAAATCTGTCATCCCATATCTATACCTAGAGAACATAGTTCTCAATGAAGTTTAAATACTTTTTCAGACACACAAATGATTGCTTGAAGAATAGTTTCAGAGTCACCTGGGTGGCTCAGTTGGCTGAGTGTCCAACTCTTGATTTAGGCTCAAGTCATTATCCCAGGGTCATGGGTTGAAGCACTGCATTGGTCTCCAATGCTGAGTGCAGAGCCTGCTTAAGATTCTCTCTCTCTCTCCCTATGCCCTTCTCCCGTGCTTGCACATGCTCTGTCTCTCTCTCCCTCTTAAAAAAAAAAAAAAAGAATAGCTTCATTAGCATTAAATATTTATGTCAGGGCAGAAGAATATCTCAAATTATTAATTTAAGCTTCTACCTTAAGAAACTAGAAAAAGAAAAGCAAATTAAACCTAAAGCAAGCTGAAGGGAGAAAATAATAAAGAGCAGAGCAAAAACCAATTACATTAAAAACAGAGCAAAAAATAGAAAAGAAAACAAGTCAGTGAAGCCAGACCAAAAGCTTGTTCTTTTAAAGAAGAAAAAAAAAATAATACAATTGATAAACCTCTGGCAAGACTGATGAAGAAAAAGACCAGGATATGTAAAAACAATATGCAGATTCTGCTGATATTAAAGTGAAAAAGAAAATTGTGTACCTGGATTTTGAGATATACAACATAGACATAACACAAAAGCTGTGATATGAAAAGAAGCAGTCAAATTACGAAATGGAAAAAAAGAACCCTTTAAACCTAACATAGCTATATACATCAATATAGTTGCACGTGGAACCACAAAAGAGTGAGCAAATGAGTGATTATTTAAGAAATGGTGGGGAAAAAAACAGAACTTTACAAAGAAAAATAAATTTGTTCAAACGAAATTTTGATGTGTTAAGTGTATGAAAATGTGAAATATAGCACTCTAAAGCTAATTGTAAAAATGATATCAGAAAGCACCAAGCATAAGGTGAAATACTGATAAATATATCACAACTAAGGATCTTTGCTTTACAAAGTTTCAAGAAACATCAGGTGAAAACTGCAAAGAAAACAACCAAAATAATGTTATCTAGAATATAAGAGTCTCTTACAAATGGAAAACACTTAACTCTCCAGTTATAACAAATGGAAATGTATTAGAATAAATGAAACTTCATGATTGAAAAACATGTGAAGATATTTCAAATCTCCCTAATCATCAGAGAAATGTCAACTTAAATAATTATTTATCACGTTTTATCTAACAGACTAAAATATTTAGAAAGCTACATGATACCTAATGTCGACAAGGGTGTGAGAAAATAGGAACCCCTTATGTCTCAGGTGGAACCGTGATCTGGCAAAGTACACAGCAAACAAATGAATATGACCTAGCAATGCTACAATGCCCAGCAATGTTTGATGTAGAAACATTCATGTATAGATCCATATGGGGGTATGTGTGCATATGCTTGTTACAGCATTATTTGTGAACACGAAAACAGGAAACATGCTATGCGTCCATGGCTGGGAAATTAATTTAGAAAAACATAACAGACATGTTAAACAGTATCATGCAGCAGTTTAAAAGTAGTGACCATGAAGTATAGATCAATAACACAATGCCATTAATGTAATTTTCAAATACACACACACTAGCTAGTAGTTTATAGTTTACAAAGCGATATTCATATCCAAGAAAATACGATGCCTTAGAGCAATGGCAGTGGTAGAAGAGAAGTGAACAAATGCATCTGGTGGTCAAGGACAAAGGCCACGGTAAATATGGAGCAACAGAGGAGACTTACACAGTCCAACAGAACAGTAGGAGTGAGCTAAGCAACAGCACTTCTGTATCTGAGACCCACAACAAACACGCATACATACACACACCACACACACACACACTTACACAGGCACAGACACATACAAAGGAAAACAAAAAGCTAGAATATCAGATAAAACTCTGGTATGGGAGCTGGTCAAAAATATGGTTCATTCATCCAATGGAATATTTTGAAACTGTTGAAAATAATGAAGTGCTGATAGGAACCTGCCTCAAACATATAATATCAAGGTAAAATCACAAAGTCCTGACTTGTATGAAGAACATGGTGCCATTTGCAGCATAAAAATTATATATATGAGTAAATGCTTGCAAATGTACAGACTAACTCTGGAAGGACACAGAAGAAAATGGTAGCAGTGATTGCTTCCAGGAAAGATAACTAGATCGCTGATGCATAGCAGTGGGAAGAGAGATTTACATTTTACAGCATATCATTTCTCTTCAATTGTGTACTCTTATTTGCATGACCACTTCAAACATTATTTGCTTGAAATGCATTGTTACAGAAAATGTAGTGGAGGAAGTTTTCTCTTCTTCCTTTCTAGGTTCTTTGTCCAGTCTAATAATTAAATTGATATAAATAGATTAACAGGAGAAAAACACATTCAATTTTGCATGAATGGAAACCCCATTAAAATATGAGACCCAAAGGGAGGCAGGCAACTGAGCTTATATAACATCCTGGGTCTGAGCTGGGGAAAGAGGTTGGGGGTCTGGAGATACAAAGGAGAGGAAAGCTGCTCAGAAAAATAAGAGGAGATGCTTGAAAAACAAAGCCTGGGGGCCCCTAGGTGGCTAGGTAAGTTGAGCGTCCAACTCCAGATTTCAGCTCAGGTCATTATCCCAGGGTTGTGGGATCAAGCCCTGTGTCTGGCTCCAGCCCTGTGTCAGGCTCCATGCTGAACGCAGAGCCTACTTGACACACACTCTCTCTCTCTCTCTCTCTCTCTCTCTCAAATAAAAAAAAAAAATTAAATAATCTGGAAAAGAAAAAAGAAAAACAAAGCCTGCCCTATTACGCAGACAAGTTTCTTAGCTAAAAAGGTATATCTGATAAGAGCTCTCTTCCTGGTCCAAGCCACCTTTCCAATGTAAATTTAGGCAGTTTAGGGGGAGGTAAAGAGCTCTTCCTAAATCTGTTGGGTTTTGATTACCTTTAGTTGAAAATAATCCTCATGCCAAAATGACATATTTTTGAGTCTCCTTTCCTTCTGCTCTCCTTCAAAAACTCACACCAGTAAAATAATTGTCTACTTTGAAATTAGCTATGAGATGATCATAGGCTGAATTATTGACAAGAATTAAAAATTTAAATATTTGTGAGATTTAAAATTTTTTTTAAATATTTATTTATTTGAGAGAGAGAGAGAGAGAAACAAAGCACCAGCCAGGGAGGGGCAGAGAGACTGAGACATGGAATCCGAAGCAGGCTCCAGCTTTTGATCTGTCAGCACAGGGGAGGTCTGGAACTCACAGACCTCAAGATCATGACCTGAGCCAAAGTTGGACACTTCATCTACTGAACCACCCAGGTGCTCCTAAATATTTGTGTGATTTTGATTAAAGTGATAAATGGGAATACAGAAGCAGGACTGCTGTGAGATCAGAAAGTCTAAAGTGTCCAAACTTTATTTAAAATTTATTTTATATCTAAACACAGCAGTTTTAATCCATACCTGCAACACTCTGCTTTTGTAGCATTTACTATATCACATTTCTTACAGGTAAAGCTATACTTCTGATAAGTCAGGATATCATTTATAATTACAAATAATTAGTAGAATGGTAATAATCCCTTTAGGATATATGCTAGCATTTTCTATTTTAAACCGCCAAGGATCTCTAGATCCTAAGGGCCTTAAAGAATTATCCATGACTAAGCCGAGTGTATTGATCTGCAAATGTGCTGGAAAGCTTTCCTATGAAAGTAGCTTGCCAGTGTGAGGACTAATTCCAATTCCTGTCTCTACTGGAGTACTTTCACTCAGATATTCAACACAATTTCAAAGCCATTCACTTAAGTTGTCCTTGACATGCTTACTCATCATCACTCTAAGGTGTATTCTCAGACGTCCATCAATTTGCACTCAAAAAGCTCTGATTCCTTAAAGTGGGGATAATATCTTTTCTAAGTCTCTCTATACACTTCACATAACTGATGGGGTCAATTCTGTCTTTCAACCACCCTACAAACCTTCACCAGTACAGTTGTTATTTCTAAAGCAGAATTTGTAACTAGTGGAGCCAGCGAAGACTACCTTTACTCAGGAATTGGGCATTGGCTTATTTTGATCATAGCAAGATCGTGTCAAAAATAATGATATTGTCCTTTGTGCTTATTCCTGTACAGGAATAGGAGAGAATAAGAAAAGAAAACTTGAGAATAGCTCTACTGCAGATCTATACTTCAGATTCTGGCTACCAGAGGATTAAAATTATGAGAAAGATTAAATATCCAGCTAAAAGAAATTAAGTTTATTTGATCTTAAAATGTTAGTAAAAATATCCCAATATTTCCTTAATGATTAGGAAAGCAATTGCCAACGTGGATAAGAACTAGTAATATGATTTGTATGAAATTTACAAAATTTAGGGAGATATTCATTACCATTAACTTTGGTAATGTTTTCAAAAGGAAATACTCTCAAGGAAATACTCCCATGTGTTTAGGTAGATAAATTGGAAACACAATGTTATTCTCAACTTTTGCACTTAATAAAAACAATAAAAATTAAAACCCAGCCAGATAAACAGAAATGAATCAGTATTGGTTTTTCTTCAACGTAGAAGGGAGATAACATGAGTTGTTGCATTGTTTGATCTTTTTAACTGTAATTTATTTCAGGCATCAGTAGGCTTTTCCTGTAAAAGGCCGGGTAGTAAGTACTTTAGGCTTTGTAGGACTCTGTCCCAAGTACCCAACTCTGCCATTGTATTGAAGCAGCTATAAACAGCAGACAAATGGGCATTGTTATCTTCCAGTAAAACTTTATTTATAAAAACAGGAGGCAGGCCGGATTTGAGCCTACAGTTTGTGATTGTTTGCTTACTTCTAGTCTATTTGTTAAAGATAAATGATTCATAAAAGTATAGTAAGGAGCAAATAATAATTCAAGGCCCCACCTCTTATCAACTATGTGCCTATGTGCCTAAGATGGCATGAATCCATAAATGTACTCATCTGATACTATTCAACATCATTTTAATGTACACATTAATCTTCCTCTCCCCTCAGATACACATTGGCTATAAGTGGTAGAATTTATGATTTAATTTATTTCTTTTATTTCACAGTTTATTTTGTTTTGACCTACTGTGACTATTTCACAAAGAAAACTATATTGTCATAACAAATATTTCATAGAATTCTAGTTCTGTTATTAGAGTATTATAATGTGAAGAGTAAATACATGATAAAATAGTTGAAGGAAATTCAAGGGAAGGGTAAAACTTTCAACATAGTTAGAGGGATATGTGTTAAACAAATCACTGAATTGGATTTGATTAAATAAAATTCAATAAATTAAATTCCTAGCTGCTCTATGTTTGTGTGAATAAATGAATGAGTACTTAAAGATACTATGCATGCTGAAATTAAAAGAACTAATCATATCTGTAGGCAATATAACACATTTTTTGTTTTCTTTTCCTCTCTTAGAACTTCCCTATTTCAGTTTTTCAGGGAAAAATAAAATAATTAAATGTCATGAGTGGAAATAAACCTTAAATCTGTCCCTATTTTATTTTTCATTGCCCAAGAAAAAGAACCAGACACAAAAAATTCAAACAAACTAACTAAATATCAGTGTCCATGTTCTGTATTTTGAATTTTCTTCTCAAGGCCTTTTAATTCTGTTCTTTCTTTTGAGCTTACAGTCAATACATGGAAACTGTCTAAGTAACAAGATTGTGAGTGGTATGTAACAGACACAAATTCATGCTAGTTTTATTCTATTCCTCCTATTTATTCACCATATACTTTTAGCCCCTATAGCAAATCTTTGTGTTATAATTATGTAGTTACAAAATTTTTCTCTACGCTCAGCATGACTAATGAACATAGCTAGATGGTTAAGAGATATATTAAGAGAATTATAGGCAATTCATATATAGATTAATATTTCATGAGAAAAGATATTTTAAATATAGTAATAATTATATGGCCCAGTACATTGTACTTTAGTCTCTATTTCAGACTGCTGCATAGTAACTGATTAACAGTAGAAAGTTCAGAAGTATTTGCATAATATTTCTAAATACCTTTACCAGTATTAACATGCTTCATTCTTTAAAATGCTCTAAAGCAGTCAGAGTAGGTAGTAATATATTCATTTAGCAGGGGTTCCTGGGTGGCTTAGTTGGTTAAGCGTCTGACTTTGGCTCAGGTCATGGTTTGTGGTTCAAACTCTGCATCAGGCTCCCTAATCACAGTGCAGAGCCTGCTTGGGATTATCTCTCTTTCTCCCCTCCCCCCCCCCGCCCCTTCCCCCTTTCCTCAAAATAAATTTATTTATTTGTTTGTTTGTTTGTTTGTTTATTTATTTTGCAGATACAGAGGTGGGCTCCCAGGGGCTAAATGATGCATGCAAAATCAGCAAATCAGTTAATGATAGAACCTAAATTAGAACCCAACTGTCCTACCTTTCTTATTGGATGTATAGTCTATGAAACTCTACTGTAATTAAGAGTCTTGAGATGTGCACACCATAAAGTACAATGTAAATGTAGATCTAAAGAGAGCAAATTGAGGTATCTTCCAAGGGATGGGGGAAGATACTCAATTCAGAAAAGCTGGATTGGGGCACAAGTTTAAAGGCCAGGAGCAGAAATGGTAGAAACAGCCAAGACAATTTTTAAAGGCGATTTATCAAATAACATTTTTAAGGAAAAAAGAAATAGGGTCTGGTTTTTAAAAATAATGGCTGACAAGAATGAGACTGGCCCCAGGTAATAGGTTGGGGACAAGGAGAGATCTGTTTCCTCTGCTTCTATGTATCCTGGAGAGAGTTGAGACAGCACCGTGACTTCTGTCTGTCATTGTGAAAAATATTAGGCTTCTGTTTTCCAGTGAGAGAAAAGTCAAACTTCATTTTCAGCTCATACTGCCTCTTGGACAAAGGAGCAATGACACTGATATGTATATGCTATGCAGGCTGATTTGTTTAGTCTCAAGAAAAGGCAGGGCAGTTTGCCTTTGTGTGGGAATTTATTACTAACAATTAGAAGGGATCTAGGATAGAGCTAAAAGAAAGAATGGTGTTTATTAATGTCATTATCAGCCTTCCATGAAAGGGTTTCTACTTTTAAATAGTCTTCTCTAGCATACACCCCAGTGCTTCTCAACCAAGTTATCACCTTAGTGTATAGTCATTCCTCACCAAACACTATGGCCCCATTTGATTGATTAATTTATGGACTTAGCAACTTTTTAAAAAGATCAGTCAACAAATAGTTTTGAGCAAACTTTTCATCCATTTCTTAACCACTGTTTTAAATTTTTGTATATATATTACCTCATTTAACTCTCATGACAACCTTAGGGTTACTAAGATTATGTTCATTTCACAGATGAGAAAACTAAAGCTTGATAGGGATTAAGAACCTTCAAGGTTTTCCAGCTATTAAGCAGAAGAGCAAAGACTCAACCGCAAGTCTGTCAACTCCAAATCCCAAGAGTATGGTCATAATTCTACGGATGGCATTTATTTAGAAAGTCAAGATTTAGACGTAGAGAAAGGAAACTAATAGTGCAAACCAGTACAGTTGTCAAATAAATAGCACAGACAGGAAGCAGTATACAATTTCTGAGTAAGAAAACATGATTGTCACTTAATTTATTTTAATATTTTAAAATTTTATTTATTTATTTATTTAAATTCAAGTTAGTTAATATGTAGTGTAATAATGATTTCAGGGACAGAATTTAGTGATTCATCCATTACATATCACACCTAATTCTCATCCCAACAAGTGCCCTCCTTAATGCCTATTGCCCATTTAGCCCATCCCCCAACCCAACACCTCACCAGCAACCCTAAGTTTGTTCTCTGTATTTAAGAGGAAAAGATGACTGTGATTTTAAAAAGGAAGAGAGTGGCGCTTGGGTGGGTCAGTCAGTTAAACGTCTGACCCTTGATCTTAGCTCAGATCTTTATCTCAGGGTCATGAGTTCAAGCCCTGCATTGGGCTCACTCTGGGCATGAAGCCTACTTACTACTACTACTAATAATAATAATAGTAAATAAAAAGGAGGAGAAGGGATTAAGACAAAATTTATCTAAGTTAAATCTAGAAAGTTAAGAAATATACAGGTAAATGGAGAGAGTTGGGGCATTAACCAGAGGGAAATGTGGGAAGAAAGGAGGTGGGATAAAGACACAAATCAAAACCTACCAAAGAGGAAGGAATGCTCAAATGCTTATGTTCAAGAACAGACAGTAGGCATGTCTGGTGGAAATAAAGTAATGAAACTGTACAAACACATACAATGCCAAAATATATATGAATGAATATAATCACAGTTTCCCTCCCACAGGAAAGATGCTGTGCCTTACTACTTAGAAAGCATCTGTTTCTCCTATCAGAGTTCAGAAAATAGCAAATCCTTCTTAGGCAAGAACAAAAAAGAGAATTGACAGGTACCAGCCTAGTGTGGAAGTTTCATAGAGTATAAGAATTAAGACAAATATTATTACCTTATGTCATCAATTGAGCTCAAGACAAGCTGTAAGGTGGGAGTTAAAAATGGCAAAGAGGTCATGCAGGCAAGAGTTCAGGACTAGTGTCAGAATTCCATAGTGGGTACAGGGCTTCTGGGGCCTCTGAGTTCTTAGCAACTTTACTCCTGGTGTTGACCAAAGGGAGGATAGCAGGGCTGTCCCAGGAATGTGCCTGTCATCATTAATACACCTTAAAGAGGGATTATTGTTACCATTCCTACCTCAGTATCCTTCTTCTCTCTGACACATCTTATGCTGGGATTCTTCCTATGTATTCATGGCCTATCCAGGCCCTAACAAAGGACAGATACTGTACTTGTTGAGGAGGGAAGGGAGAGCAGAATCAGGGCATGGAGAATTCTTAGAAAAGCTGCTGTCTCTCCCAGCTATAGAGAGGATAAAATAGAGACTCGTTTCTCTTTCAAACAAGATTTTCCATTTTCTATGCATGACTGTTTACTAGAAACAAAAGAAAACATTTCCTCTCCATGTACAACAGGAAACTATATGTAGAGAAAAATAAAATCCATTTTCCATGGAAAGAATTTTAACAACAATAGAAGTTTGACTTATTTCCAAAAAACAAGCGTGTGTCTGTTTTCCCCATGAACAGGTGTGGGGTTGGACATTGAATTGTGCTCACTTCCACGAATATTCTCAGATCTCACTCAGGTCTTATGAGGAGAATATGAAAAAAAATTCAATAGTCAGAGCTCTTTACAGACACCATATTGCATTATTACAAAATATCTCTGGTAGAACGTTGTCTTTATCAAGACTATACTCAAATAGTTCATGCAACTATGTGGCATAAAAACAAGACCATGATGTTTCAGCCTCACATTCTGGTTTAACCATGAAGAAGCCTATAAGCATCACCACTTGTTCACTGAAGGCCCTCCTGGATAGGCTCAAAAGAAAGAAGATGGCTCTGCATGAAAACAATAAAATGAAACTTTAGAGCAAACCATTCCATTAACACCCAGTCTATATAGCACCCATGTTTTTCCTACATAGTTTTATGTTGTTACATCATGCCCCAGGTCTCTCCAAGTGGATGGAATACCAATACCTCAAACTCATCAGGTTCACAACCAATCCATTCATCTTTTCTCCCACCCAAAATCTAGGCCTTCTCTGTTTCCCAATCCTGACAATGCTGGCAATATCCTCCAAGGCTATAAAACTAAGTACAATCTCTGCCTTCTTGCTATTGTTCATCTCCAAATTCAGATGATGGTCATCCACACCACTTTCTACTCCCTCACCCATGACCCTAATTTAGACATTCAACATCTCTTACCGGGTTAATTTCAATAGCCTCCTAACTTAGCCTCCTCAACCTCTACTGTCTCTCCACTTTACTATCTCCTTCATGCAATGACCACAATTGGATTCCTTAATCTTAAATTTGATCATTTTAATTCTCTGTTTAGAACCTCTCATTGATTCCTCATTTCATTGCAAAATTGGCTTTAGCTTGTGCCAAACAAGGGGAAAAGAAAGAAGGAAATAAGTAAGGGCAGAAGACATAGGAAAGAATAAAAATATTCCAAAATCTATAAAAATAATTTTACTTCAAAATTTGCTTTGCATTTTATTTGTTTATGCTTAATGGACTTATTATATAAAAAATTCTATTTAGGGAAATGAGAAAATGTATAAAAATCTGCATATTTTTTCAAAAACAATCAAAGAATAAATTAGATGCTAATATAATTAGTTATATACAAGAAGAAAATGTAGATCAGATCAAAATGTTAAATTTCCTGAATTTACTAACTGCACTGTGGTTATAAGAAAATATTCTTGTTTCCTGGAAATACACACTGTAACATTAACAGCTACAGGACCTGAAAATATGCAGCCTACTCTCAAATAGTTCAGATTTAAAAATCATAATTGTGTGTATATGTGAGAGAAGGACAAGACACAGAGAGAGAGAGAGAGAGAGAGAGAGAATGATAAGCCAATTTTGCAAGATGTTAAAATTGGTCAATCAAGGTGAATAAGCCATTTTTTCCCCCGACATAACATCTATCATTTTTTGGTGCTGAGAACTAACTAGAAGACTGTTCCCCAGTCCTAATATTTATTTCTCATCTCTAATGGACTTTGAACCCTGATAGTATGCTAATTCTATAGCAGAAAATATTGACAAGGTTTATTTGAAGTTTTCATCTTTGACCATGGCTTTGTGGCATATGTTTAATAAATAGCTCTTTTTGTATATTTTCCCTTTGGTAGCTGTGTTGCAGATAGTTAATTGTTACTGTAACCTATTTTGAGATTTATTGCCTGGTGTCTCAAGTTTTTTCTTGTGAAATGAGCATTTCTGGGCTTAAATGTCCTTGTCTGCAGAATAAGAGCAGTTGAGTAATCACTAGATTACATTTCTAAGGTCCTCTCTCTTCTAAAAATTTCTTTCATATTTTACTCCTTCTGTTTTTTTTATGCAGAAGAAATTTAATTATCTCACCCACAGTATCTCTGTATCACTAGGGAGAAAAAAACCAGTGTATTTGTGCTCATGATTGAGGTGAAGTGAGGTTTGTTGTCATGCTTGGTCCTTTTTATGCAATACTAATTTCTTAATTGAGCCTAGAATTGAAAGAAGCTTATGATAACTAGGACTCTAAAAATACTCATGCCTAAGATTGCTTGCATTCTTACAAGTAAAAGAAAATTGTTGAAATAATTGATTTGTGGCCAGTAAAATGCTTTCGATTTCTGTTATTTCTCAGCACTGGCTTATATAGTCACTGTTCCACAGCTTTGCTCCAGCGCTAATTTGGCATTTGCTAAAAAATATTCAAAATCATGAAGGAATGACGTGCAGGACAAATGGCTTTGTAGTTGTCTACAATCTTTCCAATGGTAAATCAATGTTTACTTGTTTTGTAAATCATCATCAGCTAAATAATGCAAAAGGCAAATGGATTTCCTCTTCCTTTTTTCCCAGGCAGAATCTGAAAAGAAATGAATATAAATGCCACTGAGAAACTGTGTGTGAAGTAGGGCTTTGACCTGTAACAGACAGTGGGTCCAGATGGACTTCTCAGGGTCTGAGAGATTAATGACAAAAGGCTCACAGATCATGTCTCCAGTAGCTGCAGACCTGCTGGAAAAATGCATAGATAAGTATTTGATTCTTTTCAACAGTAACTCTTACAGACACCCTATGCCATAATAGGAAGACTACCTTAGGAAAAAAAATAATAATGTGTAAAAATTTAATAAGGAGAGTCAGAAGGAGGACCTGCTGTTTATCTTCTGGGCCCAACTCTGCACTCCTTAAGAGCAAAGTGATCTTTGCCCCTCCAAGGATACCATCAAGAAAAAACTGATCACACATGAATTACAAGCAAAGGCCGAGGTCAAGGACCACTGCACCCTGGTAGAAAAAGCTGCTGGGGCAGTGCCCTGCTCCCTGTAGAGGAAGCCTGTGTAGGTCTCTTTCCAGTCCACCTGCCTGGAGCATTTGGCAGCCCAGACCTGTCCACGTGGGTTACAGGCTGACCCACCTGCCAGGGGGACTGAGAGGACGCCAGCGTGAGGACGCCAGCGTGAGGAAGACAACCTCTCACACCAGTTGCCAAACCATCCCTCCTCTCCCTGGACCTTCCTCCTCCTGAAATCCCTGATGGTTCCTGTCTTTCCAAACTGCGTTTTTCTTTACTTTTAAATGTTTGTTTGTTTATTTATTTTGACAGAGAGACCCAGAGAGAGAGAGCATGTGCAGGGGGCAGAGAGAAAGAGTCAGAAAGAATCCCAAGCAGGCTCCCCGCTGTCAGCACAGAGCTTCACACAGGGGCTGGATCTCATGAACCCTGAGATCATGACCCGAATTAAAACTCAAGAGTCAGATGTTTAATCGACTAAGCCATGCAGGTGCCCCACAAACTGCTTTTATTTTTTTCTTTTTAATGTTTTATTTATTTTTGATACAGAGAGAGACAGAGCATGAGAGGGGGAGGTGCAGAGAGAGAGGGAGACACAGAATCCGAAGCGGGCTCCAGGCTCTGAGCTTAACAGCACAGAGCCAGACGCAGGGCTTGAACCCACCAACGTGAGATCATGACCTGAGCCAAAGTTGGACGCTTAACCGATTGAGCCACTCAGGCACCCCAACAAACTGCTTTTAATCGCCTGGCTTCTCTTGGGTTGAAGCAGACCAAGTCTCCTTCCCCTCCACCCCCCACTCAGGCATCCCAGTGGAGGGTGGTGGGGAGGAGCTCTATTTTTTTAAGTATAAAATTTAATTGATGCTAAATAATATCAATATCATATATTAGGCTAAAGTTGAACAGGATCTACATTAATGGTGGAAATCATTTTTTTAAGTCAGTTAAAACTCACAAATTAAAAAAAAAGCTTTAATTAACTCATTCAATAAACATATATTAAGCACTTATTTTATGCCAGATTCTGTGGTCCAAAAGACCAAGTTCTCTGCTCTCAGGAAACTTATAGGTAAAAAATTTAAGAATAAAATATAAATTTTTAAAAGATAAAAGTATATTAATCTGTAGTGGTTTAAATTTTTTTAATGTTTTTATTGTGAAAGAGAGATGAGTATAAATGATGAAATGCCAAGTATATAATTAAAAAATTACACATAAATGATATTATTCTTACAGACCCTTTGAGAAGAGTCTCAGGAAATATATTAATGTTGCTTTCTTCCAAACCATTTTCTTAGTATTTTCTTTTTTAATGTTTATTTTATTTATTTTTGAGAGAGAGAGAGAGAAAGAGAGCAGGGAAGGGGCAGAGAGGGGGGGACAGAGGATCCAAGGTGGGTTCCATGATGACAGCAGAGACCCCAATGTGGGGCTCAGACTCACAAACCCTGAAATCCTGACCTGAGCCAAAGTTGGACACTTAACCAACTGACCCACCCAGGTGCCCCTAGTATTTTCATATTTATTTTAACTAACCTTGCCACTCTATAAGAGCTTGCATGTTAAAAATCAAGCATACATTTCGAAGGATCTGCAGGATCAATATGCTAGAATATTGACATTCGGCCAAAAATATTTTTATTTCCTGTTATGAAATCCAGTCACCTTCAAGCGTTTAGGATTCAGTCATGTAGCTGGTGTTGACAACATTGTTAATCTTCCTACACAGACATTCAGGAGAATTTACCAAAGCAGGATAGGGAAAAGTTAGCGTCATTAAAAAAATAACTTCTGCTCAAACAATATTGTCATTGTCTATATGCCAAGGTCCTCTTGGAACTGTAAACGTTTTCATGATATCAAGCCCAACTGTCTATTAGCCAATAAGTAGTTCTTAGTTTATAAAATATTCTTGATGTGTTTCTTCCCAAGAAATGTTATCTTTGAAGGAGAGATAACATTATTTTAAAAGCATTGCTTAATGAAATAGTTTTGGTATAATTGATATTTTAAATAAAGTATAAAATTATATTGATACTTGGATGTGTTGATACTTTTATATAAAAATCAATGTTATATATTAGGCTTAAGTAGAACAGGCTCTACCTTAACAGTGGAAGTCATTTTTTATACAGTCAATTAAAGCTCACTAATTAAAAAAACAGCTTTAGGGAGTCTACCCTCATTAATTTTAAAAAAAGGCTATAACCAACCATAAATTGACAACCCAATTAAATAGGTGTTTTTGAATAAGTATTTCTCCAAAGGAGATACACAACGGTCAATAAGCACATGAAAAGGTGTTCACCTCATTTGCCAGAAGGGAAATACAAATCAAACTGGGAGATTCCACTCCACGGCCTTTACTAGGATGACTATAATCCAACAGACAGACTATAAGAAGGATTGGGAAGGGCGTGGAGAAATTGGAACTTTCACATATCTTTGGGGGATGTAAAATGGTCCAACAACTTTGGAAAACAGTCTAGTAGTTTCTTAGAAGGCTAAACATTGAGTTACCATATGACCAGCAATTCAGCTCCTAGGATATACCCACAAGAAACGAAAACATGTCGACACAAAAACATGTACAGGAATTGTCTCTTTTTTTTTTCACTACTATATCAAATTTATTATTCCAATGGCACTAATACCACTGGAGGTGCTCATAGTGACATCACAGAAAGTTTTATGACTTTTCGCCTCTGTCAAAAGAAAAAGGTCTACCTGCTTGTTCCTTCCTCCATTCTGGGGGAAAATCCACTACAGGCCATTTACTCAAATAAACCTCTTAATGCATTAATTTTTTATAGTGATAGAATTATTCATGAGAGCCAAAAAGTGGTAATAATGCAAATGTCTGACCAGTGATAGAATTATTCATGAGAGCCAAAAAGTGGTAATAACTCAAATGTCTGACAATTGATAAATTGATACATATGTGAAGAATAACCCTACAATGGAATATTATTCAGCAATAAAAATGAGTGAAGTTTCTATACATGGTACAATCTGGATAACTTTGAAAACAGTATGCTAAATGAAAAAAGCCTGTCAAAAAAGATATTATACTGTATGATTCTATTATATGAAAGTTCCAAAACAGGCATATCTTTACAAATAGAAAAAACTAGTAATAGCTTAACTCTGGAGCTAGGAGTAGGGTAAAATAGCGAATGATTGCTATGGGCATATGGTTTCATTTTGGAGAAATGAAAAAGCTCCAAAGATCATTATAGTGATGGCTACACAATTGTGATGGCTACACAATTGTGAATATACTACAATTGCATTGCACACATTACATAGGTGAACTTTGTGGTTTGTGAATTATATGTCAATGAAACTATCAAAAATATCTTAATTGTAGAAAACACTCAAAAATTATAATTTCATTTTTTCCAGTACATATATCTCAAAAAAATAGGTGGAATAGAGTTACTAAATAGAAGTGACATTGGAGTTCTTTCAAAATGTATGGGATTCATTTATAATCAACATTCTCATTGAAAAGAAATTTTCTGTTGAAAATCTAAAAATGAAGTAATTCTATCTTTAAATAATAAATATTTCCTAAGTTAAGATTGTATACTATTAATTTTCATCTGCATTTTTTCTCAGAATCATTAAATAATTATTAATTTAACTAAGCCAGACTTGGCACACATTTAGTGTAGTCTCTATTACTATCGTTCTATAGGAATAGTTCTTTTAATGTTTATTTTAGTATTAAATTGTTAGTGTACCTATTCTCTAATATCAGTATTACAGTGTTGCAATGAGCATACTATTACAAAGAGTATTAGAATACATTCAATTTGGGTAAAATTCCTTATATATATGTGTGTGTGTGTGTGTGTGTGTGTCTGTGTGTGTAATGATATATCCTAAAATATTTTAATAAAAATAGTGTAAATTACAGAAGTTAATGTTTTTTTAATAGTTGACTGAAATACTTTGGTTAGACTTTATAAATAAGAATGATTGATGACTTATCTTCACTAAAATTTTGCTATAGAGCATATGGAAAGAAAATTAACTTCATTTCAAAAATTGTTTAAGAGATAGGGGAGCATCTAAGCCAGATGTGATGTTGAAAGCATGTTTGTGTATATACAACTCTGCACTGAATAAAATGTCAGATTGAGAATGGTCCTTCTGAGATAGGCTACAACATCCACTCACTACCACCATATAACTGTTTGAAAGAGGAAGCTGAGGAATTTGCAAAAACATGTGTAGTAGACAAAACAAAAATTAGAAGCACAACTAGCTAAACTAATGAAACTAAAACTAACAAAAGTAAATTGTGCACTTAATG